>JAWUZG010000073.1:12540000-13024632 GCA_036785705.1 Acanthornis magna | reverse complement strand
CCCGGGAGTAGCCGGACTCGGGTAGTCCCCGGAGTAGCCGGACTCGGGTAGTCCCTGGAGTAGCCGGACTCGGGTAGTCCCTGAAGTAGCCGGACTCGGGTAGTCGCGGGAGTAGCCGGACTCGGGTAGTCCCGGGAGTAGCCGGACTCGGGTAGTCGCGGGAGTAGCCGGACTCGGGTAGTCCCTGGAGTAGCCGGACTCGGGTAGTCCCGGGAGTAGCCGGACTCGGGTAGTCCCTGGAGTAGGCTAGACTCGGGTAGTCCCGGGAGTAGCCGGACTCGGGTAGTCCCTGGAGTAGGCTAGACTCGGGTAGTCCCTGGAGTAGCCGGACTCGGGTAGTCCCCGGAGTAGCCGGACTCGGGTAGTCCCTGGAGTAGCCGGACTCGGGTAGTCCCTGGAGTAGCCGGACTCGGGTAGTCCTGAGAGTAGCCGGACTCGGGTAGTCCCTGGAGTAGCCGGACTCGGGTAGTCCCTGGAGTAGCCGGACTCGGTAGTCCCTGGAGTAGGCTAGACTCGGGTAGTCCCGGGAGTAGCCGGACTCGGGTAGTCCCGGGAGTAGCCGGACTCGGGTAGTAGTCCCTGGAGTAGGCTAGACTCGGGTAGTCCCGGGAGTAGCCGGACTCGGGTAGTCCCGGGAGTAGCCGGACTCGGGTAGTCCTGAGAGTAGCCGGACTCGGGTAGTCCCGAGAGTAAGCTCGACTCGGGTAGTCCCGGGAGTAGCCGGACTCGGGTAGTCGCGGGAGTAGCCGGACTCGGGTAGTCCCGGAGTAGCCGGACTCGGGTAGTCCCGGGAGTAGCCGGACTCGGGTAGTCCTGGAGTAGCCGGACTCGGGTAGTCCCGGGAGTAGCCGGACTCGGGTAGTCCCTGGAGTAGGCTAGACTCGGGTAGTCCCGGGAGTAGCCGGACTCGGGTAGTCCCTGGAGTAGCCGAACTCGGGTATTCCCGAGAGTAAGCTCGACTCGGGTAGTCCCGGGAGTAGCCGGACTCGGGTAGTCCCTGGAGTAGCCGGACTCGGGTAGTCCCCGAGAGTAAGCTCGACTCGGGTAGTCCCGGGAGTAGCCGGACTCGGGTAGTCCCCGGAGTTAGCCGGACTCGGGTAGTCCCGGGAGTAGGCTAGACTCGGGTAGTCCCGGGAGTAGCCGGACTCGGGTAGTCCCTGGAGTAGGCTAGACTCGGGTAGTCCCGGGAGTAGCCGGACTCGGGTAGTCCCGGGAGTAGCCGGACTCGGGTAGTCCCGGGAGTAGGCTAGACTCGGGTAGTCCCGGGAGTAGGCTTGACTCGGGTAGTCGCGGGAGTAGCCGGACTCGGGTAGTCCCGGGAGTAGCCGGACTCGGGTAGTCCCTGGAGTAGCCGGACTCGGGTAGTCCCGAGAGTAAGCTCGACTCGGGTAGTCCCTGGAGTAGGCTAGACTCGGGTAGTCCCGGGAGTAGCCGGACTCGGGTAGTCCCCGGAGTAGCCGGACTCGGGTAGTCCCGAGAGTAAGCTCGACTCGGGTAGTCCCGGGAGTAGCCGGACTCGGGTAGTCCCCGGAGTAGCCGGACTCGGGTAGTCCCTGGAGTAGCCGGACTCGGGTAGTCCCTGAAGTAGCCGGACTCGGGTAGTCCCTGAGAGTAGCCGGACTCGGGTAGTCGCGGGAGTAGCCGGACTCGGGTAGTCCCGGGAGTAGCCGGACTCGGGTAGTCCCTGGAGTAGCCGGACTCGGGTAGTCCCGGGAGTAGCCGGACTCGGGTAGTCCCTGGAGTAGGCTAGACTCGGGTAGTCCCTGGAGTAGCCGGACTCGGGTAGTCCCCGGAGTAGTCGGACTCGGGTAGTCCCTGGAGTAGCCGGACTCGGGTAGTCCCTGAAGTAGCCGGACTCGGGTAGTCCTGAGAGTAGCCGGACTCGGGTAGTCCCTGGAGTAGCCGGACTCGGGTAGTCCCCGGAGTAGGCTAGACTCGGGTAGTCCCTGGAGTAGGCTAGACTCGGGTAGTCCCGGGAGTAGCCGGACTCGGGTAGTCCCCTGGAGTAGCCGGACTCGGGTAGTGCCTGGAGTAGGCTAGACTCGGGTAGTCCCGGGAGTAGCCGGACTCGGGTAGTCCCTGGAGTAGGCTAGACTCTGGTAGTCCCGGGAGTAGCCGGACTCGGGTAGTCCCTGGAGTAGCCGGACTCGGGTAGTCCCGGGAGTAGCCGGACTCGGGTAGTCCCGGGAGTAGCCAGAATCGGGTAGTCCCGAGAGTAAGCTCGACTCGGGTAGTCCCGGGGAGTAGCCGGACTCGGGTAGTCCCTGGAGTAGCCGGACTCGGGTAGTCCCTGGAGTAGCCGGACTCGGGTAGTCCCTGGAGTAGGCTAGACTCGGTAGTCCCGGGAGTAGCCGGACTCGGGTAGTCCCTGGAGTAGCCGGACTCGGGTAGTCCCTGGAGTAGGCTAGACTCGGGTAGTCCCGGGAGTAGCCGGACTCGGGTAGTCCCTGGAGTAGGCTAGACTCGGTTAGTCCTGGAGTAGCCGGACTCGCGGTAGTCCCTGGAGTAGCCGGACTCGGGTAGTCCCGGGAGTAGCCGGACTCGGGTAGTCCCGGGAGTAGGCGGACTCGGGTAGTCCCGGGAGTAGCCAGAATCGGGTAGTCCCGAGAGTAAGCTCGACTCGGGTAGTCCCGGGAGTAGCCGGACTCGGGTAGTCCTGAGAGTAGCCGGACTCGGGTAGTCCCGAGAGTAAGCTCGACTCGGGTAGTCCCGGGAGTAGCCGGACTCGGGTAGTCCCCGGAGTAGCAGGACTCGGGTAGTCCCTGGAGTAGCCGGTCTCGGGTAGTCCCGGGAGTAGCCGGACTCGGGTAGTCCCGGGAGTAGCCGGACTCGGGTAGTCCCGGGAGTAGCCGGACTCGGGTAGTCCCCGGAGTAGCCGGACTCGGGTAGTCCCGAGAGTAAGCTCGACTCGGGTAGTCCCGGGAGTAGCCGGACTCGGGTAGTCCCCGGAGTAGCCGGACTCGGGTAGTCCCGGGAGTAGGCTAGACTCGGGTAGTCCCGGAGTAGGCGGACTCGGGTAGTCCCTGGAGTAGGCTAGACTCGGGTAGTCCCGGGAGTAGCCGGACTCGGGTAGTCCCTGGAGTAGCCGGACTCGGGTAGTGCCTGGAGTAGCCGGACTCGGGTAGTCGCGGGGAGTAGCCGGACTCGGGTAGTCGCGGGAGTAGCCGGACTCGGGTAGTCCCTGGAGTAGCCGGACTCGGGTAGTCCCGGGAGTAGCCGGACTCGGGTAGTCCCGAGAGTAAGCTCGACTCGGGTAGTCCCTAGAGTAGCCGGACTCGGGTAGTCCCGAGAGTAAGCTCGACTCGGGTAGTCCCTGGAGTAGGCTAGACTCGGGTAGTCCCGGGAGTAGCCGGACTCGGGTAGTCCCGAGAGTAGCTGGACTCGGGTAGTCCCGGGAGTAGCCGGACTCGGGTAGTCCCCGGAGTAGCCGGACTCGGGTAGTCCCTAGAGTAGCCGGACTCGGGTAGTCCCGAGAGTAAGCTCGACTCGGGTAGTCCCGGGAGTAGCTGGACTCGGGTAGTCCCGAGAGTAAGCTCGACTCGGGTAGTCCCTGGAGTAGCCGGACTCGGGTAGTCCTGAGAGTAGCTCGACTCGGGTAGTCCCTGGAGTAGCCGGACTCGGGTAGTCCCGGGAGTAGCCGGACTCGGGTAGTCCCGGGAGTAGCCGGACTCGGGTAGTCCCTGGAGTAGGCTAGACTCGGGTAGTCCCGGGAGTAGCCGGACTCGGGTAGTCCCTGAGTAGGCTAGACTCGGGTAGTCCCGGGAGTAGTCGGACTCGGGTAGTCCCGGGAGTAGCCGGACTCGGGTAGTCCCTGGAGTAGGCTAGACTCGGGTAGTCCCGGGAGTAGCCGGACTCGGGTAGTCCCTGGAGTAGCCGGACTCGGGTAGTCCCGGGAGTAGCCGGACTCGGGTAGTCCCTGGAGTAGCCGGACTCGGGTAGTCCCGGGAGTAGCCGGACTCGGGTAGTCCCTGGAGTAGCCGGACTCGGGTAGTCCCTGGAGTAGGCTAGACTCGGGTAGTCCCTGGAGTAGCCGGACTCGGGTAGTCCCTGGAGTAGGCTAGACTCGGGTAGTCCCTGGAGTAGCCGGACTCGGGTAGTCCCTGAAGTAGCCGGACTCGGGTAGTCCTGAGAGTAGCCGGACTCGGGTAGTCCCTGGAGTAGCCGGACTCGGGTAGTCCCTGGAGTAGGCTAGACTCGGGTAGTCCCTGGAGTAGCCGGACTCGGGTAGTCCCGGGAGTATCCGGACTCGGGTAGTCCCTGGACTAGGCTAGACTCGGGTAGTCCGGGAGTAGCCGGACTCGGGTAGTCCTGAGAGTAGCCGGACTCGGGTAGTCCCGGGAGTAGCCGGACTCGGGTAGTCCCGGGAGTAGCCGGACTCGGGTAGTCCCGAGAGTAAGCTCGACTCGGGTAGTCCCTGGAGTAGCCGGACTCGGGTAGTCCTGAGAGTAGCCGGACTCGGGTAGTCCCTGGAGTAGCCGGACTCGGGTTGTCCCGGGAGTAGCCGGACTCGGGTAGTCCCGGGAGTAGCCGGACTCGGGTAGTCCCTGGAGTAGGCTAGACTCGGGTAGTCCTGAGAGTAGCCGTACTCGGGTAGTCCCTGGAGTAGGCTAGACTCGGGTAGTCCCGGGAGTAGCCGGACTCGGGTAGTCCCGGGAGTAGCCGGACTCGGGTAGTCCCTGGAGTAGGCTAGACTCGGGTAGTCCCGGGAGTAGCCGGACTCGGGTAGTCCCTGGAGTAGGCTAGACTCGGGTAGTCCCGGGAGTAGCCGGACTCGGGTAGTCCCTGGAGTAGCCGGACTCGGGTAGTCCCTGGAGTAGCCGGACTCGGGTAGTCGCGGGAGTAGGCGGACTCGGGTAGTCCCGAGAGTAAGCTCGACTCGGGTAGTCCCGGGACTAGCCGGACTCGGGTAGTCCGCTGAAGTAGCCGGACTCGGGTAGTCCCGGGAGTAGCCGGACTCGGGTAGTCCCTGGAGTAGCCGGACTCGGGTAGTCCCGGGAGTAGCCGGACTCGGGTAGTCCCTGGAGTAGCCGGACTCGGGTAGTCCCTGGAGTAGGCGGACTCGGGTAGTCCCGAGAGTAAGCTCGACTCGGGTAGTCCCTGGAGTAGGCTAGACTCGGGTAGTCGCGGGAGTAGCCGGACTCGGGTAGTCCGGAGAGTAAACTCGACTCGGGTAGTCCCGGGAGTAGCCGGACTCGGGTAGTCCCTGGAGTAGGCTAGACTCGGGTAGTCCCGGGAGTAGCCGGACTCGGGTAGTCCCCGGGAGTAGGCTTGACTCGGGTAGTCCCGGGAGTAGCCGGACTCGGGTAGTCCCGGGAGTAGCCGGACTCGGGTAGTCCCTGGAGTAGGCTAGACTCGGGTAGTCCCGGGAGTAGCCGGACTCGGGTAGTCCCTGGAGTAGGCTAGACTCGGGTAGTCCCGGGAGTAGCCGGACTCGGGTAGTCCGGGGAGTAGCCGGACTCGGGTAGTCCCTGGAGTAGCCGGACTCGGGTAGTCCCGAGAGTAAACTCGACTCGGGTAGTCCCGGGAGTAGCCGGACTCGGGTAGTCCCTGGAGTAGGCTAGACTCGGGTAGTCCCGGGAGTAGCCGGACTCGGGTAGTCCCTGGAGTAGGCTAGACTCGGGTAGTCCCGGGAGTAGCCGGACTCGGGTAGTCCCGGGAGTAGCCGGACTCGGGTAGTCCCTGGAGTAGCCGGACTCGGGTAGTGCCTGGAGTAGCCGGACTCGGGTAGTCCCGGGAGTAGGCTTGACTCGGGTAGTCGCGGGAGTAGCCGGACTCGGGTAGTCCCGGGACTAGCCGGACTCGGGTAGTCCCTGGAGTAGGCTAGACTCGGGTAGTCCCGGGAGTAGCCGGACTCGGGTAGTCCCTGGAGTAGGCTAGACTCGGGTAGTCCCGGGAGTAGCCGGACTCGGGTAGTCCGGGGAGTAGCCGGACTCGGGTAGTCCCTGGAGTAGGCTAGACTCGGGTAGTCCCGGGAGTAGCCGGACTCGGGTAGTCCCTGGAGTAGGCTAGACTCGGGTAGTCCCGGGAGTAGCCGGACTCGGGTAGTCCCTGGAGTAGGCTAGACTCGGGTAGTCCCGGGAGTAGCCGGACTCGGGTAGTCCCGGGAGTAGCCGGACTCGGGTAGTCCCTGGAGTAGCCGGACTCGGGTAGTCCCTGGAGTAGCCGGACTCGGGTAGTCCCGAGAGTAAGCTCGACTCGGGTAGTCCCGGGAGTAGCCGGACTCGGGTAGTCGCTGGAGTAGCCAGACTCGGGTAGTCCCGGGAGTAGCCGGACTCGGGTAGTCCCTGGAGTAGCCGGACTCGGGTAGTCCCGGGAGTAGCCGGACTCGGGTAGTCCCTGGAGTAGCCGGACTCGGGTAGTCCCTGGAGTAGGCGGACTCGGGGAGTCCCGAGAGTAAGCTCGACTCAGGTAGTCCCTGGAGTAGGCTAGACTCGGGTAGTCCCGGGAGTAGCCAGAATCGGGTAGTCCCGGGAGTAGCCAGAATCGGGTAGTCCCGGGAGTAGCCGGACTCGGGTAGTCCCGGGAGTAGCCGGACTCGGGTAGTCCCCGGAGTAGCCGGACTCGGGTAGTCCCGAGAGTAAGCTCGACTCGGGTAGTCCCGGGAGTAGCCGGACTCGGGTAGTCCCCGGAGTAGCCGGACTCGGGTAGTCCCTGGAGTAGGCGGACTCGGGTAGTCCCTGAAGTAGCCGGACTCGGGTAGTCCTGAGAGTAGCCGGACTCGGGTAGTCGCGGGAGTAGCCGGACTCGGGTAGTCCCGGGAGTAGCCGGACTCGGGTAGTCCCTGGAGTAGCCGGACTCGGGTAGTCCCGGGAGTAGCCGGACTCGGGTAGTCCCTGGAGTAGGCTAGACTCGGGTAGTCCCTGGAGTAGCCGGACTCGGGTAGTCCCCGGAGTAGTCGGACTCGGGTAGTCCCTGGAGTAGCCGGACTCGGGTAGTCCCTGAAGTAGCCGGACTCGGGTAGTCCTGAGAGTAGCCGGACTCGGGTAGTCCCTGGAGTAGCCGGACTCGGGTAGTCCCCGGAGTAGGCTAGACTCGGGTAGTCCCTGGAGTAGGCTAGACTCGGGTAGTCCCGGGAGTAGCCGGACTCGGGTAGTCCCTGGAGTAGCCGGACTCGGGTAGTGCCTGGAGTAGGCTAGACTCGGGTAGTCCCGGGAGTAGCCGGACTCGGGTAGTCCCTGGAGTAGGCTAGACTCTGGTAGTCCCGGGAGTAGCCGGACTCGGGTAGTCCCTGGAGTAGCCGGACTCGGGTAGTCCCGGGAGTAGCCGGACTCGGGTAGTCCCGGGAGTAGCCAGAATCGGGTAGTCCCGAGAGTAAGCTCGACTCGGGTAGTCCCGGGAGTAGCCGGACTCGGGTAGTCCCTGGAGTAGCCGGACTCGGGTAGTCCCGGGAGTAGCCGGACTCGGGTAGTCCCTGGAGTAGGCTAGACTCGGGTAGTCCCGGGAGTAGCCGGACTCGGGTAGTCCCTGGAGTAGCCGGACTCGGGTAGTCCCTGGAGTAGGCTAGACTCGGGTAGTCCCGGGAGTAGCCGGACTCGGGTAGTCCCTGGAGTAGGCTAGACTCGGGTAGTCCCTGGAGTAGCCGGACTCGGGTAGTCCCTGGAGTAGCCGGACTCGGGTAGTCCCGGGAGTAGCCGGACTCGGGTAGTCCCGGGAGTAGGCGGACTCGGGTAGTCCCGGGAGTAGCCAGAATCGGGTAGTCCCGAGAGTAAGCTCGACTCGGGTAGTCCCGGGAGTAGCCGGACTCGGGTAGTCCTGAGAGTAGCCGGACTCGGGTAGTCCCGAGAGTAAGCTCGACTCGGGTAGTCCCGGGAGTAGCCGGACTCGGGTAGTCCCCGGAGTAGCAGGACTCGGGTAGTCCCTGGAGTAGCCGGTCTCGGGTAGTCCCGGGAGTAGCCGGACTCGGGTAGTCCCGGGAGTAGCCGGACTCGGGTAGTCCCGGGAGTAGCCGGACTCGGGTAGTCCCCGGAGTAGCCGGACTCGGGTAGTCCCGAGAGTAAGCTCGACTCGGGTAGTCCCGGGAGTAGCCGGACTCGGGTAGTCCCCGGAGTAGCCGGACTCGGGTAGTCCCGGGAGTAGGCTAGACTCGGGTAGTCCCGGGAGTAGGCGGACTCGGGTAGTCCCTGGAGTAGGCTAGACTCGGGTAGTCCCGGGAGTAGCCGGACTCGGGTAGTCCCTGGAGTAGCCGGACTCGGGTAGTGCCTGGAGTAGCCGGACTCGGGTAGTCGCGGGAGTAGCCGGACTCGGGTAGTCGCGGGAGTAGCCGGACTCGGGTAGTCCCTGGAGTAGCCGGACTCGCGTAGTCCCGGGAGTAGCCGGACTCGGGTAGTCCCGAGAGTAAGCTCGACTCGGGTAGTCCCTAGAGTAGCCGGACTCGGGTAGTCCCGAGAGTAAGCTCGACTCGGGTAGTCCCTGGAGTAGGCTAGACTCGGGTAGTCCCGGGAGTAGCCGGACTCGGGTAGTCCCGAGAGTAGCTGGACTCGGGTAGTCCCGGGAGTAGCCGGACTCGGGTAGTCCCCGGAGTAGCCGGACTCGGGTAGTCCCTAGAGTAGCCGGACTCGGGTAGTCCCGAGAGTAAGCTCGACTCGGGTAGTCCCGGGAGTAGCTGGACTCGGGTAGTCCCGAGAGTAAGCTCGACTCGGGTAGTCCCTGGAGTAGCCGGACTCGGGTAGTCCTGAGAGTAGCTCGACTCGGGTAGTCCCTGGAGTAGCCGGACTCGTGTAGTCCCGGGAGTAGCCGGACTCGGGTAGTCCCGGGAGTAGCCGGACTCGGGTAGTCCCTGGAGTAGGCTAGACTCGGGTAGTCCCGGGAGTAGCCGGACTCGGGTAGTCCCTGGAGTAGCCGGACTCGGGTAGTCCCGGGAGTAGCCGGACTCGGGTAGTCCCTGGAGTAGCCGGACTCGGGTAGTCCCTGGAGTAGGCTAGACTCGGGTAGTCCCTGGAGTAGCCGGACTCGGGTAGTCCCGGGAGTATCCGGACTCGGGTAGTCCCTGGAGTAGGCTAGACTCGGGTAGTCCCGGGAGTAGCCGGACTCGGGTAGTCCTGAGAGTAGCCGGACTCGGGTAGTCCCGGGAGTAGCCGGACTCGGGTAGTCCCGGGAGTAGCCGGACTCGGGTAGTCCCGAGAGTAAGCTCGACTCGGGTAGTCCCTGGAGTAGCCGGACTCGGGTAGTCCTGAGAGTAGCCGGACTCGGGTAGTCCCTGGAGTAGCCGGACTCGGGTTGTCCCGGGAGTAGCCGGACTCGGGTAGTCCCGGGAGTAGCCGGACTCGGGTAGTCCCTGGAGTAGGCTAGACTCGGGTAGTCCTGAGAGTAGCCGTACTCGGGTAGTCCCTGGAGTAGGCTAGACTCGGGTAGTCCCGGGAGTAGCCGGACTCGGGTAGTCCCGGGAGTAGCCGGACTCGGGTAGTCCCTGGAGTAGGCTAGACTCGGGTAGTCCCGGGAGTAGCCGGACTCGGGTAGTCCCTGGAGTAGGCTAGACTCGGGTAGTCCCGGGAGTAGCCGGACTCGGGTAGTCCCTGGAGTAGCCGGACTCGGGTAGTCCCTGGAGTAGCCGGACTCGGGTAGTCGCGGGAGTAGGCGGACTCGGGTAGTCCCGAGAGTAAGCTCGACTCGGGTAGTCCCGGGACTAGCCGGACTCGGGTAGTCGCTGAAGTAGCCGGACTCGGGTAGTCCCGGGAGTAGCCGGACTCGGGTAGTCCCTGGAGTAGCCGGACTCGGGTAGTCCCGGGAGTAGCCGGACTCGGGTAGTCCCTGGAGTAGCCGGACTCGGGTAGTCCCTGGAGTAGGCGGACTCGGGTAGTCCCGAGAGTAAGCTCGACTCGGGTAGTCCCTGGAGTAGGCTAGACTCGGGTAGTCCCGGGAGTAGCCAGAATCGGGTAGTCCCGGGAGTACCCAGAATCGGGTAGTCCCGGGAGTAGCCGGACTCGGGTAGTCCCGGGAGTAGCCGGACTCGGGTAGTCCCCGGAGTAGCCGGACTCGGGTAGTCCCGAGAGTAAGCTCGACTCGGGTAGTCCCGGGAGTAGCCGGACTCGGGTAGTCCCCGGAGTAGCCGGACTCGGGTAGTCCCTGGAGTAGCCGGACTCGGGTAGTCCCTGAAGTAGCCGGACTCGGGTAGTCGCGGGAGTAGCCGGACTCGGGTAGTCGCGGGAGTAGCCGGACTCGGGTAGTCGCGGGAGTAGCCGGACTCGGGTAGTCCCTGGAGTAGCCGGACTCGGGTAGTCCCGGGAGTAGCCGGACTCGGGTAGTCCCTGGAGTAGGCTAGACTCGGGTAGTCCCGGGAGTAGCCGGACTCGGGTAGTCCCTGGAGTAGGCTAGACTCGGGTAGTCCCTGGAGTAGCCGGACTCGGGTAGTCCCCGGAGTAGCCGGACTCGGGTAGTCCCTGGAGTAGCCGGACTCGGGTAGTCCCTGGAGTAGCCGGACTCGGGTAGTCCTGAGAGTAGCCGGACTCGGGTAGTCCCTGGAGTAGCCGGACTCGGGTAGTCCCTGGAGTAGCCGGACTCGGGTAGTCCCTGGAGTAGGCTAGACTCGGGTAGTCCCGGGAGTAGCCGGACTCGGGTAGTCCCGGGAGTAGGCGGACTCGGGTAGTCCCTGGAGTAGGCTAGACTCGGGTAGTCCCGGGAGTAGCCGGACTCGGGTAGTCCCGGGAGTAGCCGGACTCGGGTAGTCCTGAGAGTAGCCGGACTCGGGTAGTCCCGAGAGTAAGCTCGACTCGGGTAGTCCCGGGAGTAGCCGGACTCGGGTAGTCCCGGGAGTAGCCGGACTCGGGTAGTCCCCGGAGTAGCCGGACTCGGGTAGTCCCGGGAGTAGCCGGACTCGGGTAGTCCCTGGAGTAGCCGGACTCGGGTAGTCCCGGGAGTAGCCGGACTCGGGTAGTCCCTGGAGTAGGCTAGACTCGGGTAGTCCCGGGAGTAGCCGGACTCGGGTAGTCCCTGGAGTAGCCGAACTCGGGTAGTCCCGAGAGTAAGCTCGACTCGGGTAGTCCCGGGAGTAGCCGGACTCGGGTAGTCCCTGGAGTAGCCGGACTCGGGTAGTCCCGAGAGTAAGCTCGACTCGGGTAGTCCCGGGAGTAGCCGGACTCGGGTAGTCCCCGGAGTAGCCGGACTCGGGTAGTCCCGGGAGTAGGCTAGACTCGGGTAGTCCCGGGAGTAGCCGGACTCGGGTAGTCCCTGGAGTAGGCTAGACTCGGGTAGTCCCGGGAGTAGCCGGACTCGGGTAGTCCCGGGAGTAGCCGGACTCGGGTAGTCCCGGGAGTAGGCTAGACTCGGGTAGTCCCGGGAGTAGGCTTGACTCGGGTAGTCGCGGGAGTAGCCGGACTCGGGTAGTCCCGGGAGTAGCCGGACTCGGGTAGTCCCTGGAGTAGCCGGACTCGGGTAGTCCCTGAAGTAGCCGGACTCGGGTAGTCCCGAGAGTAAGCTCGACTCGGGTAGTCCCTGGAGTAGGCTAGACTCGGGTAGTCCCGGGAGTAGCCGGACTCGGGTAGTCCCGAGAGTAGCTGGACTCGGGTAGTCCCGGGAGTAGCCGGACTCGGGTAGTCCCGGGAGTAGCCGGACTCGCGTAGTCCCTGAAGTAGCCGGACTCGGGTAGTCCCGAGAGTAAGCTCGACTCGGGTAGTCCCGGGAGTAGCCGGACTCGGGTAGTCCCGAGAGTAAACTCGACTAGGGTAGTCCCTGGAGTAGCCGGACTCGGGTAGTCCTGAGAGTAGCCGGACTCGGGTAGTCCCTGGAGTAGCCGGACTCGGGTAGTCCCGGGAGTAGCCGGACTCGGGTAGTCCCGGGAGTAGCCGGACTCGGGTAGTCCCTGGAGTAGGCTAGACTCGGGTAGTCCCGGGAGTAGCCGGACTCGGGTAGTCCCGGGAGTAGGCGGACTCGGGTAGTCCCTGGAGTAGGCTAGACTCGGGTAGTCCCGGGAGTAGCCGGACTCGGGTAGTCCCGGGAGTAGCCGGACTCGGGTAGTCCCGGGAGTAGGCTAGACTCGGGTAGTCCCGGGAGTAGCCGGACTCGGGTAGTCCCGGGAGTAGCCAGAATCGGGTAGTCCCGAGAGTAAGCTCGACTCGGGTAGTCCCGGGAGTAGCCGGACTCGGGTAGTCCTGAGAGTAGCCGGACTCGGGTAGTCCCGAGAGTAAGCTCGACTCGGGTAGTCCCGGGAGTAGCCGGCCTCGGGTAGTCCCGGGACTAGCCGGACTCGGGTAGTCCCCGGAGTAGCCGGACTCGGGTAGTCCCTGGAGTAGCCGGACTCGGGTAGTCCCTGGAGTAGCCGGACTCGGGTAGTCCCGGGAGTAGCCGGACTCGGGTAGTCCCCGGAGTAGCCGGACTCGGGTAGTCCCGGGAGTAGCCGGACTCGGGTAGTCCCGAGAGTAAGCTCGACTCGGGTAGTCCCTGGAGTAGCCCGACTCGGGTAGTCCCTGGAGTAGCCGGACTCGGGTAGTCCCGAGAGTAAGCTCGACTCGGGTAGTCCCGGGAGTAGCCGGACTCGGGTAGTCCCGGGATTAGCCGGACTCGGGTAGTCCCGGGAGTAGGCTAGACTCGGGTAGTCCCGGGAGTAGCCGGACTCGGGTAGTCCCTGGAGTAGGCTAGACTCGGGTAGTCCCGAGAGTAGCCGGACTCGGGTAGTCCCGGGAGTAGCCGGACTCGGGTAGTCCCGGGGAGTAGGCTAGACTCGGGTAGTCCCGGGAGTAGGCTTGACTCGGGTAGTCGCGGGAGTAGCCGGACTCGGGTAGTCCCTGGAGTAGCCGGACTCGGGTAGTCCCTGGAGTAGCCGGACTCGGGTAGTCCCTGGAGTAGACGGACTCGGGTAGTCCCGAGAGTAAGCTCGACTCGGGTAGTCCCTGGAGTAGGCTAGACTCGGGTAGTCCCGGGAGTAGCCGGACTCGGGTAGTCCCGAGAGTAGCTGGACTCGGGTAGTCCCGGGAGTAGCCGGACTCGGGTAGTCCCTGGAGTAGCCGGACTCGGGTAGTCCCTGAAGTAGCCGGACTCGGGTAGTCCCGAGAGTAAGCTCGACTCGGGTAGTCCCGGGAGTAGCCGGACTCGGGTAGTCCCGAGAGTAAACTCGACTCGGGTAGTCCCTGGAGTAGCCGGACTCGGGTAGTCCTGAGAGTAGCCGGACTCGGGTAGTCCCTGGAGTAGCCGGACTCGGGTAGTCCCGGGAGTAGCCGGACTCGGGTAGTCCCGGGAGTAGCCGGACTCGGGTAGTCCCGGGAGTAGCCGGACTCGGGTAGTCCCTGGAGTAGGCTAGACTCGGGTAGTCCCGGGAGTAGCCGGACTCGGGTAGTCCCGGGAGTAGCCGGACTCGGGTAGTCCCTGGAGTAGCCGGACTCGGGTAGTCGCGGGAGTAGCCGGACTCGGGTAGTCCCGGGAGTAGCCCGACTCGGGTAGTCCCGAGAGTAAGCTCGACTCGGGTAGTCCCTGGAGTAGCCGGCCTCGGGTAGTCCTGAGAGTAGCCGGACTCGGGTAGTCCCGAGAGTAAGCTCGACTCGTGTAGTCCCGGGAGTAGCCGGACTCGGGTAGTCCCGGGAGTAGCCGGACTCGGGTAGTCCCTGGAGTAGCCGGACTCGGGTAGTCCCGAGATTAAGCTCGACTCGGGTAGTCCCTGGAGTAGGCTAGACTCGGGTAGTCCCGGGAGTAGCCGGACTCGGGTAGTCCCTGGAGTAGCCGGACTCGGGTAGTCCCGGGAGTAGCCGGACTCGGGTAGTCCCGGGAGTAGCCGGACTCGGGTAGTCCCGAGAGTAAGCTCGACTCGGGTAGTCCCTGGAGTAGCCGGACTCGGGTAGTCCCGAGAGTAGCCGGACTCGGGTAGTCCCGAGAGTAAGCTCGACTCGGGTAGTCCCGGGAGTAGCCGGACTCGGGTAGTCCCCGGAGTAGCCGGACTCGGGTAGTCCCTGGAGTAGCCGGACTCGGGTAGTCCCGGGAGTAGCCGGACTCGGGTAGTCCCGAGAGTAAGCTCGACTCGGGTAGTCCCTGGAGTAGCCGGACTCGGGTAGTCCCGAAAGTAAGCTCGACTCGGGCAGTCCCGGGAGTAGCCGGACTCGGGTAGTCCCCGGAGTAGCCGGACTCGGGTAGTCCCGAGAGTAAGCTCGACTCGGGTAGTCCCGGGAGTAGCCGGACTCGGGTAGTCCTGAGAGTAGCCGGACTCGGGTAGTCCCGGGAGTAGCCGGACTCGGGTAGTCCCGGGAGTAGCCGGACTCGGGTAGTCCCGGGAGTAGCCGGACTCGAGTAGTCCCTGGAGTAGGCTAGACTCGGGTAGTCCCGGGAGTAGCCGGACTCGGGTAGTCCCTGGAGTAGGCTAGACTCGGGTAGTCCCGGGAGTAGCCGGACTCGGGTAGTCCCTGGAGTAGCCGGACTCGGGTAGTCCCGAGAGTAAGCTCGACTCGGGTAGTCCCTGGAGTAGCCGGACTCGGGTAGTCCCTGGAGTAGCCGGACTCGGGTAGTCCCGAGAGTAAGCTCGACTCGGGTAGTCCCTGGAGTAGCCAGACTCGGGTAGTCCCTGGAGTAGCCGAACTCGGGTAGTCCCGGGAGTAGCCGGACTCGGGTAGTCCCGGGAGTAGCCGGACTCGGGTAGTCCCGGGAGTAAGCTCGACTCGGGTAGTCCCGAGAGTAAGCTCGACTCGGGTAGTCCCTGGAGTAGGCGGACTCGGGTAGTCCCGAGAGTAAGCTCGACTCGGGTAGTCCCTGGAGTAGGCGGACTCGGGTAGTCCTGAGAGTAGCCGGACTCGGGTAGTCCCGGGAGTAGCCGGACTCGGGTAGTCCCTGGAGTAGCCGGACTCGGGTAGTCCCGGGAGTAGCCGGACTCGGGTAGTCCCTGGAGTAGGCTAGACTCGGGTAGTCCCGGGAGTAGCCGGACTCGGGTAGTCCCTGGAGTAGGCTAGACTCGGGTAGTCCCGGGAGTAGCCGGACTCGGGTAGTCCCTGGAGTAGCCGGACTCGGGTAGTCCCGAGAGTAAGCTCGACTCGGGTAGTCCCGGGAGTAGCCGGACTCGGGTAGTCCCCGGAGTAGCCGGACTCGGGTAGTCCCTGGAGTAGCCGGACTCGGGTAGTCCCTGAAGTAGCCGGACTCGGGTAGTCCCTGGAGTAGCCGAACTCGGGTAGTCCCGAGAGTAAGCTCGACTCGGGTAGTCCCTGGAGTAGCCGGACTCGGGTAGTCCCTAGAGTAGCCGGACTCGGGTAGTCCCGAGAGTAAGCTCGACTCGGGTAGTCCCGGGAGTAGCCGGACTCGGGTAGTCCTGAGAGTAGCCGGACTCGGGTAGTCCCGGGAGTAGCCGGACTCGGGTAGTCCCGGGAGTAGCCGGACTCGGGTAGTCCCTGGAGTAGGCTAGACTCGGGTAGTCCCCGGAGTAGCCGGACTCGGGTAGTCCCTGGAGTAGGCTAGACTCGGGTAGTCCCGGGAGTAGCCGGACTCGGGTAGTCCCTGGAGTAGCCGGACTCGGGTAGTCCCGAGAGTAAGCTCGACTCGGGTAGTCCCTGGAGTAGCCGGACTCGGGTAGTCCCTGGAGTAGCCGGACTCGGGTAGTCCCGAGAGTAAGCTCGACTCGGGTAGTCCCTGGAGTAGCCGGACTCGGGTAGTCCCGGGAGTAGCCGGACTCGGGTAGTCCCGAGAGTAGCCGGACTCGGGTAGTCCCGAGAGTAGCCGGACTCGGGTAGTCCCGGGAGTAGCCGGACTCGGGTAGTCCCGGGAGTAAGCTCGACTCGGGTAGTCCCGGGAGTAGCCGGACTCGGGTAGTCCCGAGAGTAGCCGGACTCGGGTAGGCTTTCAGCCTAAAATGTAGATTTATGCAGAAAACAAACATCAAGAACTGCATCTCTTGCAGCAGCAGTACAATTCCTCATCAGGGAGGAGAGCTCGTTCCTCACAGCTCCACGTGCTGGAGTCACAGATTCTATTTTCCCTGGATTTGAGTGTCCTGAAGGAGTTTGGGGTTTTTTTCGTTTTTTGTTTTTTGGTTTGTTGGTTTTTTTTTTTTTAATGGTGTATTTCTTTCTTTGAATATAAATGAGTACAAAAATACTTCCCTGGGCTGGGTGACCACATTCCTGCTGTGGCACATGAGGGATCTCAGGCCAGCGGTGAGTTTGGGAAAAGCGGGCAGGGAAAAGCCTGGAAAGAACCTTTGGGGCCATAACAGGGATGGCTCTCCTGGCCTTTCCTTGGCTGCAATCTGCATCCCAAGGGATGCGGGAGGGAAAGCTTTCCCGCAGCAGTTCCCCTCACAGGTGGCTGTTCCACACTCTGTTTTGGAGAGCAATTCTGGAGTGCCTGAAAGAAATTTGGGTCTGTGCAGTGACACTTCACCAGCCTTTGCTGCCTCCTTGGGCTCCTGGGCTGCTCCTCCGCTTCCTCAGGGAGGAAATCCTGGGGAAGGACTGGGAAAGGGCTCAGCCTGGAGCAAAGGGGATCAGGGGGACCTTGTGGCTCTGCACAGCTCCTGACAGGAGGGGACAGCCGGGGGGGTCGGGCTGTGCTCCCAAGGGATAGGGACAGGAGGAGAGGGAACGGCCTCAGGCTGGGGCAGCGGAGGCTCAGGGTGGACATCAGCAGGAATTTCTCCATGGAAAGGGAGGTCAGGGATTGGAATTGCCCAGGGAGGTTTGGAGTTCCATCCCTGCAGGTGTCCAAGGAAGGACTGGAGGTGTCCCTCAGTGCTCTGGGCTGGGGACAAGGTGGGGATCAGACCTTGACCCCTCCCTGATGATCCTGGAGGGCTTTTCCAACCTCAGTGATCCTGGAATTCTGTGACTCTGGAGCTGTTCCACGGGTGCAACACCCCGAGCCAGATTTGGGGGATAACTGAGGGGAGATGCTCGGGGAGGCCACCAGAAACAGGCCAGGGGTCTCGGCGATACCTTCCCAAAACCAGCTCCTGGAATCCCAGAATCATTCAGGAAAGAGAATCCCAGAATCATTCAGGAAAGAGAATCCCAGAATCATTCAGGAAAGGGAATCCCAGAATCATTAAGGAAAGGGAATCCCAGAATCATTAAGGAAAAGGAATCCCAGAATCATTAAGGAAAAGGAATCCCAGAATCATTAAGGAAAGAGAATCCCAGAATCATTAAGGAAAGAGAATCCCCAGAATCATTCAGGAAAGGGAATCCCAGAATCATTAAGGAAAAGGAATCCCAGAATCATTCAGGAAAGAGAATCCCAGAATCATTAAGGAAAGAGAATCCCAGAATCATTAAGGAAAGAGAATCCCAGAATCATTAAAGAAAGGGAATCCCAGAATCATTAAGGAAAAGGGAATCCCAGAATCATTAAGGAAAGGGAATCCCAGAATCATTAAGGAAAAGGAATCCCAGCATCGTGAAGGTTGGAACAGCCCTCCCAGCCCATCAAATCCAAGCTTTTCACGCCCCAAAGCAGAAGGAGAGAGGTGAGGGGGAGCCAAGGAGACTCTCACACATCCCGGGAACACTGTGGGCATCCCACGGCTCACCCCACACACCCAGCACTGCCTCTGGCAAAGGAGCGATAGGAAAAGCCAGGGAGGAGGAGGCAGTGCAGGGAGCTGGGGCTTGGCCCTGAGATTTAGAGTGAAAAAGCCAAAGTTCCAGTCAGAACAGCTCGCTCCCAGCCTGGTTATTGAGCTGTGCTGTTGGGATGGCTCCTGGGAAGGGCTGGATTGAGGACACCATAAATCATCGGGGAAAAGCAAAGCTGGAAATGTCCTCCTGCAAAGCTGAACTGCATCCCAATGGGAACAGCTCCTGGAGGTGCAGCCACGGGAACAACAGAGGAGAATGGCCCCTGGCTGGAATGGGGATCAGCAGCAGCTCTGGGCTCCGGATGAACTGGGACAGAGCAGAATGCTGGGGTCTGATCCCACCCTCCCAAGGGCACCTGCAGCAGTTCCTTTTCCAGCAGGAACTGCACTTTCCCCTCTCCTGGTTCTCCCCAGGCTTTGGCTGCTTTAGGCTGGGATTAATTATCTGTAACCTGACTCAACCCCTGAGCTGAGCTCAGACAGTGGGGATGGGAAGGGGAGTCTTGGGGAACAAGAGATTGTGGAAGGAATATCCAAACTTCATCTTTCCAAACCGTTTTCTGTGACTCTGCTTTAATTGATTTCGACAAAAAAATGATTCACTGTAAAATATTTATGGTCCCAGGAAAAAAAAAAACCAAACCTCCTCAGCCCTAAATCAGGCACTGAGCTGGATGATCCAGGATGCAGCAAAAACTCGGGAGAAATTCCTGAATGTTGATTTTCGCTCCAAACATTAACCGGCTTCAGCTCAGGCAGGTGGGATGAGTCTCCCCGGATTCTGCTGGAGCTGAGCACGCTCCTTCCTGCTTTGGTTGCACTTCAGCCCTCCCAGTGATAACCAGAGGCCCCCGAGGTGATTAACACACTCCTTAATTAAGCTGAAACTTTCTTAAGGGGCTCATTCCTCTCTGCCCGAAGGATCAGGAGGAATTTTGGGGAGAAACGCTGCAAAAGCTTCTCTGCACAGGCTGGAATTCAGGAGTTAATGCCTTTAGAGGAACCAACATAAATATTAAGATTCAGCACTGCTCTGTGGATCCATGCATTTGAAATATTCCAGCTATTTCCCTGCTCGCATTCCTTACCCACGTGCCTTCCAAAGCACTTTATTAAAGGGCATTTTTTCACTCCTGGCCTTGATGATTGCACAGAATTCCAGAGGCTGTTGGGCAGATAAGGAGGATCCTTTTTGTTTACTCCAAGGATTTTACTGTTCCTGCCGGGCTGGGACAGGCCCAGGGAAAGCAGGAATTGTTCCAGGCCAGGTTGGACAGGGCTTGGGATAGGGGAGGGTGTCCCTGCCCAGGGGATTGGAACTGGCTGGGCTTCAAGGTCCCTTCCAACCCAAACCACCCCATGATTCTGTGATTCATCCTGGAGCAAATCATTGAGAGGAGAACCAGTTTGGGCAGCAGGAACTCTTTCTTCCTCCAGTTTTCACAAAGGAAAGGAGACAACGTGGATTTTGTGGGTGTTTTAGGACGTGGGGAAAACTTCTGGGAGCCTGGGAATGAGGGAAGGCCTGGCAGAGTCTGTGCCATGCCAGCAGCTTTTCTGCTGGAAACATCCCATCCCAGTTTGGAGCACTGGGGGCTCCAGAGCCTGGAATGCTGAGCATGGCCTAAGAGGAGATTATTTGGGGATGGTGTCCCCACCCCTCTCCTCCCCCTCTGTCCCCTCCTGTGCCACCGGAAGAGCTTGGATGGCAGTGCCATCGCTGGGACTTCCCTCCCTCCTTTTCCCCATTCCAAATTAAGCAAAGGATTCATTTGCTAAATTTAATTTGTCAAGAGTTAGACCTGCAAATCCAAAACAATGCCTACAAGGGTTTTGCCTGTGGCCAGGAATGCTGTGCCATGTGCCATGGCATCCCTGTGCCCTGCAGCTTCCCGAGGGATGCAGCATTCCAGAGGGGGATCCATTCCCCAGGGATCCTATCCCTGCACCCCAGCAGGCTGCAGGTGAGTCCCCACTGTGCCTGTGTTTAAATGAAATGGCTTTTGGGGTGCACTTTCATTTGATTTGTTGCTGGACTCTCAGGGATGCACAGGGAGCAGTGCAGCATCCCTGTGCTCTTATCCCAAAGGCAGTGATTGGGATAATCGGAGTGCCCAGGGACTGCAGGATCTCAGTTGGCATTTTTGGAGAGGAGAAAAATTTTCCATGTGAATAAGCTGTAAAATATTCCACTCTGCCAGAATATTTATCCCAGAATCATCAAATCCCAGAATCCCAGAATGGACCTTAAAGCTCATCCCATTCCACCCCTGCCATGGCAGGGACACCTCCCACTGTCCCAGGCTGCTCCAAGCCCTGTCCAGCCTGGCCTGGGACACTGCCAGGGATCCAGGGGCAGCCACAGCTGCTCTGGGCACCTGTGCCAGGTCCTCAGCTCCCTCCCAGGGAAGGATTTATTCCCAATATTTATATTTATTCTGTGAGAGTGACGCATTCCTTTTCCCAGCATCATTCCAGCTGAAATGTGACCTTTTTTCACTCCCCTGCAGAAATCATTTGAGAGGCCCCAATCTGCCAGCTCAGGTGAATGAATGTGGGACTCGGCAGCAGCTGGGAAAATGGAAAATCACAGCAGCTGCAGGGAATACTCAGCCTGCTCCACAAGTCCTGGATCCATCCCCGGCACTGATCCCTGGCAGCTGCTGGTGGGACCCTGGGGCTCGTGCGGCTTCTCCCACGTGCTGTGAGATGTGGGAGGCTGGCCTGGCTCGGGGAGGCAGCAGGAATGTGTTCAGTCCCTCCAGGAGAGCCTAAAAAGTGGGAACAGCCCTTCCCAAAAGGAGCCGGAGCTCGGCTGGATGAGGGGAATTCAGGCAGAGCGAGACAGTGACAGATGCCAACCCTGTGTTGTTCCAAATATAATTTCCCTTAAAACACAAATTCCCGAGTCCCTGTTTGCTTTCCTGATCTTGGAAGGTGTCTGTCGCCATGGCACCTGCAGGACACATCCAGGCTTTTCCCCAAAGCCATAAAAAGCAGTTTATTTTTGCCTTGGGAATGATGGGATGCCTGTTCTGAGCTGGGGGAGAATTGGGATGGTGCTGCCGAGGGATGGAGGCAGCTCTGGGCTCTTCCCCCTCCTCCTCCTCCGTCCCAGGGTGGATCCATAGGATTTTGGGTCCTGGGACAGGGAATATTTCAGAGATGTGAGTGAATCCAGGGAATCTTCTGGCTCTGGAGGCCACAGAAGGAGAAACCACAGCTCTTGCACTTGGCTTGTGCTCCCTGCGAGGCTGGGGATGAATTCTTTGGGATGAAAGATCCACATCCCTCCACGGGATGTGTGGCAGAAAACATTTATAGGTGAGGAGAGATGGAAAAAAAACCCCAATTCCTGAAAAAAGTGGCCAGGGGATATAGAGGGAATCTGGTTTCCAGAGGTCTGAGCTCATTTTTTGGGTGTTGGGGTCCAGTGCAGATTCCAGGTGAACTCTGGAATCACAAAACCCAGGAATACTCACAGCAGGAAAAGGAAACGAGCCCTGATCTCAGTGCAGTCCTTTTCCTTTCAGGAAACAGGAATTCTTTGTGTTCGGAGGAAACTTCCCTTTCCTGCTTTATCCCAGGGATATCTTTATCTCAGTGTCATTTCCCTGGCAAATCCCACCTGGGTGAGGCCAGAGCTCAGCTCTGGGGGGGAGTCAGCTCAAGAAAAAAAAACCCAAACCCCAATTTTTGAGGTAAAATGACAATTTGGGAGCTCTGGGTGGATGTGAGGGTGATTGGACAAAGATCCAGCTAGCAGAAATGTTCCCATATTTAGGGATTTATGGTGTTTTAAGGGCGGTTGTGACTTCCCTGCCTTCCTCCTCCTTTGACCCAAAAACTTCTGCAATTTAGCATGAGACAGCAGATGAAACCCATTTTAGAATGGGGTTACAGCAGTGCCAAAATGGAAAAATGAGATCCATTTAATGGCTTATGATAATCAGCAAACTGCCTTTGAAACCAGCACCAGGAAAATAATAAGGATCTTATTTTTGTGATATATTTCTGCCTCAGAATCAACCCCACAAGCCTTGTTTGTATTAAACCCTCCTTCGCTCTGAATCAAAGAGCTGTTAAAGCAGATTCTTTCATCTCCAAGGGCTTGTGTTCACACCCTTGAAAATCCATCCAAATCCCAAGTTTTTCGTGGCGCTGGATTTTTGGTTTTGTGGTTTTTTGGGACCTGTTTGGTGTGGGCTTGTGGAAGAGAGAAATGACATTTGTGTTTGGAATAGCAAGAGCTGATTCCTTCCTGTGCGGGGTCGGGCAGGAATATGTTCCCCACGGGTAATTAGAAATGGGGAGGGTTTGCTATGGGATTAAAAATGAATGGATCTGTCTGCAGTGGGAAAAAAGGGAAACTTGGAAAAATCATGTGTACAGCCTCAGGAGAAAACAAATTTGTGTGAGGACAGGGCAGCAGGGAGGGATGTTCAGGGGCTGGCACCTTAGAGCATTAATTGAATGAAGGCTGAACCAGCTTTATCCCACTAAAACAGCAAAATTTGGAATGGGAAGTGTCTGCCACTCGTTTCATGCCATCCCAGGTGTCCACACTGGGAAATTCAGGGAGAAGGAAGCGCTCCTGTCTCCCACAAAATATTCTCAGTGCACTTGTGGAATTGAGGGAAAGAAACTTCCCCAATCACGATCCTATAAATCAAACTTTCCACAGTCTGTGACTCCCAGACCGGGGGCAGTGAGGCAGCTCCTCCTTTGCTCAGCAAAAAATTCCATTCTCAGGCTGGTGGTGACATTAAACCAGCCCCAAATAAAGAATTACACCACACAAAGTGTGTCAAGTGCCACCCCCTCCTAACCTTGTGGGAAAACCTTTCCCCAGTGTAATTCATCTCCAGGATTTTGCTCCTTCCTGCCATTTGCTGGGATTATTTTTAAAACTGCACTTTGCAGCTCCTGATTTTATGGAGTTTCACCCACAAGGCAGACTGGGAGGGGAGCAGGGATCAGCTGGGAGGAGGGAGGGATCCAGCCTTGCCCAGGCTGCTCGGGGGGTCAGGGGAGTGAATTGGGATAATCCAAGCTGAGCACCTGCAGCACACACCTCAGGGGAAAGGTTAATCCCAAATAATCCGTGTGATATTCCCTGTGGATCACAGCCCCTGGGTCCCTCTGGAGCCGTGCCTGGGAGTCAGAGGCTCCTGCACAGAAGCTGGAGAGGGATTTGGAGTCAGGGCATGTGGTGAGAGAGCAAGGGGGAATGGCTTCCCACTGCCACGGGGACATTGGGAAGGAATTGTTCCCTGGCAGGGCTGGGATGGAATTCCCAGAGCGGCTGGGGCTGCCCCTGGATCCCTGGAGTGTCCAAGGCTGGATGGGGCTTGGAGCAGCCTGGGACAGTGGGAGGTGTCCCTGCCAGGGCAGGGGTGGCACTGGGTGGCTTTGGGATCCCTTCCAGCCCCAACCTTTCCGTGTCAGTGATTCCCACCCCGCAGGGACAACAGGGGATGACTCCGCAACACTGAAACCTTTCAGCCCCAGGCTGTGCCCCATTTCCTGGAGTTTTTCCTGCCTGATGGCGTTGGTTTTAGGGCACCTCGAGCTCCTGGGATTGGAATGCTGCCCGGGAGGTGGATGTGAAGCCAGGCTGGCCAGGGAGGCCCCTCCTCCCCTCCCCGGCCAGGGCTCCTCAGGATGAGCTGCACGAGTTCAAAAGTCCCAGGAGTTAAGTGGCTGCAGATGTTTCCCTTCTCCCTCTCATCCCTTTGGAATTCCTGACAAACCCTGGCTGGACTCTGGGGAGCCCCAAAGGGGAGATTGCCCCCGAGCTGTGCCCATTCCCTGGGTGTCTGTGCCATGTCCATGTCCCCATCCTACACGACAGGACATTTTTAACCCCTCCGTGCTGCTTTTAGCATAGAGTTCATTTTCTCACGGTGGCTGGGACAGGTTGGAATTATGGTTTGGGTTTGTGCTGAGAACAGAGTTGGTAACACAGAGATGTTTTGATTCTTGCTGGGTGACCTCAGGGATGTGTTGCTCACACAAAATCCTGCCATAAAAGAAGCTCCTCATCCAATTCAAAGTTTCAATTCCATAATTAAGAGTAGTTGCTGATTCTGCCGCTGCCCCTAAGCTCTCCCCCTCCATCTCCAGTGGGTTGGGATTGTAGGGCTCAGAGCCACATCTCCCAAACCCTTTGCTGGAGCTCCCAATCGGTGTGATTGATGCTCCCATCTCAGCACAGCACCTTAAAAGGTCTCCTTGCCATGGATTTGGGAATGGGAACATTTGTGTGTTAAACTTGGCTTCAGTGACCCAGAATACAGAAACTGGATTAGTTTTTTTTAGCGGAGTTATTTATAGGAGACTCTTAACGAGTTACTTTAAATGACTTTTAGAGAAGGCAAGAAAGGGAAAGGGTGGCAGCAGGGAATTGTGGCAGGTGCCCTGTGGTCCCTCGGGGTGTGGGAGGGAGGATGTCACTCCTTGTGGCTCCCTGCAGTCACCCACAGCCCCAGCAGGGACATTGCCACCCCCTCCCCAAACCATTTCCATAAAATCCTGCAATGGTTTGGGATGGAAGGGAGCTAAAGCCCATCCCATTCCACCCCTGCCATGGCAGGGACACCTCCCACTGTCCCAGGCTGCTCCAAGCCCTGTCCAGCCTGGCCTGGGACACTGCCAGGGATCCAGGGACAGCCACAGCTGCTCTGGGAATCCCAGCCCAGCCCTGCCCACCCTCCCAGGGAACAATTCCTAATTCCCAAGATCCCATCCAGCCCTGCCCTCTGCCATGGGAAGCCATTCCCTGTGTCCTGTCCCTCCATGCCTTGTCCCCAGTCCCTCTGCAGCTCTCCTGGAGCCCTTCAGGCCCTGCCAGGGGCTCGGAGCTCTCCCTGTGTCCTTCTCCTCTCCAGGTGAGCACCCCCAGCTCTCCCAGCCTGGCTCCAGAGGGGCTCCAGCCCTGGAGCAGCTCCGAGGCTCCTCTGGCCTCTCTCCGGCAGCTCCAGGTCCTTCCTGTGCTGGGCCCAGGGCTGGGGCATCTCTGCAGGTGGGGTCTCACCTGAGGGGGCAGAGGGGCACAATTCCCCCTCTCCTGCTGCCCAGGCTGGGGCTCAGCCCAGCCCGGGGGGATTTTGGGGCTGTCAGTGCCTGTGACCAGGTCAGGCTGAGCTTCTCTTCCACCAACACCCCCAAACCCTTTTCCTCACGGCTGCTCTTGACCCCTTCTCTAACCAACCTGTATTTATGCTGGGGACTGTCCCGACCCAACAACTACAGAAATAAAGAATAACACTATATTTTCGCATAACAAAAAAAAACCCCATTTCACAGCAGCTAGAACAACGCACCTAGCGAACATCACGGCTATAATTTGAAAAACAACAACAATACCGATTTCTCGCCTTTCGGAGCGGCGCTTTCCCCTCGCCACCCGGCGCTCCCCGCAGCTCCCGAGCGGCGGAGCCGAGCCCGAGCCCGAGCCGGGCCCGCCCCGCTCCGCCCCCGCCCGCTCCGCCCGGGGCCGCCCCGCGCCGGCGGCAGCTCCGGAGCGCGGGGGCGGCCCCGGGCCGGCGCTTCCCGTGCCCGGCGGGCAGCAGCGCTCCGGGCATCCTGACGCGGCCGCGCTCCGCTTCTCTCCGGCAGGATTCCCGGGAGGATGGCATGGATTTAGGCAGCGACGCCGGCAGCAGCCGCTCCAGCTCGGAATCCAACTCCAGCAAAGCCACGCCGTGCTCGGAGGGCAAGTCGTCGCCGTCCCCCGGCAGCCTGGAGCTGGCGGCGCTGGAGGACTCGGAGGAGGAGGAGGAAGAGGAGGAGGAGGAGGAGGAGGACGGGGGGTCGCCGCCGTCCCCGCCGCGCTGCCCCGCCGCCCATGGCCGCCGGCGCTGCCCCCGCCCGCTGCCCCCGGCCCGCTCGGAGCCCGCGCAGCGCCGGCGGAGCGCAGGGGCGCGGCCCCCCCGGGACCCGCAGCCCCCGGCCATGGACTGGGCAGCCCTGGAGAGGCACCTGGCCGGGCTGCAGAGCCGCGAGCAGGAGCGCAACCCGCGGGGCGGCCCCGCCTCGGTGAGTGGGGAAGGCGGCGGGGGGCGCGGATGGAGGGGGGCTTGGTTTGGGCTGCGGGGAGCCCACCTGGGGTGATGCTGCCGGGCTGGGGCTGCTGCAGGAGCTTGGGGAGCTGCTGGAGAGAGGCCAGAGGAGGCCACGGAGCTGCTCCAGGGCTGGAGCTCCTCTGCTCTGGAGCCAGGCTGGGAGAGCTGGGAATGTTCACTTGGAGAAGGGAAGGATCCAGGGAGAGCTCCGAGCCCCTGGCAGGGCCTGAAGGGCTCCAGGAGAGCTGCAGAGGGACTGGGGACAAGGCATGGAGGGACAGGACACAGGGAATGGCTTCCCATGGCAGAGGGCAGGGCTGGATGGGATATTGGGAATTAGGAATTGTTCCATGGGAGGGTGGGCAGGCCCTGGAATGGTTTTCCCCGAGGATGCCCCTGGATCCCTGGCAGTGTCCCAGGCCAGGCTGGACAGGGCTCGGAGCAGCCTGGGACAGTGAAGGTGTCCCTGCCATGGCCGGGAATGAGATGAGTTTTGAGGTCCCTTCCATCCCAAACCATCCCACGATTCTCTAACTTTCCCTGCTCATCCCCAGCAGGGGTGGGCTGGTTCCCTGCTGCCCCAGGGATGTGGCAGGGCTGGGGTCTGTTCCCGGGGGGAGCGAGGTGCCCCCACCAGGCTGTCTCAGAGCTGGTGCTCCTTGGAGAGGCCGAGCAATAAGAGCTTTTCCCAGGCTGGGAGCAGTGCCAGGCTGGCGCCGTGTGCTCCTTTCCTGCGGGAAAGAGCCTTTCCCAAGGATCTGGTGTCGGTCAGAATGAACCCCCAGTGTTGTTGTACAGAACCCCTGTGAATTGCGGCGTGATCCCATTATTTCGGGTGATTTGGGAATCGCACAGAACTTCTGAGCTGCAGGGATGTGACAGGAACAAGCACTGCAGACACGCCGGTGACACGGCAGGGCTGAGCCTCTTCCATAATGTATGAATTCCAAAGGAATCCACCAAATCTCCTGGAAGCTCTGCAGGAGCCTTTGGATGGCTGCTAAACGCTGTGTGCCTCCCCAGCCGTACCCCGTGGCCTTGCCTCTGGCACACATGATTCTTTTTCCATGATTTTCTGTTATTTAAAAGGCATTCCATGCCCTAACTTCCTGTGAAGTCACCTCGCTCAGGGAGGTGGGGATTTCCCCCTGGATCCTTGAATCACAACTAATTGGTGACAAATCTGGGTGGGTGCTGGGCAGGATGAGTAAGCTGAGGGATGAGTGGGACTGCTGCCATGCAGGGATGCTTTTTTCCTGAGCCTGAACGCTGGAGCCTCAGTGCCTGGAGGAACTGACAGGTAACAGCTTTAATTACAGTCATTTGTGCAGAAACTCAGCTTGGAAAAAAGGAAAAAAACACACAAAAAAAAATTACCCACCTCATTTTTGTGGTTTGGGAGCTGATTTCTCCAGCATTATCTGATCACCTCTGCTGGCACTGCTGGAAACTCTTCGCCTCCAGGCATGAGCTTAACCAGGTGAGCTGTCACCTAAGGAATTCTACTCCTGTCAGGATTTTCCTCCTCCATCCTCCCTTTCCCTCCTCCAAGCACAAAGGAAGGAATTCAGGCCTCCTCAGGCCCTGACTTGTCCTGTGGAGAGCCTCGTGCTGTGCAGATCCCGAGCAGCACCTGGGGCTGGCGTGAGCCTGGATGGACACTCCATCTGGGCATGGATGACCCAGGGCACAGGGACTGAGCTGCCAGGACTCCAGCAGCTGGAGATGGGACTTCTCCAGTGTTTGTGGCCCTGCAGAGACTTTCCTCAGCTCCCCGGCTGTCCTGGAGGCACCTTCATTCCAGGGCTCCCCTTCCCTTGGCTCCCAGGGAGGAGGAGCAAGAGGTGCTGCAGCTCTGCTCCTTCCACTTCCCACCTGGATCAAAGGGAAAGGGACATTTCCTTCCTGCTGGGAAGGGCCATTTCCCCTCCTGCCTGGCTGGGCAGGGCTGTTTGATGTCCCTGGGACACCTCCTGCCCCTCCCTGGAGCTCCCAGCGTGTCCCACGAGCTGCAGGGACCCAAACCCTCGCAGGCTGAACCCGACTGAAGTGAAAATCTCTCTTCTGATTTTTGTTTTCCCTGCCCTTGACATTTCCCTGCGGCTCAGTGTTTATAACAAACCCTTGCCTTGCCCTGCTGGAAGCCCAAGTGTTTGTAAACATGGGAATCACGGAGTGAAGGCAGCCAGGAAGCAAACACAGGGAAGATGAACTGGACTGCGAGCAGGACAGCTCAGGAAAAGGGAAATTTCAGTAGGATAGGCCTTGGCTGGGGTGAGGAATGGTCTCCTCAGCAGGGATGGGGTGATGGGATGGGAAAGCAGCTGTTGCTCGGAGTGGAAGTGTTTCCACAGGAATCCACAGAGATGTTTTATTGAGATGATCTTATTAAGATTGATTGATGAAGATGATAAAAATCGCATTCTCTCTGCTGCCAGGACCTGTGTTTTTATTGGGGTTTATTGTGCCCCAAGTGAGGGCAAGGCAGGGCACAGGGGACAGAGGTGACCCCTCAGGGCTTGGGGTGGCCCTAGGGGACAGGAGTGACCCCAGGGGACAGGAGTGACCCCTCAGGGCTTGGGGTGGCCCCAGGGGACAGGAGTGACCCCAGGGGCCAGGAGTGACCTGTCAGGGCTTGGGGTGGCCCCAGGGGATAGGAGTGACCCTTCAGGGCTTGGGGTGACCGCAGGGGACAGGAATGACCCCAGGGGACAGGAGTGACCCATCAGGGCTGTGCTGCTCCTGGGGGCTGTGCTCCTCTCCCTCGGCTCCCTTTCTGCTCCATCGCTGCTCCCTGTCCCTGCTGAGCATCCCAAATTCAGGAATTGCTGCTGATCCCCAGGGCTGGGCTGTGCCCCAGGAATTGCTGCTGATCCCCAGGGCTGGGCTGTGCCCTTCCAGCCACACTCAGGCCTTGCTGAGGGACAGGGATCGTGCTGCAGTCACAGGAGAAGGAAGGAAATTCCCACTTCTGAGGAAGCTCCATGGTTTGGGGAGGCTTTCCCAGCTGGGAAGATCCAGGCTGGAGTGTGAGGAGGAATTGGGAATGCTGCAGTTGGACTCAGTAAAACCTCCAAGCTGATGAGGGAGCGGAGGTGCAGAGATCTGCTGGGAAAGGGAATATATCAATATCAATATCAATATCAATATCAATGCCCTGGCAAGGGCTGCTGTTCCCGCTGGGGTGTGAGGCTCAGGCTGCTCCCTCAGGGCACACAGGGGCACAGAGCCCCAGGAGCTCCCGTGGGATATTTGGGAAGGATTTGGCAGCTCCTGCTTGGCACTGGCAGCCCCATGATGCTGTGAGGGAAGCCCAGGACCAGCAGGGTGGGATGGCCGTGGCTGTGTCCCTCCTGGATATTCCATGTTCTCAGGGTGTGGGCTCGCTGGAGTGCCCCCAGGTCCCCAAAGCCACACGCTCTGGTGGCTCTGGGAAGGTCCCCGTAGGCCAGGTGGGCAGATGCTGTCTAGAAATGAAGAATATTTCCTTCTTGCTCCCCCAGAAAAGGTGAAATTGCTGTTTTTGGAGCTGGATTGAGTGGCTGAGCTCCCTGCAGCCTGATGGGCTGTGTCAGATGGTTCTTGAGCCTTTTGGGCTCCACCTAAGAGCAGAAACAACATTTTTCCTGAAGGCCCTTGGTGCTCGGAAGGTTCATTTCAGAGCTGCTGAAATGCCTCAGGAAGCCACCCTCTCCCATTTTTAAAATTTTTCCTCCTTTCCTCAACTCCTGGCTGCATCCAAAGCAGTGCCAAATGTGCCATGGGCTGATTTTTGGCTCTCAGGAGCCGCGGAGGTGCCAGGGAAGCAGCAAGGCTCTGCTTGCCGTGCCTCTAATGGCTCGAATAAAATCCAAATCAGCCTTAATGGCTTTAATATTCCTCCCATTGCCTCTCCGAGGATGGCAATTACAATCAATAGGATGGATTGTCTGGGAAGAATATCTGCACATTCCGGAGTCAGTTAAAGGAGGCCTGGCAGGAGGGGAGGTGGCTCGGCTGTGACAGGGCACCGAGGGAGGGATGGAATTGCTGAAGGAATTCTGCTGCCCACGGAGCTTAGTGCTGCTAAAAACTCATCCCTGCAGCTTCCAGGGATTCTGCAGGAGCCTTCGGGGTGAGGAGGGATGTGCTGGAATCTCCGTTTTACCTTTTCACGCCTGGAATATTGTGCCTGTGCTGTGAGGCAGATGGATGCTGGGTGTCCCGTCCCTGCGGTGGTGAATCCAGGGGATCGCACATCTCTCCAGACACCCAGATTCCTGCATTTCCAGGCTGGCAGGGAGTTCAGTGTGTGTCCTTCCGACTCCTTGGGTCCTCCAGGCTGTCCTGAGCCCTGGAGGAGGGCACAGTGCTCCTGCTTCCCTCGGAGCTGCCCATGGAGCACCTGAAAGGCAGCGAAGAGCATCCAAAGGATTCCAAACTCACCATGAGGAGGTTGGAAAAGCTTCAGCTCTGCGTTTGAGAGCAGCTGGAAAGCTCCTGGAAGGGTTCAAAACACATGGAAGTGGCACTTGGGATGTGGTTTAATGGTGAACACGGTGGTGGTGGATTCATTATTGTTTTTGATGGTCTTGGAGGGCTTTTCCAACCTTAATGATTCCAGGAAAAGGCTTTGAGGGCTCACCCAGGATCTTCCAGGAGCTGCCAGGATGGAATTTAGCATGGACCACGTAAACACCTCTTTCTTCTGCCTGTGGCTTTATTGGTGTCTCTCTGAAAATGTGAAACTAATTCAAAGTACATTTTACAGCATTGGCTAAAATCTTTAAATGATTTCATAATTGGCCATGGGCAGGGATCTGATTTTCATGGATCAGAGCAGCCAGAATGGAAGGAGAAATGTAAGGACCAGCTTGGCAAGAGGGAGGAGAGAAACAGAGCCAACAGGTGCTCGTTCAAGCCATGTGGGAGCAGTGGTGCAGCAGGATTTTCGGGAATGTGGGCTGGGAGCAAGCCCAGACCTTTGGTGTAAAGCCTTAATCCACCTTGGAGCGCCGTCCCAAACATTCCTGGAGCAGATATTGGCGTGGAGGTTGTCAGTGAGTTGGTTCTGACTTGAACTGAGCAGTAACTGCTGGATTGAGCTGCCTGGAAGTGTGAGTTCCTTCCTCCCCGGAGGGTGTGGGATGTGCTCTGGGATGGGAGCGTTGGGAGCAGCGAGGAGCAGCCAGGGATTAATGCCTGGAAGGAATTTTTCCAGACAGGAGCTGTCAGTGTGGGAACTTCTGCTTTCCAAAATCCAGCTTGGGGCTTTGCAGGAAATTGCATTTCTGTCATTGCTCAGCCAGACCTTCCCTGTCCATCTGCCAGCTCCTGTCCCTGCTGGGTTCGAGATGGAACTCCTCACCGGGAGAAAGGCAAAGTCAGGATCAGGGAGCTCCTCCAGAGCTGTTCAAGGCAGAGTTGGGATCAGGGAGTTCCTCCAGGGCTGTTCAAGGCAAAGTCAGGATCAGGGAGCTCCTCCAGAGCTGTTCAAGGCAAAGTCAGGATCAGGGAGCTCCTCCAGAGCTTTTCAAGGCAAAGTCAGGATCAGGGAGCTCCTCCAGAGCTTTTCAAGGCAAAGTCAGGATCAGGGAGCTCCTCCAGAGCTTTTCAAGGCAAAGTCAGGATCAGGGAGCTCCTCCAGAGCTTTTCAAGGCAAAGTCAGGATCAGGGAGCTCCTCCAGAGCCATTCAATTTTCAGGAGGCTCTGACATGGAAAACAAACCTTTGAAGTGTGGGAAAAGCTGTCATTCCAGGCAAAGCATTGCTTTGTCCCAGTGTCCTGGGAGTGGAGTGTGCTGCAGGAATGATCCATGGAAAAGCTTCAGTTCCAGGCAAAGTGCTCCCAGTGTCCTGGGAGTGGGGTGTGCTGCAGGAATGATCCATGGAAGAGCTGTCATTCCAGGCAAAGTGCTCCCAGTGTCCTGGGAGTGGAGTGTGCTGCAGGAATGATCCATGGAAGAGCTGTAATTCTAGGCAAAGCAGTCCCAGTGTCCTGGGATTGGGGTGTGCTGCAGGAATGATCCATGGAAGAGCTGTAATTCCAGGCAAAGCAGTCCCAGTGTCCTGGGAGTGGGGTGTGCTGCAGGAGTGATGGTGGATCGAGAGCTCTGGACTTTGGCCACTTCCCACCCAGCTCAAAGGTTGGCTGGGGCTGGGAGGTTCCCGGTCCTGCCCCGGGAGCAGTGTCACTCTGCTGGGAAAACATCCATCGGCATTTGCAGGCTGTTCGGGGCTGATTCCATACTCTGGAGGGATGTGATTCCGAAACCGAGCTGGGCAAAACTCCCGGGATCAATAGTCAATAATCCTGAGGGAAAACTTGATTTCCACTGCTGCTGCAGAGCCTTTCCTTAAAGGAAGTGCCAGACACAAGGGGGAACAGCCGATGGATTCTGTTTGGATGGATGGTTCTCCCTTATCCCAGTGCTGCTATAATGTGAATTCCTCCGGGTGATGGACCCCACTCGGCTGGTGAGTGAATGATTCCTGTGGGATGCAGCAAAGCTGGAAAAGTTGGATTTTTCTAGCACTAACCGTGGGGCAGGCAGCAGTAAATCTCTCTTTAATGTGATGCTGAGGGATCATATCCATGATCCAGCTCTATAAAGCAAATAAGTTTATTTTAAATGAGGGTTTTTTTGGTGTTTGGGAATCCCAGCTAGGGAATTCAAAGGATTTCCGAGGAGAGAAGTGAGCCTTTATGTCAAGCAAAATTTGGAACGTCTAGAGTGATGTTTTTTTAAATAAGGTGATTCTGGAGCCTTGGAGCCCTCCCCTAATTCTTCAAATTCCCACTTGAACTGAAGTGTCTCAGGTTGGAATAGCAGCAGGCAGCAGGGATTTTGATTTCCCAGGATAATAATTATGTACTTAGGCAAATATTCCTTGCCTATTAGGTGGGATAAATGCGAGGCAGGGGGGTTTAATTCTCACAACTGCCCTGGGCTGTGCAAAAGCTGTCATTTTTCCTATGGATGGAGAGAGAGGATGGATGTGCTTTGCCTGTAGGATGGAGTGTCTGGAACACCTGGAGCTGTGGAAAATCCAGGTGCACGTGGAGGGAGGAACTGTGGACAGAGGGTGTTTAAAAACCAGAGGAAAAGGCGTTTATTCAGTGCAGCTTTAGAGCACTGGAAAACCAGGAGTGTCCTCACTCCAAAACGCCAGGGACCTCAGGGATATTCTAAATATTCAGAATTATTTCAATATTGGTTAAATATTTAAAGATTTGTTTAAATATTCCAAATAATGCTCCAAATGCCCCCCCAAAAAAAACCTTACAGAGTGTTTCTGTGAGCAGCAGAATTGCCTTAGCAGTCATAAGAACAGCAGGAATTGTGATTTATTTCCTTCTTCCTCTCTGCCTGGATTTAAGGTGGTTTGGATTTAAGTGGTTGGAAAATCAAGTGCAGCCCTTGGTTATTCTCTGGAGTTTGTGGAGAAAACTGGCAAGAAATTGTTTAAAGCATCATTTCTCCTCCTCCTAACAGCAAAAAATCAGGACAATTGATATCAGTGCCGTAAATTGGGGTCCCCATCTCCTCAGGATGTGGTACAGCCCAAGGGAGCTTTAAGGGAGCTCATATTTAATGGGGGGAATGGACTTTTTTGAGGGAAAAACCTCTTGTAAGGATATATAAAATCCCAGCGTTAACTGAGCAAAGTTTGGTGTAATCCCCACTGGGAGGAAATGGGATTCCCAGCTTCTCCCAACGTGTGACTGTAGGTATGAATTTTATAAAATGAAAACGAAGCTGTTTAAAATAATGCCATCGTCTGCTCAGTTCAGTGTTTTCCAAGGCTGGACACTGTGATCCAGGAATTCCTGTGGAATGCTGGGCACAGTGACTCTGCTGAGCACTCTGAGTTGGGTGGATTTAGGCTCTTCAATCCACAAATAATTCAGCTTTTGTGCGAGGGGTTTCCTTAGAACCAAAAAAATTTCAAAATCTTCTTCCATCTCTGGCTCTGAAATCAGTCCTGCTCCACCAGAGCATCCCCGGATTCCGTGGAAAATTATTTTCCCTCTCAATTCTCTGCTGCTGTCGCCTCTCCCGTGAGGTGCTCCATGTATTCCCTCTTTCCCTGGAGGCTTCCCAGCTTTTCCAAGCCCTGGGATCATTTTGGGGCACCTCAGCTTTCCCTGTGGAGCTGTTTGCGTCACGGAAGTGGGAGATCTTATTTATAGCCCCCATCTGGGAGTGCAGCCCCGTGATCTGTGGATCTCCTTCCATGTGAAAATCCCACTCAGGGCCATTGGTTCCTCCTGGTTCCTCTGGAAATCCGAGAGGAAATAGGATTTCCAAGGAAAGAGAAGTGCCAGGCCGAGATTTAATCCTCTCTCTGGTAGAGGCAATGTTAAAAAATAAAAGAGAGCTCTATTAAAGTGCTGAATTCTTTATGCACACAAAAGCTGCTGGAGTGTGTGGCCCGTGGGGAATCCAAATGCTTTTAGTGAGTTATTAAAAATTGAATCCAAACTTCTTATTCCGTGTAATTCCTCTATTGGATTTATTAAAGAGGGATTTGGGGAAATAGCAGCATTCTGGACCACGGTCATCCTCTTCTCTGGCTCCTTGGCCTGGGAGGTGTTTAATCATCAACTGTTCTTAGTAGTTAAGAAAAAATAATTATGGGAATCATTTTTCCACATGGAATTCTCTCTGGCTTGCATTTGCATTAATGCATAATATCCAAGCTCTTAGCATTTTTCCTGGCACATCCCAGCTGGCCTTTCCTTCCTGCTGCTGCTTTCTCATCTATTATTTCTCAGTTTAAAAGCATAAAGGCAACTTCTGGCTGTGCCTTGCAAAGATCCAAGACGCCTTTTCCTGGGAAAAGGAATCCCAGTTTGTTCCTTCAGGGAGCTCTTGGGAGCAGCAGGGAAATGTCCTGCTGGAAAAACACCTCCAGGAGCTTTTGCAAGTGTCTGTTTCTGGAAAGGGCAGAGAGAAAAATCAGGGCATGCTCCTGAAAACCTTGGATACAGCCTTGACCCCCTCTTCTCCTGGAATTCCTTTAAATCCATCCTCCAGTGACCAAAATGGCCAGTATTTCCACATATTGATAATATTTAAATGGCACAAAAGCAGTGCTCAGAGCTCAGCCAGCCCTTCTCCTGCTCCAAGGCTGCAGGAACTACACCTGCATCCCAGGAAATCCCATACCAGGCTGTCCATGAATCACGTGGATGAGGGATTCCCACATTTTCCACCTGTCCCCATGGGCCACACTCCATATAAATGCCTATTTTGCTTGATATATGCTGCAGGATGAGTTTTGACTGTGCTGGTCCTGAGCTGTTCCCCATCCCATCCCATCCCATCCCAGATCCCATCCCATCCCATTGGTCCCATCCGATCCCATGGATCCCATCCCATCCCAGATCCCATCCCATCCCATGGATCCCATCCCATGGATCCCATCCCATCCCATGGATCCCATCCCATGGATCCCATCCCATCCCAGATCCCATCCCATATCCCATCCCATGGATCCCATCCCATCCCATCCAATCCAATCCCATGGATCCCATCCCATCCCATCCCATCCCATATCCCATCCCATGGATCCCATCCCATCCCATATCCCATCCCATCCCCCCCCTCTGATGTGTGTTATTCCCAGGAAATTGTGCTGCCGTTTAGGGATGGCTCTGGTTCCCCATTTCCAATCCCTCCTTCCTCGTTATCTCTACACTTCGCACTCTGGGAATGACTGGGATGTGGAATTGGGATTGCTGCTGCCAGGAAGAGATGCTGGAGAGCTCCTGCAGCATCCAAAAACAATTCCAAGGGATTTCACAGCCGGGCATGGGAGTTCTGGAGGCCTTTGGGAATGCTGGAGGCCTTTTGGAATTCTGGAGGCCTTTGGGAATTCTGGAGGTCTTTGGGAATTCTGGAGGCCTTTGGGAAGTGTGGAAGCCTTTGGGAATTTTGGAGGCCTTTGGGAATTCTGGAGTCCTTTGAGAAGTGTGGAGGCCTTTGGGAATTCTGGAGGCCTTTGGGAGTTCTGGAGGCCTTTGGGAAGTGTGGAGGCCTTTGGCAGTTCTGGAGTCCTTTGGGAATTCTGGAGTCCTTTGGGAATGCTGGAAGCCTTTGGGAATTCTGGAGGCCTTTGGGAATTCTGGAGACCTTTGGCAGTTCTGGAGTCCTTTGGGAATGCTGGAGGCCTTTGGCATTTCTGGAGTCCTTTGGCAGTTCTGGAGTCCTTTGGCAGTTCTGGAGTCCTTTGGGAGTTCTGGAGGCCTTTGGCAGTTCTGGAGTCCTCTGGGAATGCTGGAAGCCTTTGGGAGTTCTGGAGTCCTTTGGGAAATGTGGAGTCCTTTGGGAATGCTGGAAGCCTTTGGGAGTTCTGGAGTCCTTTGGGAACGCTGGAGCTCGGAGCCAGTGCTGCCTGGAGGACCCCACACCCTGCTTAAGGCACTGTTAATTGTCTGGATTTCCTGTTTTCCACTGGACCAAACTAAACCGGAGGCAAACCAGAGCAGTTTGAGGCTTGGATTCAGCTTTCCATGCCTTGGTTCCCGAGGGAACCCCAGGGCTGAGGTGTCAGTGAGGCAGCAGCTGTAGCTTTAGGAAGAGGATTTTTGGTTGTTACATGGCTGTAGATGAAGGGAAATCAGTAAACATGTAACTGCTGGGGAAATAACAGCTCCTTGGAAAATAAACTTTCCCCAGGGAAAGCCACCAGGAGGATCTGGTGCCTTGGATACGCTGCTGCTGTTTCCAGCGTGGAGATGAGAATTCCTCAGAGAAGCAGAGCACTGCTGTCTCCCCAACACAGCAGCGAGACTGATTTTGTCCCTCTGAGCTGGAATTCCCTGCTGGAGCACCCAGTCTGCCCAGTGCCATCTCCTTTTCCTCCACACCTCGGGGATCAGGTGTCCCCCATTCCGTTTCCCCCTTGTCTCCTGAAATTCCAGCTGTGCCGGCAGTTTCAGTGGAATCAGGGAATGGTTTGGGTTGGAAAGGACCTTAGAGCTCATCCTGTTCCACGGCAGGGACACCTCCCACTGTCCCAGGCTGCTCCAAGCCCTAATGTCCTGGGACACCTCCAGGGATCCAGGGGCAGCCACAGCTTCTCTGGGCACCACCTGTGCCAGGGCCTCACAGGGAAGGATTTCCTCTTTCCTAATCTCTCTGTTTTCCTGTGGCTTCATCCCAAGAAAAAACTGCACTTGCACCTCATCCTTAGTGCTCATTCTCTGGGAGAGAGCGTTGCCTTTCCTGGGCATTCCTGCCAGCAGGAACTCATGGCTCAACTCAATGATGGTGTCACTGAGGAAAAAAAAATCCCAAATCCAGCCTCTAATAACCCCTCACGTGCCTGTCTGTCAAAATTGGCCCAATTCCAGCAGACACCTTCAAATGAACCACCCGGGATCTTCATCCTGTGGAAAAACTCCTGGAAAACGAGACACTGAGTGAGCAGGACAAGCTGCAGGCTGCCAGAGCGAGAGGAAAAGAATGCCTGAGGTAGAACAGCAGAGGGGAAAAAAAGGAGATTTAGGAGAGCAGAGTTGCTTTCTTGCTCTTATATGGTGCTGCTGTGCCACCAGCAGCTCCCTCGCTCCATGACTAATAAGGCTCAGCTGGGATCCACCCTTGCTTATCCTGTTATTTTTAGCTTTTTCCAGCCTCCTGCTCACTCTGCCTGCCCTGGCTGATTTGAAGTACTGAGTCTGCAACCTGGCTGGTGGCTGGGGCAGGCAGGAATGGGATTTCTTAGCCCTGAGGGAATTGTTTTTGGGGCTGGCGGTGACACCCATGGAGAGGAATCACCTTTGTGACCCAGGCAGCTCCAGATGAGAGGATTCCTTTTTTTCTCTTTCTCCAGTGACCCCAGGGTTGGGAGACAAACTCCAAAAAATCCATCTTTTGAAAGGCTGAAAATGGAAAATAAACCTGAAGCGAGAGCAGGGCTTTATCCAGCCTGGGACAGAGGATTAATATGGGAATGTTGCAGGGTTGGGAGCAGGTACAGAAATCCCACATCTTCCACTTAGCAATCATGAAGTTCCCAATTTGGGCCCAAAAGTAACTTCTGGGTGGAATATTTCATTGTGGCAAAATCCCTGGAATTTCAGGCTGGCCCTGCAGGCAGAGGGAAGGGAGCTGATTGAAATCCAGGGGATTAATTAATTCATTAACCCTGAGTATGGGGTGTCCAAGGGGCTGGATCTGCATTCAGCCAACAACAAAAATCAGCCTGGGTTTGCTCCATCCTTCCCAAAATCCCTGATCTCAGCAGTGGCAGCGTTTGAACCTCTTGGATTTGGGGACAGTCATGTGAATATTTTAACTAGGCCCCCCCAAAACGTGGATTTCTGCCAAAACCTTGGAGTTATGGGCATCAGCCTTTGGAGCTGAGGGAAAAATCCCCTTCTATTTTTGTCCTGACCATGACTCAGAGGAAGATTTGTCCCTGCAAAGTCACTCCTTTTTTGAGAGGCATTGAAAGGCCACTGCTGTCACCTGCCTGGCTCAGGATATTCCTATTTTTGGTGTTTGGCTCTGTTTAAAAAGACACTTTTTTATTCCACACCGAGTTTGGAGCGTGCTGTGTTTATTTTTTCAGCCTGCAAGTCCTTGTTCTGGGCTTTCCCCACCCTTTTCCCAATTAAAATTGCAAAATAAAGCCATAAAGAAATGAGGCCTCTCAGCTGTTCCCAGCCAGGAAACACAAAGGGAATAGGATGGGCTGGAGGTGATAGCAGTGGGATAATCCCATCCTATTCCCATCCCAGATTTTGCCCTTTGGGCAGTGCTTTATTTATAATTAATAACTTGATTTTTGTGGTTGGCTGAATGCAGGTGCAGCCCCTTGGACACCATAATTAATTAATTAATCCCCTGGATTTGAATCAGGTTGGACTTCCCTCCACCTGCGTGACCAGCCTGCAATTCCAGGGATTTTTTGCACAATTCAAAAGGCTTAATATTCCATCCAGAAATATTCCCCAGATAAGTAAATTAAGTGTTGAGTAGGGGATGTGGAATTCCTGTTTGTGCTCCCAATCTGCTGAGGTTTCCAAAGAATTCCTGCATGGCCACCCTGCTATTCCAGGGATTTTTTGCACAATTCAAAAGGCTTAATATTCCATCCAGAAATATTCCCCAGATTAGTAAATTAAAGGTTGAGTAGGGGATGTGGAATTCCTCTTTGTGCTCGTAATCTGCTGAGGTTTCCAAAGAATTCCTGCATGGCCACCCTGCTATTCCAGGGATTTTTTGCACAATTCAAAAGGCTTAATATTCCATCCAGAAATATTCCCCAGATTAGTAAATTAAAGGTTGAGTAGGGGATGTGGAATTCCTCTTTGTGCTCGTAATCTGCTGAGGTTTCCAAAGAATTCCTGCATGACCACCCTGCTATTCCAGGGATTTTTTGCACAATTCAAAAGGCTTAATATTCCATCCAGAAATGTTCCCCAGATTAGTAAATTAAGTGTTGAGTAGGGGATGTGGAATTCCTCTTTATGCTCCTAATCTGCTGAGGTTTCCAAAGAATTCCTGCCGTCCCACCCTGCCCTTCATCCTCTCTGTGAAAATCCCATGCTGGGATTTTCCCCTCTTGGAAAAATCCATGAATTCCTCTCCTTGCTGCTGTTTTAGTGGAGCTGGGGGCAACTTCCTATTTTTCAAATCTAACTAATTTATAGCGGAAAATGGACCAAAGGAAAGGGAGAGGAGGGATAGGGAATGAGGCTGGAGCTGCAGGACAAGCCCGGATGTGCTGCCCATGGATTGGAGCAGGGCTGATAAAAACTTCTACATTTGTTATCAGAGATCAGATGGAGGTGTCGCTTACAGCTCACTGTTCATGATTTTGGATTCTTCTGGATCCGTATTGACCCAGCTGAAACTTTGGGAATCTTTCCCAGACTCTGCATGGTTTGGGCACAGGGATGGGGTCAGGCACAGGGATGGGGTTGGGCACAGGGATGAGATCGGCACAGGGATGGGGTTGGGCACAGGGATGGGGTTGGGCACAGGGATGAGTTTGGGGCACAGGGATGAGTTTGGGCACAGGGATGAGATCGGCACAGGGATGAGTTTGGGCACAGGGATGGGGTCAGGCACAGGGATGAGGTTGGGCACAGGGATGAGTTTGGGGCACAGGGATGAGTTTGGGCACAGGGATGGGGTCAGGCACAGGGATGAGGTTGGGCACAGGGATGAGTTTGGGGCACAGGGATGAGTTTGGGCACAGGGATGGGGTCAGGCACAGGGATGGGGTCGGGCACAGGGATGGGGTCCGGCACAGGGATGAGGTTGGGCACAGGGATGAGGTTGGGCACAGGGATGGGGTTGGGCACAGGGATGGGGTTGGGCACAGGGATGAGTTTGGGCACAGGGATGGGGTTGGGCACAGGGATGAGTTTGGGCACAGGGATGAGGTTGGGCACAGGGATGAGGTTGGGCACAGGGATGGGGTCAGGCACAGGGATGGGGTTGGGCACAGGGATGGGGTTGGGCACAGGGATGAGATCGGCACAGGGATGGGGTTGGGCACAGGGATGGGGTTGGGCACAGGGATGGGGTTGGGCACAGGGATGGGGTTGGGCACAGGGATGAGGTTGGGGCACAGGGATGAGGTTGGGCACAGGGATGAGGTTGGGCACAGGGATGGGGTCGGGCACAGGGATGAGGTTGGGCACAGGGATGGGGTCAGGCACAGGGATGGGGTCAGGCACAGGGATGGGATCGGGCACAGGGATGAGGTCGGGCACAGGGATGGGGTTGGGCACAGGGATGGGGTTGGGCACAGGGATGAGTTTGGGCACAGGGATGAGATCGGCACAGGGATGAGTTTGGGCACAGGGATGGGGTCAGGCACAGGGATGGGGTCAGGCACAGGGATGGGGTCAGGCACAGGGATGAGGTTGGGCACGGGGATGAGGTCAGGCACAGGGATGAGTTTGGGCACAGGGATGAGTTTGGGGCACAGGGATGAGATCGGCACAGGGATGAGATCGGCACAGGGATGGGGTCGGGCACAGGGATGAGTTTGGGCGCAGGGATGAGTTTGGGGCGCAGGGATGAGGTCGGGCACAGGGATGTCATTGGGGCACAGGGATGAGGTCAGGCACAGGGATGGGGTTGGGCACAGGGATGAGGTTGGGCACAGGGATGGGGTCAGGCACAGGGATGAGGTTGGGGCACAGGGATGAGTTTGGGCACAGGGATGGGGTCAGGCACAGGGATGAGGTTGGGCACAGGGATGGGGTCAGGCACAGGGATGAGGTTGGGCACAGGGATGGGGTCAGGCACAGGGATGAGGTTGGGGCACAGGGATGAGGTTGGGCACAGGGATGAGGTCAGGCACAGGGATGAGGTTGGGCACAGGGATGAGTTTGGGGCACAGGGATGAGTTTGGGCACAGGGATGAGTTTGGGGCACAGGGATGAGTTTGGGCACAGGGATGAGGTTGGGCACAGGGATGGGGTCCGGCACAGGGATGAGGTTGGGCACAGCTGCTGCAGGCAGGGACACAGTGACCCCTGGGAGTTCTGTGGGGACAGCTGTCCCTGGTTTGCCCATCAGCTGCCATGGGAGAGGTTGGATTTGGGTTCAGCTCGGGCAGATCCCACCCAGCCCGACCCCTGTGCTTCCCTGGAATGTCAGGTGTGCCCTGCACTGTCTGTGTGTGCTGCCAGAACTGGGGAAAAGTGTTTGTGGCTGATAGGATTTGCTACAAATCCTCTCCCAAATGGTGCTGCAGATCGAGGGGAGGTTGGAATATTTGAATTTATGGATAATCAGAGAAAAACGGATTTTTCCTGCTGAAAAGCTCGTGTTCTCCATAGATTCTGCTCGCTGGGAATGCTGCATTCCCAAAAGAACTGTTGATTCTTAACAATATAAATAAATGAAATCGCAAGGAGGCAGGTGGAGCTTTCCTGGCCTCACCTCAGGGCCTCCCCACCCTCCCAGGGAACAATTCCTAATTCCCAAGATCCCATCCAGCCCTGCCCTCTGCCATGGGAAGCCATTCCCTGTGTCCTGTCCCTCCATGCCTTGTCCCCAGTCCCTCTGCAGCTCTCCTGGAGCCCTTCAGGCTCTGGAAGGGCTCTGAGGAGCTCCTGGATCCTTCCCTTCTCCGTTCCCCGCAGTGAATCCTTGGTGGGCTCAGCCCTCACCATCAGAGCTCCTCGAAATTCCCTTTTAAGCCCTCCTGATGCAGCTTTAGAAATTGTCCAATTGAAAATGAAGCCTGTGTGGTACCATTGAGCCTTCCTGGATGATTTCCATGGAAAAAATCTGCTTGTTTTCCATATGTTTGGTGGCTTTTATATCGCTGGAGAGTTAAAAATACTTGGGTGGCTTAAAGGAGTCCCTGCAATTCCCCATGAAGTGTTTGACATCAGAGGGATCAGGATGGGAAATGGATGTATCCTTCTGGTCCAGGCTTTTAGGGAAGGGAAAATCCTGCTTTGGTTGTGTATTTTTCTCCCAAATCAGTCTCTGGTGCTTCAGGGGGAGTTGGGAAGGTGCTGCTCACAAAGGACTCCAGAAACTTCCAGGGAAGGAAAAAGGGCATGGAAAGGGAAGGACATTGGGTCCTTAACCCTTTGGAGGTTTATCCTGTCCTGGTGCAGAGTAACACATCCAAAATGATGGAAAACCTCTCGGCATCATCTTCCCTAAATGAAAAAGGAATAGTCTGGAGCATTATCCATGGATGTAATCCAAACAAATGCTCCCCTTTCCGAGCAGATGTCGAGTATTAACTGATTAAAAATAATCTCTTTTTTCTTTATTTTTCTTGCTGGATTTAAACCCAGGGAAAGCTTTAGCTGGGCTTAAAGAGGAGCTAAATCCCTCACTCCCAGGAAATCAGCAGCAAATAAAGCTGAAATCCCAGGATGCTGCACATAATTCCTGGTTCCATACAAGCTTGCTGTGCTTGGGAAGCCTTTGGGAGCCCAGGGGGAGCATCCCGGAGTGCTGGGAGGGCTGCACTGGGGCTCATTCCCTGTCTCACCCTCTCATGGGTGTTTTCCATGAGGATCATCATCCCAGAGGATTCCGTGGAGTTGTTCTGAGAGCTGGGGGTGCTCACCTGGAGAGGAGAAGGACACAGGGAGAGCTCCGAGCCCCTGGCAGGGCCTGAAGGGCTCCAGGAGAGCTGCAGAGGGACTGGGGACAAGGCATGGAGGGACAGGACACAGGGAAAGGCTTCCCATGGCAGAGGGCAGGGACAGATGGGATACTGGGAATTAGGAATTGTTCCCTGGGATGGAATTCCCAGAGCAGCTGTGGCTGCCCCTGGATCCCTGGCAGTGTCCCAGGCCAGGCTGGACAGGGCTTGGAGCAGCCTGGGACAGTGGGAGGTGTCCCTGCCATGGCAGGGGTGGCACTGATGGGATTTAAATTCCCTTCCAACCCAAACCATTCCATGATCCTACAGTTCTCTGAAAACTGAGACCAAATACATTCCCTGCTCTTCAACTCCTCCCTCATTTTCACCTGTTCCACGCTCCAGCTGCGTATTTATTTTGGGATTTGGAAAAAAAAAATAATAATTGGGCCTGGCTTTTGTAACAGCCAAGTGGGTTGGCCAAGGGCAGCCTGGAAAATAAACCTTCCCACCTGATAAGGCCCCTCTGGGAATGCCTGTGGGCAGGAAAACAGCAGGAATTCCATGCCTAGGCTGAACAAACGCCGTTCCTGCTTTTTTCCTTCCCATTCCAGAGCTTTGTGGATGAAGCCCTTTGCAGCTGGGGGGATCAGACCCCGAGCACGACACGCGTTTGTAAAAATAAATGTGTGGGACGGTGGGAAATGGCAAGCACTTGGGGAAAAGGGCTGGATGTGGCTTTGCTGGGAGTAATGGCCTGGGATCCTTGCCTTGCCTTGCCTTGCCTTGCCTTGCCTTGCCTTGCCTTCCCTTCCCAAACCTTCCCTTCCCTTCCCTTCCCTTCCCTTCCCTTCCCTTCCCTTCCCTTCCCTTCCCTTCCCTTCCCTTCCCTTCCCTTCCCTTCCCTTCCCTTCCCTTCCCTTCCCTTCCCTTCCCTTCCCTTCCCTTCCCTTTCCTTCCCTTCCCTTCCCAAACCTTCCCAAACCTTCCCAAACCTTCCCAAACCTTCCCAAACCTTCCCAAACCTTCCCAAACCTTCCCAAACCTTCCCAAACCTTCCCTTCCCAAACCTTCCCAAACCTTCCCAAACCTTCCCTTCCCTTCCCTTCCCTTCCCTTCCCTTCCCTTCCCTTCCCTTCCCTTCCCTTCCCTTCCCTTCCCTTCCCTTCCCTTCCCTTCCCTTCCCAAACCTTCCCAAACCTTCCCAAACCTTCCCAAACCTTCCCAAACCTTCCCAAACCTTCCCAAACCTTCCCAAACCTTCCCTTCCCAAACCTTCCCTTCCCAAACCTTCCCAAACCTTCCCAAACCTTCCCTTCTCCCTTCTCCCTTCCCTTTTCCCTTTTCCCTTTTCCCTTTTCCCTTCCCTTTTCCCTTTTCCCTTTCCCCTTTTCCCTTTTCCCTTTTCCCTTCCCTCCTCCGCTGGCTGCTTGGCTCCAGGCCTGGCCATGGCAGGGATTGAGGGCTTGGCTTTCCTGCCCGGCTCTGTTCCTTTGAAGGAGTGTTTTCCCGGCGGGAATGGGGATGGGAGAGCCGATAACCTCGCTGTGTTCCTCCCTCCGCCCTGTTAATGATTTCCCCGGAGCAGGGGCAGGCTTGGGGCAGCCAGGGAAAGCTGAAGTTGGGATCAGGGCAGGCAGGACAGCCTGGGAATTCCCTGCCTCCTCGGGCTGCTGGGGAAGGACAAAGCTTGGGGTGTGCCAGGGGCTCCTCTGAGCTTAAGAAGGGGGAAAAAATCCTAAAAACACATGCACAGAAGCAGAAATTCTATCTTTTCCCTCAGAATTTGGGATACATGGTGTTTTCTGTACAGGAATAATTAAGGAATTTTTGTTGTTTCACTAGAAGAATTTGGGTGTGTGGTAAGGCTGAGTCTCCTTTCTCTGTGTGTCCGTGGGCAGGGATGTGCTGTGGGATTGAATTCCTTGTGTCCTGAGGCCCTGGGACATGCAGGGACCAGGCCTGGCTCACTGCTGGTGCCCTCCTTCCCTCCAGGCCAGGCCCTGCCCTGAGCAGCCCTAAAGAATCCCAATCCCTATCCCAATCCCAATCCCTTTCCCAATCCCTATCCCAATCCCTATCCCTATCCCTATGCCAATCCCAATCCCTGTCCCTATCCCAATCCCTGTCCCTATCCCAATCCCTATCCCAGTCCCTATCCCAGTCCCTATCCCAATCCCTGTCCCTATCCCAATCCCTATCCCAATCCCTTTCCCTATCCCAATCCCAATCCCTTTCCCAATCCCTATCCCAATCCCAATCCCTATCCCACTCCCTATCCCAATCCCAATCCCTTTCCCAATCCCTGTCCCTATCCCAATCCCTATCCCAATCCCTTTCCCTATCCCAATCCCTATCCCTGTCCCAATCCCTATCCCAATCCCTTTCCCAATCCCTATCCCAATCCCAATCCCTATCCCACTCCCTATCCCAATCCCAATCCCTATCCCAATCCCTATCCCAATCCCTATCCCAATCCCTATCCCAATCCCTATCCCTATCCCAATCCCTATCCCAATCCCTATCCCAATCCCAATCCCTATCCCAATCCCTTTCCCAATCCCTATCCCAATCCCAATCCCTATCCCACTCCCTATCCCTATCCCAATCCCTATCCCAATCCCTATCCCTATCCCAATCCCTATCCCAATCCCTATCCCAATCCCTGTCCCAATCCCAATCCCAATCCCTATCCCTATCCCTTGGAACAAGCCCTACAAGGGTTCAAAGGGAAGGGTTTCACTCCAGTGTTGTGTCAGACCCTCCGCAGATATTCTCCAGGGATTTCCAAGCCCCACATTCCTAGTCCAGAGCTGCTTTTGGGGAAAGCTGTGGGAGAACTTGTCCAGATCATTTCAAATCAGCATAAAACACCTTAAATTAGGGGGTGCCTCATTAAAAATGCAAACCAGGCAGGGCAGGTACCCCCTGGGTTACTTTTCCCAACTGGTGGGGGTCCCAGGAGCTTCCCACTGCATTGTGGCTCCAGGGAGAGCAGCAGCCTGGGCTCAGCCTTCACCCAGGAGCATCATTTCCCGCTGACCCACCTGGAAAACTGCCAGGAGCCTTTCCCTCCGTTTAATCCCTCTCTGCTCTAATCATTCCCTGCCTGCCCACCTCACTCCTGCCAGGGAATGCAGAGGAGCAAATCCAGAGGTTGGGGATAATTCCTGCCCTTTTCCACCTCCATGTCTTGGGGAAGGAAGAACCTGCTGGGAACAGGTGGCTGTTCTGCAGCAGGTGAGCTCTCTGGGATCGTTTTTCCAATGTGAATTCCTGGGGGGATCCCTCTGTGCCAGCCCAGCCCTGGGAGGGGGAGCACCCAGCTCAGAGTCACCCCTGGAATAGAGAGCCCAGCCTGTGGGAGGAGAGGGGAATTTAGGGATGTCACAGAACAAATGGAATTCGAGTTTATGTAATGCACGGAGCTGCTTTGAGCTTGCCACGGATCCTTCTCTCTCCAAACAAAGCCAAGGTTATGCAGGAAATTGCAGAGTGAGGATGTTTTATTTTGATGATTTTTTATTTTGATGTCTGCTTGAATGGGAATCTCTGCAGATCCAGGAAAAACTAAGGATGACTTCATCCTCTCTTAAAAATTTATGCAGAATATATTAATTTTTTCTTTTTAAATGATTTTTTTTTCTAAAGCTCTGCTGCTGTAGGCGAGAGAGCACAGGGGGAGGAGGGTCTGGGGGTTCTCTCCATCCATGCCCCAGCTGCACAGGGGCTCCAGGGATTCTCCATCCATCCTCCCACAGCTGCTCCAGCCTGGCTGTGCTGGTGGGAAGCTGGGAGAGCTAGGGCAGAGCACTGATCCCACAAAGGCCTTTTTTTTTCCAGAGGCACATCTGGTGTGGGGAATCAAATCCGAGCTGCCCTGAGCAAGTGTTCCTGGATTTGAGAGTCATGTGAATGGCTGAGCAGCTGGGCCCAGGAGCAGGATAAAGCCCTGTTTGCCGAAGGAAAGGAGGGGAGACGTGGAATTTCTGCTAGGGGAGAGCCAAGGGCATGGTGTGGGCCCAGCCTGTGACCCTGCCGTCACTCGCTGGTGTTTCGGTGCCCCTGAGCTGTGTCCAGACAACACAGGGACTGAAAATGAGATTTTGTGTGTCCTCAGCCTGCGGCCGTGGCCAGGGCCTGACTTTGGTCAATGAGGCTGTTGGGGTTCGTGCTGTGGTTGGAAAAGACCTCCAAGGTCACCAAGTCCAAGCCCAGTGCCCACTGAGCCACGTTCCCACTGAGCCACATTCCCACTGAGCCACATTCCCACTGAGCCACATTCCCACTGCCCCATCCGCTCGTTTTCTGAGCCCTTCCAGGGCTGGCACTGCCCCACTGCCCTGGGCAGCCCTTCCGATGCTTGGCTCATCCCTCGGTGCCGGGATTTCCCCTGAGAGGCAAGCTGAGCCTCCCCCGGTACACCCTTCTGCCGTTCCCCCTGTCCCGTGGATTTTGCTGTCCCGAACCCGGGCCGGCTGTGCTGGGGACAGCTGGGGCACAGCTCCGCTCCCTCCCCGCCGGCTGCAGGAGGTAAAAATACCCGGGAATGTAGGGCAGAGCCCCTGGCAGCAATTCCCGGGCGGCATCGCCGAGCAGCCGGCACAGCCAAGGTGTCGGGGGCTGCTCTTCCAGGGCCGCCCGGTTTTGGGTGCCCCGGAGCCGCTCCATCCCCGGCCGGGCCGCCTGGGCTCAGCGGGGCTCGGAGCCGCGGCTGCCGCAGCATCTCCGCTGCCGAGGGAGCCGCGGGCCGTGGCGCCGTGCCCGGGGGGTTTGAGGGGCTTTTCCCCTGCTCCCGGAGCGGCACGGCCCCGCCCGGAGCCCCGAGCCGTGCGGGCGGAGGCGGCCCCGGCCCGGCCCCCCCGCGCTCCCCGGGGCCGCCGCTGCGCAGGCGGAGCAGCGCGGCCGCATCCATCTTCCCGGGCTGCCTCCTCCTCCTCCTCCTCCTCCTCCTCCTCCCTGCTCCCCATCCTCCTCCTCCTCCCCCGCCGGGGCCGCGGCGGCTACGGGCGCTGCCGGCGGGGCGGCAGCGGCGGATGATGCACCGAGATGGTTCACCAGGAAAACTGCCCCTACCAGGTAAGGGGCGAGCGCGGCCTGGCCCCCAGCCCCGGACAGCCCCGAGAGCCCCGAGCCACCCTCAGCCCATCGCCAGCCCCGTGCCGAGCCACCCCCGGGGCTGCGGCAGCGCCGGGCCGCCGCTTCGGCTTCGCCCCCAGCATCCTGGAGCTCCCCCCGAGCACCCCGGGATTTGCCCCGAGCATCCCGGGGTTCGCCCCGAGCACCCCGGGATTTGCCCCGAGCATCCCGGGGTTCGCCCCGAGCACCCCGGGATTTGCCCCGAGCACCCCGGGGTTTGCCTCGAACATCCCGGGGTTCTCACCGAGCATCCCGGGCTTTGCCCCGAGCACCCCGGGGTTTATCCCGAGCATCCTGGGGTTTGCCCCGAGCACCCCGGGGTTCGCACCGAGCACCCCAGGATTTGCCCCGAGCACCCTGGGGTTCGCACCGAGCACCCCGGGGTTTACCCCGAGCACCCCGGGGTTTGCCCCGAGCACCCCGGGGTTCGCCCCGAGCACCCCGGGGTTTACCCCGAGCACCCCGGGATTTGCACCGAGCACCCCGGGGTTTATCCCGAGCATCCCGGGGTTCGCCCCGAGCACCCCGGGGCTCGGCAGGCAGGACATCCGCGAGGCTTTTGTGCTCGCCGTGCGATGCTCGGAGCGCAGCGGGGCCGGGATGCGCTGCCCACATCCCGCTGCCTGCCGGGCCCTCTCCCCGCCTCGCCGTGCCCGCAGCCGCTGCCTTCCCGGCAGGATAAAAGCGTTCCCCGAGCAGGGCAGACGCGGCTCGCCGTGGCGGAGCTGCCGCAGCACAGGGCTGGCTGCTCCAGAGCATTTTCTGCGCTTCCCACGTTCGCGAGTGCGAGAGCTGCCCCGCAGGACGGTGATTCGGGGGCTGCAGTGTGCCCGTGCTGCCTGCGGAGCCGCCATGGGCTGTGGGGGAGCAGGGCCGCCCCCATCCGTGGGGGTCCCCCTGTTTGGGGAACATCGGGGTTATTTTAGGGGGAGAAGGAGAGTTGGGCTGGGCTGGGTTTGTGTTTTCATTTCCCTCTGAGGAGAGGGTGGGTGCTGCGGGTGCACCTGCACGGGAAGCAGCTCCTTTGGGGTCGATGGCGCTTTTAGGGGCTCGATGGCATTTTTAGGGGCTCGATGGCATTTTTAGGGGCTCGATGGCGCTTTTAGGGGCTCGATGGCACCGGCGGATTATTAAATGCACCGACATCTGTCCCTCTGCCGCGGCGATGCTGAGAAATGCCTCTGCCTGTGTGCGGGGAGGGTGTTTTGGAAAACCTTCATTCCCAGACATTCCCGGAGCTGGACCCTCGGCAAGCAGGGCCCTGCCCAGGCCAGCGCCCCATCCTTGTTTTCCCTCCACTCCCGTGTTTAATTCCAACTTCAATCCGTGTTTTCCCGCAAAATATCTCGGATGCAAAATATATCACGCAGGGAAAAGATACGAAACAGAGAGAAGAGCTGAAATGCTTTTTCACAGAATATTTTCAGTCTAGCAATTCTGGAAGCGAATTTCCATTTTTAACCTCTTCGGAAAAAAACATCCTGGGTTTTTTTTTCCCAGCCTTTTGATTTGCCTACAGCTCCGAGCCTGTTGCTCTGGACAGCCGGGATAAATGGTGCCATTGTTTGGGAGCAGCGGATGTTTTCCCAGCATACTCAGGAACGCAGGGGTTAAAGGTTGGGCATTGTTTCCCGGCTGGAGGCTGCTCCGGGGGGTGGGATGGTGATGATGATGGTGATGATGGTGATGATGGTGATGATGCCGAGCTGCGGCACAGGCCTGGCCAAAATCCCGGGGTGTCACTGCGACAGCGCTGCTGCCTTTCCCTGCTCCCATCCTCTGCTTGGTTATGGATTGGTTCCTCTCCTCCAAACGCAGAGATATCAGAGGCAAACCAGCCAGAAACCACGCAAATCCGAGGGAAAAAAATCCAGAGAAAGATCTTTTCAATTTAAATCTGTTTCCAAACCTTCCTAGGGCGCTGCAGAGATTAAGAGCAACCCCAGCCCCCTCCCTACCCCATTAACCCAAAGGCCGAGTTTTAATCCTTTTGTGGACGGCAATCCCGGGGTTTGGGATCAGACTGGAAGCCAGCAATGATGGGATTTTGGTGGCTGCCCGGGGGAGGGGGGTGGCAGTGTTTAATCTGCTCTGCTCCCCCCTCACACCCCTTTTTGTGGAGCTGTTGAAGAAACTGAAAATAAATCAAAGACAGGAACAAGCCAGAGCCTGGGGGAACTTCAAAACGGGTTTGTTCTGAAGAATTCCAGCAGAAAAACTCTGACGTGCCCAGGTCACAGCTGGGCCACCGAATCCATGGCAGGGAGGGAGCTGGGAATGGGGCAGGTGCTGAGGAAAAGGGAAATATTCCTGCCGGGTTCTGTTCCTGGCCTCAAAATCCCTGATTCCCACCACAGATGAGCTGTCAGGGCTGGGCTGGGAAATGCAGGCGGTGCTGGGCTCTCCTGGGCTTTGGGATGGGGTTTGGGGTGGGGTTTGGGATGGGGTTTGGGATGGAGTTTGGGATGGAGTTTGGGATGGAGTTTGGGATTGGGTTTGGGATGGGGTTTGGGATGGAGTTTTGGATGGGGTTTGGGGTTGGTTTTGGGATTGGGTTTGGGATGGGCTTTGGGATGGGGCTGAGCCGGGTGAATTGCTGGAATTTAGGTTGGATCCTCTGTGGTCTGAAGGTCTCAGGATCTGCCGTCTTTTCCATGGCTGCCTCCTGGAATCACACCACTCTCCATGCCATGAATTTCCCCCTTAATTATGTTTCTTTTCTCATTTATTCCAATTTATTTCCCTTGGTCAAACATTTTATTGAGGATTCCATAATTCCTCTCCCAGTCTGACCAGGAAAGCCTTGGCTGGCGCCCACTGGGTGATGTTTTGTGAGCTCCTGAGCCCACGTGGGATAAAAACCCAGCGTGCAAATCCAGGCTTTAGCCGGGAAATAAAGGTTGGATTCTGCTGTGGGGTTCAGCTGGGCTTTCCTGGCCCACAGCCTGAGCCAGGCCCTCAGTTTGCTTTGTAAGTCTGAATTTTCAGCAGGGCCTGACAATCCATGCTGCAGAGCTGGGCTCCGAGGCCTCTTCCTGGCTTTATCCGTGTTTTTGCCATTGCTGATGTATCTGAATTGTGGATTTTTAGATTTCTGGTTAAAGGCAGAGAATCCAGGGGCACCCAGAGCCTGTGCCCGAGGCAGGAGGCTCCCAGTTGCCCCTGGGAACAGGATTTGGCTCCGTGTTTTGGCACCAGGCACGGGCTGAGCTATCTGCTGGCAGCAGGGTCGCTCTGGAGATGGTTCCAGGCTCCACACGTGCGAGGAAAATTAAAAAGAAAAAGAGATCTGAGGAGAGAAGAGATGATTTATCATCTCTGAGGTGGCGCAGGGGCTGTGGTGGATCTGTGGGTTTCCCTGGAATGTGGGATGTGTCCAGGGGTCAGGATTGACTCTGTTTGTGTGGATTTGAGAGAGATCTGTTGGAAAAGCCTGTGCCAGGATGGTGCTGGTGTTCCTGGGGATTCAGGAGGTGCTGGTGCCACTCAGGGTCAGGCTGGAAGCCTCAGGGATGGACCAGGACAGCCTGGGTGACCTTCACCCCGCCAGGATCCCACAGAACCACGGAATTCATCCATAAAACTCACAAGCTTAGAATAGGAGGTGCTCATGACAAGAAGGAGAGTTGGATCCTTGCTGAGGTTTCTCTGGGTGGATCTCAGGAGGGGTTTGGTGGCTGCAGAAATCAGCTGCCATCATCTTTGTCTTGAAACTGAGGGCAAGTTCTGATGGCAAAGCACAACCCCAAGGGCCAGGCCTTGGGGAAAAGCTCAAATTCCATTCAAATCCCGTGTGGAAGGGCTGGAATGGCTGCTGGCCTGGCCCTTTGCCCGTGGAGAGACACTCCAGGCTGGTACAGCTGAGCAGCTCCGCGCCCCTGCCCCAATCCCGGCGATGACAATGACACAGAGCCTTTGTCACTGAGCTCTGGGGCCTTGTCAGACACAGATCCCAAAATAAACCTCTGCCAAGTGGTGGGAAAGCACTCAGAGTGTGCTACAGCTCAGGGTGATGGCCAGAGGGAGGCCTTGGGCCAGCTCATCCCTGAATTTTATGGACTTGCAAGTGCCCTGTCTGTGCTGGGCAGGGACTGGTGGGAGAGGTTTGTTCCAACATTTGCCATAAAATCAATGTTTAGTGAGATGGAATCGTGGAATTACAGAACAGTTGGGATTGAAAGGGACCTCAAAGCCCATCCCCATGGGCAGGGACACCTCCAGGACACACTTCCAGGGATCCAGGGGCATCCTCAGGGCAATCCATTCCAGGGCCTGCCCACCCTCCCAGGGAAGGATTCCTTCCCAAATCCCACCTCAGCCTGCTCTCTCTCAGTTCCAACCCCTTCCCCTTGGCCTGTCCCCCCATGCTCTTGGAAAGAACCTCTCCCTGACAGTTCTGACCACTTGAAATTCCATGATCCCGGAATGCACCTCCATGCCCTGTCCTGAGTCTCCATGGCCAAACACACAATTCCAGCAGCCTTGGAGAGCTTTCCTCAGACTCTGCTGGGAGTTCAGGGCTTTCTCTCGTGCCTTGGAGATGTTTGGGAGCTGATCCCAGCAGGAAGGGGGGGATTCCTCCCCATCTTGAGCGCACCCCAGCCTCCAGGGGGATTTCACTGAGCCCTGCAATGTTTTTTATGCTCAGGAGAGGGGAATTCTGCTCCTTCCTTGTCCTGGAGCCATTGAGATGTGTTCCAGGCACCCCAAACTCGCTGTGCCCTATTTCCTGGCCTCGCTCAGGGGTGGTTCATCACTTCCCTGCCCATCCTGGCATTCCCAGCAGCGCTGGCTCCGTGTGCTCCCATCCCCAGCTGACCTGCTCCAGATACTGCCGCGCTGAGCTTTCCCTTCCTGCTGCAAAGGAAACTCAGGCTCTTCACTCCGGAGGAGCTGTGCCCAGGGAGAGCAGGTTCCTTCTGTGGGATCACAATTCCAGCAGGCCTTGGGCACTGATGCCCTTTTTTGGGTGGTTCCAAGCAGAGGGACAATGGTGGCTGTGGGTCACCTAGGGAAGGGGCTGGACACCGAAGGGTTTGGTCCCTGCGCTGAGAGAATCCGAAAATCCATTTCCCTTTTGATATCCCAGATTTTGATGTCCCCTAGGGAAGGGGCTGGACACCCCAGGGTTTGGTCCCTGCGCTGAGAGAATCCAAAATCCCCTTTTGATATCCTGGATTTTGATATCCCCTAGGGAAGGGGCTGCACACCAAAGGGTTTGGTCCCTGTGCTGAGAGAATCCAAAATTCCCTTTTGATATCCCAGATTTTTATATCCCCTAGGGAAGGGGCTGGACACCGAAGGGTTTGGTCCCTGTGCTGAGAGAATCCAAAAATCCATTTCCCTTTTGATATCCCAGATTTTGATATCCCCTAGGGAAGGGGCTGGACACCAAAGGGTTTGGTCCCTGTGCTGAGAGAATCCAAAATTCCCTTTTGATATCCCGGATTTAGGTTGGCCTTTTCCAGCAGGGAGATGCCCATCCCAAGGGATCAGGTCCTGGCACTGGGGAGGGCCCCAAATGTGCCCCCAGCCGTGGTTCCAGGGGCTCCCAGCTGTGCTTCCTAGCCAGGTTTGGGGTTTCTCTCCTGGCCTGGAATGGGGTGGCTCCTCTTAGCCAGGTTTGGGGTTTCTCTCCTGGCCTGGAATGGGGTGGCTCCTCTTAGCCAGGTTTGGGGTTTCTCTCCTGGCCTGGAATGGGGTGGCTCTTGGATGCAGGATTTTCCCTGGAGACTGGGATCAGCTCAGTGGGATCAGCTCAGGGAATGCTCCTGGGGCAGCCCAGCAGGGCAGGGCAGAGCCTAGCTGGCCTGAAAGCTGAAATGAGTGATAAAATATCCTAAAAGCTGTGGGTGGAAAGAGTGGAATGTATTTTTTTCTATTTCTATTTTTAGGGTTGTGTCACTTCCTTGCCCTTTGGGGCACCGGGGCACAGCAGGACCCAGCTCAGCCAGGGTAGGGCCATGGGCACATCCCCATGGATGTGGGATTGTCACCAAGGATGTAGGATTGTCACCAATCGGGAGGGGACTCCTGTGACAAATCCCAGGCTCAGCCCAGCCCGGTGCTCCTGTCACCACATCCTTCCCCTGGGGCTGTGCCATGGTTTATTTATTTGGGATTTATTGTGTCGGGATCCATCCCCAGCCGGCAGAGGAAGCAGATTTAGCAGCAGCAGGAAAGGACACATTGAGTCAGCGGCGGAGGGGAACTGAAAATGAGGAAATATCCAGAGAGCCAGTTTGTTTCATTTGGGAATTACAGTTGCAAAGCACCATCCAGGGACAAGAATGGAATTAAACATTTATTATTGCTGGTTTTTCCCTGAAAATTCGGATTAGATTCATGCTGTGATGCATCATTTGGGTGTTGTTAGAGCTGGGAATTTAAGTGGAATTTGCATTTGGGATGGAATGATGTCAGCATGGCTTGGGTATCTCATTGAACACTGCAGGGCAATTAAAATTATTTATCTATAGTTGTGTTGCACCAAAAATCAGGATTTTTCTTGCTGCTGTGCCAGGTTTTGGGGAGAAATTGTGGCATATTTCCATTTTTCTAAGGGTTCCTTGCAGGAATGCCTGCCCTGAGCATGTGCTCTGCCTCTCCCTGCAGCTGATCCAGGCAAAGCTTTCCCGCTGGGATAGGATCTCAGCAGGGACAGAGGGGATTTGGGTGGGTGGGGGTCAGTTTGGGGGTGCTGGGGAGCCTGGATCTCTGGGCAGCAATGCTGTGTGGGTGGGGGTCAGTTTGGGGGTGCTGGGGAGCCTGGATCTCCGGGCAGGAATGCTGTGTGGGTGGGGGTCAGTTTGGGGGTGCTGGGGAGCCTGGATCTCCGGGCAGGAATGCTGGAGGCAGGAGCTTGAAGCTTTGGGGTCTCGAGTCTCCAGAGTCCCCTGGGAGCCGGGGCTGGAGTTTTGGGGATCCCCAGGCTCTGCACACCCCCAGAATGGGAGCAGGGTTAGGCTGGGTGCCTCTCTTGTTGAATTCCAAGAAACGGAGGATATTTTGCACCTGGAAAAGCCGATTTAGCCAGAAAACAGCCCCGTTGGGGTTCGGTGTGGAGTGAAAATTCCATCTCGTGGTTCCCATCGCTGCCCCCCGGGGGGGATCGGGACCCCCAGCAGGGGCTGGGAATTCACTGGGGAGAAGCCCATGGAGAAAGGCTCTTCTGGCGGCGGGGCAGAGCTGCCAGGCTGGGATTTTGACATCAGACACCGGGACTTTTCCTGCCCTTGTGCAGCCTCGCGGTTATTTTTATCCGGCGGTGGCAGCGCCTGCAGAAGGACTCGGCTGCCCAGGCCAGGCTCCCGGGGCTCCCTGCCTTTATTTGGGAAAAGCAAGGTGCTCCGGGAGCGGCGGAGAGAGGTGCTGGGAAAGCATCCCGGAGCTGGAATTGCCGCGGGGCGAGCCCTGGGAAAGCATCCCGGGCCGGGAATTGCCGCGGGGCGAGCCCTCCGTCCATGCCATGGTGCGGGCTGGGGAGCGCTGAAGGACCGCGATGTCCCGGGGGGACCGGGACCGGGAGCGGGATGGGGATGGGGATCGGGATCGGGATGGGGAGCGGGATCGGGATGGGGACCGGGATCGGGATGGGGATCGGGATCGGGATGGGGATCGGGAGCCGGGAGCGGGACCGGGAGCGGGATCGGGATGGGGATCGGGATCGGGAGCGGGACCGGGATGGGGATCGGGATCGGGATGGGGATCGGGACCGGGATGGGGATGGGGATGGGGATGGGGATCGGGATGGGGACCGGGATCGGGATGGGGACCGGGATCGGGATGGGGATCGGGATCGGGAGCGGGACCGGGAGCCGGGAGCGGGACCGGGAGCGGGAGCGGGATCGGGAGCGGGATCGGGATGGGGATAGGGATAGGGATCGGGATAGGGATAGGGATCGGGATAGGGAGCGGGATAGGGAGCGGGATAGGGATAGGGAGCGGGAGAGGGAGCGGGATAGGGATAGGGAGCGGGAGCGGGATCGGGATAGGGATAGGGAGCGGGATAGGGATAGGGAGCGGGAGCGGGAGCGGGATCGGGATGGGGATCGGAATCGGGACCGGGATCGGGACCGGGATCGGGATAGGGATAGGGCTAGGAATCGGGATAGGGATAGGGATCGGGATAGGGATAGGGATAGGAATCGGGATAGGGATAGGGATAGGGATCGGGATCGGGATCGGGACCGGGATCGGGAGCGGGATCAGGACCGGGATCGGGATAGGGATAGGGATCGGGATAGGGATAGGGATAGGGATCGGGATCGGGATCGGGATCGGGACCGGGATCGGGAGCGGGATCAGGACCGGGATCGGGATAGGGATAGGGATCGGGATAGGGATAGGGATAGGGATCGGGATCGGGATCGGGATCGGGACCGGGATCGGGAGCGGGATCAGGACCGGGATCGGGATAGGGATAGGGATCGGGATAGGGATAGGGATAGGGATCGGGATCGGGATCGGGATCGGGACCGGGATCGGGAGCGGGATCAGGACCGGGATCGGGATAGGGATAGGGATAGGGATCGGGATAGGGATAGGGATAGGGATAGGGATAGGGATCGGGATCGGGACCGGGACCGGGATCGGGATGGGGAGCGGTGCAGCGGCCACGGCAGGAGCGAGGGCGATGAGGCGGGAGGGGATGATGGCATGGCTGACGTCAGCAGCAAAGCAGCCCTGCCGCCCGGGGAGGGCACTCAGAAAAAGGTAAGGGACAAAAAGGGACAGAAAGGAGCCTTTGTGTGCCTCCCGCCGGGAACGCTGCCCAGTCCCGCCCAGGGCTCGGCTGCCGGAGCAGGGAAACTCCGCGGGCACAGGGCACAAACATCGCTCCCTCCTTGGTATCTCCTGATGATAAACAAAATAGCGGGAGAGCTTTCCAAAGGCATTCTCCTAGCTGGAAAGCCCCGGGATTTTAAGGCGTTTTGTGACGTGGCTCGTAAAGTTTGCCTTTGGGTTGCATTTACCCCGTGAAAAAAAAAAGGAGCTAAAAGCACATTTTCTGTGGTTCTGACTTGTGTGTAAATCCCAGAACAGCCCTTGTGCTGTGCAGAGATAAATGAGAGGCTGCCTGTGGCTCTGGGAATTTAAATATAGCCATGGGCCAGGGCTGGGAATGACAGCCTGGAAAAAACAGCTTTGGTGGCCTGGCCCAGTGTCCCAGTGCCCCCAGTGCCCCCGCCCGGGTGTCCCAGTGCCCCATGCCATGTGTCCCAGTGCTCCTAGTGCCCCTGCAGTGTGTCCCAGTGCTCCCAGTGCCCCTGCAGTGTGTCCCAGTGCTCCCAGTGCCCCTGCAGTGTGTCCCAATGCCCCTGCAGTGTGTCCCAGTGCTCCTGCAGTGTGTCCCAGTGTTCCCAGTGCCCCCACCCGGGTGTCCCAGTGCTCCCAGTGCCCCCACCTGGGTGTTCCAGTGCTCCCAGTGCCCCATACTGTGTGTCCCAGTGCTCCCAGTGCCCCTGGCCAGGTGTCCCAGTGACCCTGCAGTGCGTCCCAGTGCTCCCAGTGCTCCCACCCGTGTGTCCCAGTGCTCCCAGTGCTCCCACCTGGGTGTCCCAGTGCTCCCAGTGCCCCCGGCCATGTGTCCCAGTGCTCCCAGTGCCCCCGCCCAGGTGTCCCAGTGCCCCTGCAGCGTTCAGTGCCGCAGGATGGGTGGCAGGGGATTCTCCCCCTCCGGCAGAGCTCTGCCGGGCTGGGGCTCCAGCAGGAGGACTGGAGCTGCTGGAGCGAGGCCAAATGGGAACATGGAGCTGCTCCAGGGCTGAGCCCCTCGGGAGCCAGGCTGGGAGAGCTGGGGGTGCTCACCTGGAGAGGAGAAGGACACAGGGAGAGCTCAGAGCCCCTGGCAGGGCCTGAAGGGCTCCAGGAGAGCTGCAGAGGGACTGGGGACAAGGCATGGAGGGACAGGACACAGGGAATGGCTTCCCATGGCAGAGGGCAGGGCTGGATGGGATATTGGGAATTAGGAATTGTTCCCTGGCAGGGTGGGCAGGCCCTGGAATGGTTTTCCCTGAGGATGCCCCTGGATCCCTGGCAGTGTCCCAGGCCAGGCTGGACAGAGCTCAGAGCAGCCTGGGACAGTGAAGGTGTCCCTGCCATGACAGGGAACTAAAGGAGCTTTACCGTCCCTTCCCATCCCAAACCATTCCAGGCTTCCATGAAACGTTGGCCTTTTCCCCGGAGCAGCCCCAGCCAAAGCTGGCACTGTGTGCTCATCCCCGCTCCAACCCAGGTGGCTGCTGCCCTTCCGAGCAGGAAGGCCAAGGGGAAGAAGGAAAACATCCGCCCTGGATTGTTCTGTTTCCCCTTAAAAATCAAGAGCAGCTTTTTTTTTTCTAATCATTGTGAGACCTGAATTGTCCTCAGCTCTGCACAGAGCAGAAATGCTTTTATTTTTTGAGTCAGTGCCAAAATACACATTTAAGTGCCACAGGGTTATGTTTTGCTTGGAATTACCTTTGCATTTTGAGGATTTGACCCATTATTCCTTCTATACCAAGGACGAATATTTGATAATCAACCTCCCCTTGCTGTTTCCCTTCTCCATTTCTATTTTTCCATCCCCAGCTCTGGATGCCGAGTGCAGCTGTCAGGTGATTTATCCAAAGCCAAAAGTCCTGTTCCCTGAGGTGTATTTTATTCCTCAGGAACTGCTCCCCTTTTTATAATAACAAATAGGACTCTTGATTTCTTTATGGTCGTTAGCCTGGGCCTGGCTTGGAAAATGGGATATTCCCAGCTCAGGCCTGGGAGCAGAGTTATTTAGAATCCTCAGTAATGACCTGGTGGAGAAAACAAATTGCACATTGATTAAATGTACAGATGTCAGCCTGCGAGCAGCCGGTCCTGGTGGGAAATGGCGAAATTAAAACAGATCTGGGGAGACAGATCGCTCTGAAAGGGAAAAATGTCCATTTCTGCCTGTGTTTGAATGGGCAAAGAGCAGGTTCGGGTGCCAGGGAGGAGTGGGGATGCTCTGGGGAGGGACAGGTCCCAGCTGGAGTGGGGGCTGGGCAGGAGGAGGAGGGGATGTGCTGTGGGCGCTGGATTGCGCTCGGAGCACAAGGAAAAGCAAATTTAGCTGGGAAGATGTGGGAGAGGAGCATCTGAGCTGGGGAAGGGGAAATTTCCAGGACCTGATGGAATATGGCACAGCCAAGGGCATCCTGAGCTGGGCAGCACCAGGAGCTGGCACCAACCTCCCTCACGCTGCTTCCAGCCCAGTAAAGAAATTTTTTTGTTCATTTTTCCTTGTTTTTTTTTTTGCCCTGTGCTGCCTTCCCCAGCAGGGCTGGATATTTTTAATCCTAAATCTGTCTCCGTGAGATTGAGGTATTGATTATTGAAACTTAAACCCACAATGGTCTGGGTAGAGTTTCAGAAACCTGGAACTCAACGCAGAAACTTGGTACCCTTTAGTATCATGGGTTTATTTTTATTATTTTAACTATTGGAAATAAAAGGAGTTAGGTTACAAAAGAAGTATTTTGGTGAGGGATTAACCATTTAAAAGGCAGGGTAATAATGTATATAATCAGCACTGGAATTAAATCATTAACTATTTTAGGTTAATAATTTGCATTTTGTCACACTTCCTTGTACAAAAAGGTGCTTTTTTTTTTTCCTTAGGTGGGCTATGGGAAGCACAATTCTGTGAGTTAACCCCATGGAAGCAGCCCAGCCTTGCCTGCTGTCTTTCCTTTTGTTATATTTCTTTAGATCGGGGATTGTTATTTTATAATTAAATATTTAAGGCTTTCAAAAGGTTCTTTCTATCAATAACTTCCTGAATTTGTTGGCACATGATCCATGAGTGACAGACACTGGGAGAGATTTTGAATCTAGATCTTAGATTTGCTTTTATTGCACATTGATTACAGTTATTGATTGGGGATTAATTTCAGATCACTGTGGTGGTTGTTATTAATATATATAAATTATTAATTAATTATTATTAATATATATATAAATCCATTTTTAAAACCTGGGATTATTTGATCCCATGGTTAAAAATCCATCCCTGGGCGCTTTGGCAGAAGGATTGGGTGGAGTTGGGAGCTGCTCAGGGAAGTGGGAGATGCTGCTGGGGCGAGTGTGACCTTGTTGGGGCTGTGGATATGGGTTCAGATATCCGTGTGGATATGGGGATAATAGGGGTTCAGATATCCGTGTGGATATGGGGATAATAGGGGTTCAGATATCCGTGTGGATATGGGGATAATAAAGGTTCAGATATCTGTGTGGATATGGGGATAATAAAGGTTCAGATATCCGTGTGGATATGGGGATGATAGGGACAGATCCATCAGCAGCTTGGGGTTGGAGCCAAATGGTCTTTAAGGTGCTTTCCAACCCAAAGCATTCTCTGATTCCATGTGGAGAGAGATGCAAATGGGGATTCCCACTGGGATGGGCTGCGAGGTTCCAAGTCTGGAATTTTGGGAGATGCAAATGGAGATTCCCCCTGGGATGGGCTCTGAGGTTCCAAGTGTGGAATTTTGGGAGATGCAGATGGGGATTCTCACTAGGATGGGCTCTGTGGTCCATCCAAGTGTGGGATTTTTGCGAGATGCAAATGGGGGTTCCCTCTGGAATGGGCTCTGTGGTCCATCCATGTGTGGGATTTTTGGGAGATGTAAATGGGGATTCCCACTGGAATGGGCTCTGAGATTCCAAGTGTGGAATTTTGGGAGATGTAAATGGGGATTCCCACTGGAAGGGCTCTGAGGTTCCAAGCATGGAATTTTTTGGAGATGCAAATGGAGATTCCCACTGGGATGGGCTGTGAGATTCCAAGTGTGGAATTTTGGGAGATGCAGATGGAGATTCCCCCTGGGATGGGCTCTGAGATTCCAAGCATGGAATTTTTGGGAGATGCAAATGGGGATTCTCACTGGAATGGGCTCTGAGGTTCCAAGTGTGGATTTTTGGGAGATGCAAATGGGGATTCCCACTGGGATGGGCTCTGAGATTCCAAGTGTGGATTTTTGGGAGATGCAAATGGGGGTTCCCACTGGGATGGGCTCTGAGGTCCATCCATGTGCGGGATTTTTGGGAGATGCAGATGGGGATTCTCACTGGGATGGGCTCTGAGGTCCATCCATGTGTGGGATTTTTGGGAGATGCTGGACGTGCTGAGCTGGGTGCTGGGGCAGGAGGGACAAATGCCCTTCCCATGGCGTGGCCAGAGCTTCACGGTGGCTGTGTCCATTCCCTGCAGGCGCAGAAGAATGAGCGCGAGTCCATCCGGCAGAAGCTGGCCCTGGGCAGTTTCTTCGACGATGGCCCCGGGCTCTACACGAGCTGCAGCAAGAGCGGCAAGCCCAGCCTGTCCTCCCGGTAAGAGTGGGAATCCCTCCAGGGGGACACCCCAAACCTGCCCTCTCTCTTTGCTTTCCTTCATATTCCTGAATTTTCTGTGTTTAGATCAGCGTCTGAACACGGTACTTGTGTGTTATGGGCACGCTTGTAAATAATATGGGAAAATGCTCATTTAAAACTGGGTGGAAAAATATTTGGGTGCTCAGGGGATAAAGGAAATGAGGCGAAGTTTTCTGAGTTAGGTTTCCTGCAGGTTTTTATTTAGGATTTGGAACAGAATTCCCAGTGAAGCTGTGGCTGCCCCTAGATCTCTGGAATTACCCAAGACCAGGCTGGACATTGGGGCTTAGAACAGCCTGGGATGGCACTGGATGAGCTTTAAGATCCTTCCAACCTGAACCATTTGGGAATTCCAACCAAAATCATTCCGGAACTCTGTGATCCATGCTCAGGAAGCACCAGAGAATGGACAATACGAGCTGTAACCTGGTTTCCTGCCTCCCCTCCACATCCTGGAGCTCTGCTCCGTGGCTCCATCCCCAGAGCTGCACGTGGATTCCTCCCGTGGATTTTAAAGATTTTTGCATCAAATACACTCCAGAAAGTCCTGTTTATGTTCAGCTGCATGTAATCCATGGCACTGGGGAAGCATCAAACACCTCCCATGCTGGGAATGAAGCTCTACCTGTTGCCATGGAGTGGGAGAAGAAAAGAGTCTTAGGGAGGCAGAATTCCAGGAGGAATAGTTCTGTTCCAGGGGAGAGGCACAGTTGTGGAATTAAATTGAGCTGCAGATCATTTGAAAGGGAAAACAGCTTTGCTGTGTGTAGTTACAGCTGAACCAGGAGCTGCTGTCTGGTAATTAGAGCACAGCTCTAATTAATGCAGCTCATCAGGGTTTGGCAGCTGTGCCCCCAGAAACTGCCAGCTGTGCCTGGAGGCTTTGGTGTTTGTTAATATTTATAATCCAGGAAAGTGTTCCCAGTTCCAGGACCTGCAGGAACCTTTGCAGGTCATTGTTCCCATGTTTTTGTGTGGAATTCCAGAGTAGGATCATGGAAAGGTTGGGCTGGGAGGGACCTTAAAGCCCATCCAGTTCCCAATCCATGGACAGGGACACCTTCACTGTCCCAGGCTGCTCCAAGCCCCAATGGCCAGCCTGGCCTGGAGCAATTCCAGGGATCCAGGGGCAGCCACAGCTTCACCTCCTTCACCACAAACAGTGATCAATCCTATTGAATTTATGGTAATAATAACGAATAAACTCCACTGAAATAAACGGAGAGCAGGAGTTTGCTGTTCCCAAGGACCAACACGAGCTCCCAGCACGGTGGGGATGAGGAGCAGCAGGCAGCAGGATGTGATGGGAGCTCTCTCCCCTGTGCTTTTCCCTTCCCTCAGCCTGCACTGGGTGTCCCTTCCCTGCTCCTCCAGGGAAAATCATTCCTGGGGAGGTGAATTTGGGTGGGGTTAATGAACCCCAGTGGAGCTTAGGGGTCTGGAAAACAGCGGAATAAACCCTCGTGTTACAGGAGTGGCTTGGATACAAACTGAATAAACAATTCCCATCATTGACAAAATATTTTATATATGCTATTTGTATCTTTATACATTTGTCTTTAATTTTTTATTCTTTATTCACACATAATTTATATATTTTATCATGTGTTCGGTATCTTTTATATGTATTTTCCGTATTTTATTGTATGTAATCAGAGCTGAATAGTCAAAAATAATAATGATATTCAAAAGAAAAGTTAATTAGAAAATAATGAAGAACCTTTGCAGCGTGTGGGTAATTCTGCAGTTTATCAATAGGTGGTGGTAGAAGCTCTGTCGTTCAGTGACACTGAGCTCCCAGTGGCAGCTGGACTGGTGTCACCTGGTGAACTGGGAGGGCTGGGGACAGTCCCAGCTCCCAGTGGCAGCTGGACTGGTGTCACCTGGTGAACTGGGAGGGCTGGGGACAGTCTGAGCCCCTGGGGATGGCAGTGCCACCTGTCCCTGTCCCCCCAGGTTGCAGAGTGGGATGAACCTGCAGATCTGCTTTGTGAATGACAGCGGCAGTGACAAGGACAGCGATGGTGATGACAGCAAGACAGAGACCAGCCTGGACACACCCCTGTCACCCATGGTAGGTGTGGGAGCTCAGCCTCTGGAGCATGGAAGCCACAGGAATCCGTGAGGGAGCTGATCCTGCTAAAACAGCAGCCCTAAAGCCCAGAGCAGCATTTCCAGCCCTCTGTAAAATCCAGGATGCTGAGGGACAGATAAGAAATCACTCCTGGCTGCTGGGGACCTTCACGTGAAGGTTCCTTCTTCCTTCCTGCCTTCCTGCCTTTCTTTTTGGCTCTGAGAATGACCCGGGAATGGATGGGTGGTGGTATCAGCTCCCGGCAGCTTTCCTCTCTTTTCCTGTGTGGATGTGACCTTCCTTTGTGGCTATCACAGCCCAGCCCCAGATGTTTCCCTCCAGCTTAGCCCCTGGGGCCTTTCCACACCGACTGATCTGCTGGGCTCCTCTTTCCCTTCAAAGCCAAGGAGCCCCAGCTGGGAATCACTCTGATTTTTAAAGATAATCTTGCGGATTAAGAGAAAAAACAAATCCGTGCCCTTCGCAGTCTCTGTAGGAAAGAGCGCAAAAATAGGTCAGACTTAGCTGAGCTTTCTTTGCTTCCCCAGAGCAAGCAGAGCTCGTCCTACTCCGACAGAGACACGACGGAGGAGGAGTCGGAGTCCCTGGATGACATGGATTTCCTCACCAGGCAGAAGAAGCTCCAGGCTGAGGCCAAGATGGCCCTGGCCATGGCAAAGCCCATGGCCAAGATGCAGGTGGAGGTGGAGAAGCAGAATAGGAAGAAGTCACCAGTAGCAGACCTTGTGAGTGGGGCTGGGGGTGGCTCTGGGGTGATTCCAGCCCTGGGACAGCCCTGGGACAGCCCTGGGACAGCTCTGGGACAGCCCTGTGGCTCTGGCTCGCAGGGATGGCAGCCATGGAGAGGGGTGGGGGAGAAGGGATTGGCTTTGGGAGCTGCAGGGGAGGATGGGAGCAGGGTGGGTGCAGGGAATGGGAGGCTGGAGGTTGGTGCTGCCCTGGGGCTGCTCATCCCATCCCATATCCCATCCCATCCCATCCCATCCCATCCCATCCCATCCCATATCCAATCCCATCCCATCCCATATCCCATCCCATGGATCCCACCCCATCCCATCCCATATCCCATCCCATCCCATCCCATATCCCATCCCATATCCCATCCCATCCCATCCCATATCCCATCCCATCCCATATCCCATCCCCATCCCCATCCCCATCCCATCCCATCCCATCCCATCCCATATCCAATCCCATCCCATCCCATCCCATCCCATCCCATCCCATCCCATCCCATATCCCATCCCATCCCATCCCATATCCCATCCCATCCCATCCCATGGATCCCATCCCATCCCTTCACATCCCATATCCAATCCCATCCCCATCCCATCCCATCCCATCCCATCCCATCCCATCCCATCCCATCCCATCCCATCCCGGAGCACTCCTGCAACTGCTCAGAAATAGAAATAATTGGAAGGAAACAGTAAAATATTGGGAGGAAGCAGTAAAACATTGACTCTTTCTTTCCAGCTGCCACATATGCCTCATATAAGTGAATGCCTGATGAAGAGGAGTTTAAAGCCCACCGACCTGAGGGACATGACCATCGGGCAGCTACAGGTGATAGTCAATGACCTGCACTCACAGATAGAAAGTAAGTGCTAATGGGTTTGTTATTTGGGTTCTGTCTCGTTTAATTAAGAACAGTTTTCTGGGATAAATATAAATATAGATATAAATATAGATATAAATATAGATATAAATATAAATATAAATATATATATAAATATATATAAAAATATATATATAAATATATATGAATATGAATATAAATATAAATATAAATACTCTTCATGGAAAGGGTTGTCCAGCGCCAGCACAGCTGCCCAGGGGGCTGGTGGGGTCCCCATCCCTGCAGGCATTTAAAAGCTGTGGGAATATGGCACCTGGTGGGGAAAATCCCAGCCTGGGGTTGCCCAGGCCGTCCCAAACTCATCCCATTTCTCCCTGGGTCAGGCTTGAACGAGGAGCTGGTGCAGCTGCTGCTGATCCGGGACGAGCTGCACACGGAGCAGGATGCCATGCTGGTGGACATCGAGGACCTCACCAGGTCAGGAAGCTCCTCTGGGAATTCCTCTCCCCTCAGAGCTCCCAGCTTGTCAGCAGCAGCCTGGGGAGAGCTTCTTCCGTCAGAATTTAGGGCCTAAAGCTTTTGTCATGCAGGATGTGGGGAGGGAATTGTTCCCTGGGAGGGTGGGGAGGGCTGGGATGGAATTCCCAGAGCAGCTGTGGCTGCCCCTGGATCCCTGGCAGTGTCCCAGGCCAGGCTGGACAGGGATCTGTCTTTGGAGGGCTGGAGCTCTGGGAGAACTTTGGAATCACTGAAATATTAACATTAAATAGCTGATAAGACAAAAAGCCCTGCAGGATATGGGCAGGTTCCCTGAAGGACTCCATCCCCTGGCAGCAAGGCTCAGGAGGCATTTTCCTTTGGGATAATCAAAGATGTGCCTCAGAAATAGAAAGTACGGAAAGATTTGGGATGAGAGGAGCTGGAAAAGGCCCTGGGTGGTGTCAGCACAGCAGGACTGTGATTCCAGCATTAAAGCTTGGAAAGAAAATGAAGATCAGGTGGTGAAGAGGAAGTTTGGGATGGGAGCTGGGGCCGAGGCAGTGCCAGCACAGATCCAGGCTTTGGGAAGTGCTTTGCTTCCTCCCTGCACTCACGGCAGCTCCACAAATGGCATTTTTTGGGTATGGTGCAGGCACTGGCTGTCCCCACCCCCCCATTGTTTGGGATAAAGGTGTTGACCATCCCTGTGGGAAGGGAGGGAAAAATTCCAGCTGCCCCAAAGCACTCCAGGGTTTGGGGAAACCCCAGAGGGGCTTCCCTGCCCTTTCCCCTCTTCCTGTGCTCTCCTGCCAGGAGGGAGCCCTGGCGGGGATCACACATCCCTCACTCCATGGTTTTTCTCAGGAAAAAGCAATTCCCAGCTCAGCAGGGATCACACAAAGCACAATTCCCAGCTTGGCAGGGATCACACATCCCTCACTCCATAGTTCCCTTGGGAGAACACAATTCCCAGCTCAGCAGAGATCACACATCCCTCACTCCATGATTTCCTCAGGAAAACACAATTCCCAGCTCGGCAGGGATCACACAAAACACAATTCCCAGTTCAGCAGGGATCACACACCCCTCACTCCATGATTTTCCTCAGGAAAAAGCAATTCCCAGCTCGGCAGGGATCACTCACCCTTCATTCCATGGTTCCCTTGGGAGAACACAATTCCCAGCTCGGCAGGGATCACACAAAACACAATTCCCAGCTCAGCAGGGATCACACACCCCTCACTCCATGGTTCCCTTGGGAAAACACAATTCCCAGCTCAGCAGAGATCACACATCCATCCCTCACTTCATGTTTTCCTCAGGAAAACACAATTCCCAGTTCAGCAGGGATCACACACCCCTCACTCCATGGTTCCCTTGGGAGAACACAATTCCCACCTTGGCAGGGATCACACAAACACAATTCCCAGTTCAGCAGGGATCACACAAACACAATTCCCACCTTGGCAGGGATCACACAAAACACAATTCCCAGTTCAGCAGGGATCACACACCCCTCACTCCATGGTTCCCTTGGGAGAACACAATTCCCAGCTTGGCAGGGATCACACAAACACAATTCCCACCTTGGCAGGGATCACACAAAACACAATTCCCAGTTCAGCAGGGATCACTCACCCCTCACTCGATGGTTCCCTTGGGAAAACACAATTCCCAGCTCGCTGTGGGGCAGATGGGTTGGGTTTTCCATCTTTTCCTTGGCCCAGGGAATAACAGCCCTTGCCTGTCCCCAGGCACGCCGAGAGCCAGCAGAAGCACATGGCAGAGAAGATGCCAGCCAAGTGAATCCCGGAGTGCCCTCATCCTGCCTCTGTCCGTGTCCAGGGAATCCCAGAATTCCAGTGTTACTCATTGACCATGTCTGAAGCTTTCTGTCCGGTGATTGGCCTCTGCTTCTTAATTTATTTTAATTTTTTTACTCGTGCCACTAAATATCAGGCATTTTAATAATAATAAAATAATAATAATATTATTATTACAGAAACAAAGAGAATTGTACAGTACTTATAACATTATAAATCATGGGCGAGAAGAGAGGGTAGCTTAACTTTATTTTTTGGTTGTTTAGAGATTTTTGGGTTGGATGATATTTTACCATTGACTACTTTTTTATTCCTCACTGTAGTTTTCAAATAAAGAACCTGTTCTTGACGGTGCTATACAAGTCAACAAAAAACCCATGCCTGCCTCGTAGTGACGTCGTAGCTTTCCGTAATCCGTACATTTTCCTCAGCTCTCAGCATTTTGGGAATGTTGAGGACCTGCCATTCATTTTTAGCTGTGCTATTAACACTCGGTGGGGTGCAGAGAGTGGGGAGTTTTCTGTATAAAGCTGTAAAATAAAAGTTACCACCATTGTTTCCTATGACGACGTCTGTTTGTTGCCACGGGGGTGACTCTGCTGAGGGATCTCCAACTTATTATTAATTATTGTCATCACCAGAAAGAGCCTTTTTTTTGTTTTGTTTTCCCCCTTGCTGGAGCTCTGAGAGAAGAGAGGATTTTTGTGCAGTTATTTATTTGTAAGTTCCTTATTCTGCGGCACGTGGACTTAAGAGATTCTTCTATAATGCTGAGCCCTAAAACTGGGATGAGCAGACACACACCACAGCTGGTTTGTAAAATATTTTATTGTCTGGGCTAAACGTTTAAATGAAATGTCAGAAAATAATAATAAAAAAAAAATCTGTTAAAGAATAAGCAGGAAATGAAATGGATTAAATAGGGAATTCCTCACCTGCCCTTGGGAGAGGCTCAGAGCCGAGTGCTGTCCATGGGAGAGGGGACCCTGGGACACAAGAAATCCTCCTCCATCCCTCACTGATTGGATTTAAGGCTGGAAGAACCCAGGCAGCCCTTCCTAAACCCCAGCCTGGTGCTCCCAGCAGCTTTTTACCTTTTCATTCTCATTTCCTGGGGGCAAACCCCTCCCAGGGAAGGCTCTGCCTGGTGACTTATTCAGGGTTTTGCAAAAAGCCTCAGCTGCATTCAAATTTCATCCCCTGCCAGCTTATTAAAGGACTTTTTTTATTAAATGACCATTTTCCCCCTTTTTTTTTCCCAGGAAGGGCAGGGTTTGGATGGGTTTAGTGGGACTGGGATGGGGGGTGGTTGAATTTAGGGTTGTTTTGCCATTCCCAGGGGTTTTCCAGGGCTATTCCCTGTCCCACAGCTCCCAGAGGGCTCAAATCCCATGTTCCCTGAGCAGGATCAGGGAGCAGATGGATGGATTAGGAGCCCTCACCTGCAGCCCAGGACAATGTCAACCCTTCTCTTCCTTATTTTGAAATGGATGCAGAAAATATTTATAAATATTGGGGGTGTTGGTTTCCCTGCAGCTCTTGCTCGGCTGCCTGCACGTGGGTTAAAACCTGCTGAGTTTAAATTCTCCCTCTGAAACCCCAAATTTGCAGTGTCTGGACCCAAATCCTCTCCATGGGAAGCAGCTCTGGGGAGCAGGCATGAGCTTTATGAGGCAGCTGCTTCCTGCCAGGGAAGCCCTGCGGTTTGGGTTCCCCTTTTGGTGATTTTCTGCCTTTTTTTGAGTCACCCACTCCAGCAGCTCCTGGGTGTGCTGAGCAGCATCTCCCCGGAGTGGGAGCAGGGGAAACCAGGGAAGTGTGGCTGCCCCTGGATCCCTGGAAATGCCCAAGGCCAGGTTGGACAGTGGGGCTTGGAGCAGCCTGGGACAGTGGGAGGTGTCCCTGCCATGGCTGTGGTGGAAGGAGGTGATTTTTAATGTCCCTCCCAAACCAAACCATTCCTTAATTCCATGAAAACCGCATACACGACCTTTCAGTCTTCTTCTTTCACCCCCCAAAGCAGAAGCACTAACGAATTTACAACAATTGAGCCACTCGCAGGCGCACGCGAGCAGCCCTGAGGTGTGAGGACACCCCCTCTGTGTGCCTCCTGCTCGCAGCCTGCTGCAGGCCATTCCCTCTGCAGGCCATTCCCGCTGCAGGACATTATTGCTGCAGGCCATTCCCTCTGCAGGCCATTCCCACTGCAGGACATTATTGCTGCAGGCCATTCCCTCTGCAGGCCATTCCCACTGCAGGACATTATTGCTGCAGGCCATTCCCTCTGCAGGTCATTCCTGCTGCAGGCCATTCCCACTGCAGGACATTATTGCTGCAGGCCATTCCCACTGCAGGCCATTCCCACTGCAGGACATTATTGCTGCAGGCCATTCCCACTGCAGGCCATTCCCACTGCAGGCCATTCCTGCTGCAGGCCATTCCTGCTGCAGGCCATTCCCACTGCAGGCCATTATTGCTGCAGGCCATTCCTGCTGCAGGCCATTCCCACTGCAGGCCATTCCTGCTGCAGGCCATTCCCACTGCAGGCCATTCCTGCTGCAGGCCATTCCCACTGCAGGCCATTATTGCTGCAGGCCATTATTGCTGCAGGCCATTCCTGCTGCAGGACATTATTGCTGCAGGCCATTCCTGCTGCAGGCCATTCCCGCTGCAGGCCATTCCCACTGCAGGACATTATTGCTGCAGGACATTATTGCTGCAGGCCATTCCTGCTGCAGGACATTATTGCTGCAGGCCATTATTGCTGCAGGCCATTATTGCTGCAGGACATTATTGCTGCAGGACATTATTGCTGCAGGCCATTATTGCTGCAGGCCATTCCCACTGTAGGCCATTCCCGCTGCAGGACATTATTGCTGCAGGCCATTATTGCTGCAGGCCATTCCCACTGCAGGCCATTCCCACTGCAGGACATTATTGCTGCAGGCCATTCCCACTGCAGGCCATTCCTGCCGCTCTGCCGCAGCAGGGCAGGGCAGCAGCTCCCACATTTCCCTCCCCTCACGCAAGGAGGCTCCTGCGGCCGAGGCCATCCCCAGGGGAAGCCGTGGGCGGGGGCAGCTGACCTTCTGCCGCCGCTTCCCCTCACAGCTCCCGCGCGCTTTCTGTTCCCTCTTACCATAAAGCGAGGGAAGGCCTCGTGTGAGAGCCCTGTGCCGCCTCAGGGTGAGTGGGAGACTCTGTGTTCCCACAGCAATCCGGGCCTTTTCTGGCTGGGATAAACCTGCTGCTAAAGTCCCTTTTCCTGGCGGGATCAGCTCTTACCTATGCCCTCACATCAGCTCCTTCCTAGCAGGAAAATATTGGTGAAAGTCTCTCGGCTGTGGAGGGGAAAAACCAAAAGGGTTGATGCGAAAGGATTTATCCCAATTCTCGGTGGTGCCAAACGTTCTGACCCATCCCAGCCTCTCCCGGGCCGTGGCGTTCAGAGTTTGATGCCAAATTGGAATTGCTGATGGGAAAATTGCCGTAAGGACAGGGAGCAAAGGCCCAGCGCCACAGGGATCGTGGCCACAGCCTCGTGTCCCTCAGCGTCCCCAGGGCAGCTCGTCTGGGGGAGACGCTCGCCTGAAATGAGTGAAATAGCCCATCCAGCGGAAAAATGGGAATTATAGGGTTTTACATGGATCCCCAGAGCTGTTTCCAGGCAGCCAGCTCGGCTCTCCTCTGCTTCCAGGCAGGGCTGTGGGAGGATGAATTTTCCCAGGTGTTGTCCCCATCCTACAAGGGGTAAAAGGTTGGGGAAAATCTCACTGGATAGTGAGGGAATTTTGTTGGAATAATCACTCCTGGCTGAGAGGACTGACCCAAAGCAAGGATGAGAGCTGAGAAATGGCTCTGCAGCTCCCAAACCACACTGAGATGGATTTTTGGAGAGTGGGGAAGGGATCCCCACCACTGTCAGAGCCCTCATCCTGAACCTTCCCTTGCCTTGGAATGTGGGGTCTGGGGAGAGCAGGGACACAATTCCCGTGTCCCTGTGGGCCCTGCAAGAGCTGTTTGGGGTGGGAAGATGGGACCAGAGCTGTGCAATCATTTTTGGGCTGCTCAGCTCAGCCCCCTTGGGAACGGTTTGGGTTTTCCACAAAGCCCCACAGCTGGATGGCACCAGGAGACACCAAAGGCTCTGGACACGGCAAAAATGGGATTTCTTATTCCCCAGGTTTGGATTTATTCATGTGGGAACACCAGCTCCACTGTGGGGAAAGGGCAGTGATCTCTCTGCAGCTCACAGCGCCCAGCTCGCGTGATTCTGAGCGAAACCCTTTCCATTTCCTCCACTTTGCATAATTTGTTTTTTTCCCCCCACAACGGAAACCAAGAGGGCGTGAGGGTTCTCCCAAACTTCTGGGCACTGCACTCTGCTTCCTTTCCAGGCAGCGGAGGAAGCCCCAGATGCCACCCACAGTGGTTTCTGTGCCCTTTGTGGGCACCACAGTACCCAAAGCTCCCTGGGTGCTCCTCCCTGGGCTCTGTGCTGGGGCCAGAGCCACCACAGCCTCCCCAGCTCCAGGAATCATCCCAAAATCATGGAATGGGTTGGGTGAGAAGGGAAAGCTCACCTCATTCCCATGGCAGGGACACCTCCCACTGTCCCAGGCTGCTCCAAGGCCCATCCAACCTGGCCTTGGACACTACCAGGGATCCAGGGGCAGCCACAGCTGCTCTGGGAATTCCAGCCCAGCCCTGCCCACCCTCCCAGGGAGGAATTCCTTCCCAATATCCCATCTAGCCCATCCCAACTTCCCTTGACAGTGGGAAGCCATTCCCCCTTGTCCAATGTCCCTCTCCACTCTCCTGCAGCTTTGCCACTCATTGCTTCCATGAGAAAGGCTGGTCCCTTCCCCACCTTGCCCACCAAATCTCGGGGGCTGTGGTCCACGTTTGGCCAGGGCTTCACTGCTCTGGGACTGTATTTCATTCCTTTTATCCTCATTAAACAACGAAATGAGGCCCTGGATAGAGAGTTCCTGCCAGGGCAGTGCTGGACCTGCAGGAAGAGCAGTGAAATCCTGGGCACAGCATTCCTGGGAATAACTCCGACCCAATCCGTGTCCTTGGCACTGGAGCCCAGGGAGTTCTGTGCCTGGAGCCACCCCAGCAGCCCTCAGGGTGTCCCCTCTGCCTCTCCTCAGGATTCTCAGCTGCTCTCCGGTGGCCTGGCACTGCTTCCTCGGGATAGAATGGAGAAATCCAACATTAATGGGACTTGGAGAATGATGTTGCATCAAAGAAATGCTAAAAAAATCTCCCACTCACCCAATGGCAACTTTCTCTTTTTTCTCCTTGTGCAAAGCCGGCGGGAGGTGAAAGGGCAAACACAAAACCAGCAAGGAGAGGGCAAAATTCCTTCTTTTTCCCCATCCCTGCTCTCCTCCTGCCTGCCCATCACAGCATCCACAGCCCAGAGGTACCAGGGATGGACAAAGAGCAGAAAAAAGCACCCAGAGCTGAGAAATTCTGTCAAGGGTGAAAACTGAAAGCGAGAGAGAAAGAGCTCCCCGAAAGTGCCACGAAACCACGGGCACTGCTGGCATCAGCTCCTTACTCATGGGGTGCTTTTGGGGCAGGGGACTGGGACAGCAGGGTGAGCTCACCACAGCCATTCAGTCACGATTTTGGGATGATTCCTGCAGTTGGGGAGGCTCTGGTGGCCCCCAAATCCCAGGGGGTGAGTGGGATAGGATCCAAGATGGAGCAGTCCGGGCTCTGAGGGACAGAGCTGGGGATGGAGGTGCCACCCCTCCTGCAGCCCCACCCAGCCCCCGTGGTGCTTCCCGGGGGTTTTTATTCCTTTTTGTCTTGTGGAACCTTCAAACAAACCCCACAGGGCTGATGGACCCACACAGAGTCATAAAATCATGAATGGTTTGGGTGGAAAGGACCTTAATTCCCATGCAGAGCCATGGGCAGGGATCTCTCCCACTGTCCCAGGCTGCTCCTGCAGCCCCACCCAGCCCCCGTGCTGCTTCCAGGGGCTTTTTATTCCTTTTTGTCTTGTGGAACCTTCAAACAAACCCCACAGGGCTGATGGACACATACAGAATCATAAAATCATGAATGGTTTGGGTGGAAAGGACCTTCAATCCCATGCAGAGCCATGGGCAGGGATCTCTTCCGCTGTCCCAGGCTGCTCCTGCAGCCCCATCCAGCCCCCGTGGTGCTTACAGGGGGTTTTTATTCCTTTTTGTCTTGTGGAACCTTCAAACAAACCCCACAGGGCTGATGGGCACATACAGAGTCATAAAATCATGAATGGTTTGGGTGGAAAGGACCTTAATTCCCATGCAGAGCCATGGGCAGGGATCTCTCCCACTGTCCCAGGCTGCTCCAATCCCACCCAGCCTGGCCTGGGACACTGCCAGCCATGGGGAATCCACAATTTCTCTGGGCCAGGGCCTCCCCATCCTCACAGGGAGCAACTTCTCCCTGATCTTTGCTTCTCCCAACTCAGTGGGAAAAATTCCCTGCCCAAAATGCAGCCACTTGAAACCCCTGTGTGCTTTTCAGGGAATCGGCCCCGATCCCATTGTCCCTTCATCCCTTTCCCAGGACGAATGCCTTACCCTGGCAGGTGGAGTGGAGCTTTGGAGTGCAGCCTGCAAACACCAACCTCGGAATTTGGGGATCCCAGAGCTGCCAGGCTGTTCCCTGGAATCCAAGAGCCAGGAACCAGCACGGCCCATGGGGAAAACCTCGGCAGTTCCGGGGGCAGCTGGAAGAGAGAGCAGCCAAGGCAATGGAGCCAGGAGTTTATAGATTCCAGCACCACGAGAAAACTTCAGAAATACCATTTCATCAGCCCCTGGGGAAACATCAGCACAAGCAGAGGTTTGGGGTTACAAATTTCAGGGAATTCCACAATCAATAAGCACCAACAGCCAAAAAAACCACCTGGTGAGTTCCTCTTGAGGCTTTATTTTCCTATTTCATGGAGCCATCAGTTCTCAACACAGTGAGGCTCTTGTGATAAAACTGACCCTGGATCTGCCCAAAAAATGATCCAGGACTGAAAAAATTAATCAATATTCCACATGTTCTGAGAGTGGTAAATAAGATCAGGTTCGTTTTATTTATTGCATCCAGAAATCCTATTCCACACAATATTTTCTCATTCTTTTTACGGAGCAGTGATCTCTGCCTACAGCTGACTGTGAGCCTGGGTGGGATATAATCCTCCTGCAGCTTTAATTTCTATATGTCGGTAATTGTATACATAAAATCATTGCTAATTATAATGGCAGGGAACAGGGCTCTCCACAAAGAACCAACCCTTCCCATGGAGGATGTCACCAGTGACTCCATGACCTTAACTAAGGGTTTTGTGCCTCTTCATGAGGAAAATTTATTTATTTTTAAATTACAGGAGAAATAACAGCCCACAGCCGGTAGGGAATACTCATAAATTTAATTTTCCTCAAAGCCGAGGGTGACATCCACGATTCTTACCTGGAAACCAGGATGGTGTTCATTTCCCTTGGCCCAAATTAAGGCAAAAATCAAATTTCTATTTATTGGAGGGGGGAGAAGCCGAGACTGAAACAAAAAGCCAGGAGATTTCCAGGAACCTCCCAGTTTTTCAGCAGATTGTGGCAGGAGCAGATCCCATTGCTCATCACTCGACTCTCCAGGCCTCAAAACCAAACTGAGCAGAGGGGTTGGGGTTTGGGGCTTTTCTGATGGCGTTTCTTTCTTATTTGTGTTTTCCCTTCCTTTTTCGAGCAGGATTTTTAGGTATTGATTTGGGTGAGGGCAGAGCCAGGAGCAGGGATTCCCCTAATTCTGACTGCATTCGATCAAATCTACATTTATAGACAGCCAGAACCGTCCTTACTTTCCTCTGGGGGATAATTCCAACAAGAGCAATTTCTGGTTGAAATAAAGGCAGGGGAACTCCATTTTCTTGGGGAAAATCATATAGCTGCTAACACTTCAATAACTTAACAGTAATATGTTATACTATACTATACTATACTAATTATATATTCTATTCTATTCTATTCTATTCTATTCTATTACATTATATTATATTATATTATATTATATTATATTATATTATATTAATTGTATCATATTAATTGTATTATATTAATTGTATTATATTAATTAAATTATATTAATTATATTATATTTATTCTATTGGGAAGGCCCTGGCCCAGGTGCCCAGAGAAGCTGTGGCAGTGCCCAAGGCAGGTTGGACACTGGGGTTTGGAGCAGCCTGGGACAGTGGGAGGTGGAACTGGATGAGCTTTAATGTCCCTTCCAACTCAAACCATTCCATGATTTTTTAATTCTGTGATATAAACACAGAGCAACAGATCTTTAATTATTCCCATTCCATTTGAGCATTGCTTCCCATTCCTCTGGGACTGCACTTGCCCCAAGCTGCTCAAAGAGTAATTATCTTATTTTAATATATTATAATATATAAAACCTTATCTTGTTCTAATATGATTAATATAAATATTAATTCTCAAGATGCCTCATTTAGGCTGACTGGTCACACAGAGGATGCTTTGGGATGAAGGAAGAGACAGATGGATTTTTCCTTCCATCAGCAGAACGAGAATCACAAAATCACGGAATGGTGAGGGGACATTAAAGCTCATCCCACGGGCAGGGACACCTCCCACTATCCCAGGCTGAGATAGATAGGATATAATTAGGATATATCCCAATTTATCAGCAAATTAAACCCTTTTTCCTTGCTGGGAAACCTCACTGGGAGCAGGGACTGAGAACTGGGCAAGGAAACCTGGAAAGGCAAAGTGGAGCCTTTCAGGAACAGCCCTGCAGCACATCCCAAAATTTTCTTTCACTTTTGGCTCCCAGAAGACGCGGCTCCCACACGAGCTGGAAACCACAGCCCTCAGCGAAATGACTGAGGCAGAAGTGGGAAACACAGAGAGATTGGAAAATGATGCTCTGCTGGTATTGGAGCAACAAGAAGTCTCAGGACACGCCACAAGCTTCTTATAGGAAACAGTGAAAATAGAAGAATCTGAAAATGCAATATAAAACTATTGATTCATCCTGCTCCCTTCCAATTTGACAGCAAAAATCCCAGTGACTTCACGGCAGTCCCGATGCACAAGAAACTTTTCTAGAAAGGCCATGAGCAATAGGAACAGATATTAAAATATTTGTTGATTATTCCAAATATTTCAGCAAAATCAACTCTCCAGGCATGTTTTCACAAATATTCGTGGATGAGGTTTCATCATTATAGAATCAGCGAATCATGGAACGGTTTAGGCTGGAAAAGGTCTCAAAGATCATCAAGTCCAACCATTCCCAGCAGTGCCAAGGCCACCACTGCCCCATGTCCCCAAGTGCCACATCCACAAGGCTTTAAATCCCTCCAGGGATGGGGCATTCCAACCCTTTCCATGAAGGAATTTTCCCTAATATCCAACCTAAACTTTCACCAATGCAACCTGAGGTTGTTTCCTCTTGTCCTGTCTCTTGTTCCTTGAGAGGAGAGAGCAGGACAAAGAATGGAAATGGAAAAGCTTCGTGGCAGAACAAAGGGGAATGGGCTTCAAACGACAGGATAGGAGGTTTATTGGGGTTTATTGGGATTTTGGGAGGGAATTCCTCCCCGGGAGGGTGGGCAGGCCCTGGCACAGGTGCCCAGAGAAGCTGTGGCTGCCCCTGGATCCCTGGCAGTGCCCAGGCTGGACAGGGCTTGGAGCACCCTGGGACAGTGGGAGCTGTCCCTGCCATGGGAACGACAGCAGCTTTAAGGTCCCTTCCATCCCAAACCATTCCATGATTCTGTGATGCCATGAGAACCGACCCAGAGGCACGCAGTGACTCCGAGCCAAGCCCATTGCTGAGCACTCCCCGTGTGCAGGATGCCCACGCAGGGCTCTCCAGCCGTGCCATCGCCGTGCCCGTGCCGCCCCGGAGGCTCCCCGGCCCCGCCGAGCCCCGCGCGGGATTCCCGACCGCAGCCCTTTCGACATGAGTGCGCTGGCCCGGCTGTCCTCGGGGAACTTCCTCTGCCTCCGGAGCCCCTATAAGAGCTGCTCCCGGCCCCGTCCGACGGCAGCGCCATGGAGCGGAGCGGCAGCACCGGGAGAACCGGGAACGGCACCGGGAGCGGCACCGGGAGCGGCACCGGGAGAACCGGGAACGGCACCGGGAGCGGCACCGGGAGAACCGGGAACGGCACCGGGAGCGGCACCGGGAGCGGCACCGGGAACAGCACCGGGAGAACCGGGAACGGCACCGGGAGCGGCACCGGGAGCGGCACCGGGAGAACCGGGAGCGGCACCGGGAGCGGCACCGGGAGCGGCACCGGGAGCGGCACCGGGAGCGGCACCGGGAGAACCGGGAGCGGCACCGGGAGCGGCACCGGGAGCAGCACCGGGAGAACCGGGAGCGGCACCGGGAGAACCGGGAGCGGCACCGGGAGCGGCACCGGGAGAACCGGGAGCGGCACCGGGAGCGGCACCGGGAGCGGCACCGGGAGCGGCACCGGGAGAACCGGGAGCGGCACCGGGAGCGGCACCGGGAGCGGCACCGGGAGAACCGGGAGCGGCACCGGGAGCGGCACCGGGAGAACCGGGAACGGCACCGGGAGCGGCACCGGGAGAACCGGGAGCGGCACCGGGAGCGGCACCGGGAGCACCGGGAGCGGCACCGGGAACAGCACCGGGAGCGGCACCGGGAGCCCCGGGAGAGGCTGTTGGAGCACCGGGAGCACCGGGAACGATTTTGGGAGCCCCGGGAGCGGCACCGGGAACAGCACCGGGAACGGCTTCGGGAACACCGGGAGCGGGAGGGCAGCGCCGCCTGGCGGGGCCGGGAGGGCATTGCTGCTCCTGGCACTGCTCCTGCTCCTGCTGCCCCCGGCCCGGCCACTGCCACTGCCACTGCCACTGCCACTGCCCAGCCCGGCCCGGTACCCGGACCCCCACGCCCAGCGCCTCCGCCGCTCCCGGGACCTGCTGGAGGCTGCCAACGCCTCCCTGCACCGCCTGAAGGTCTGCCGGGGAACGGGACGGCGGGGGAAAGGGAGGGCATGGGGCAGGGTGGCACCCAGGAGGGATGGGGTGGTCCCCAGGAGGGATGGGATGGTCCCAGGAGGGCAGGGATGGTCCCCAGGATGGCAGTGGTGGTCCCCAGGAGGGCAGTGGTGGTGCCCAGGATGTCAGTGTGGTCCCCAAGGTGTCAGTGGTGGTCCCCAGGAGGGCAGGGATGGTCCCCAGGATGGCAGTGGTGCTCCCAGGATGTCAGTGTGGTCCCCAGGAGGGCAGTGGTGGTCCCCAGGAGGGCAGGGATGGTCTCCAGGTGGTCCCCAGGATGGCAGTGGTGGTCCCCAGGATGGCAGTGGTGGTCCCCAGGATGGCAGTGTGGTCCCAGGAGGGCAGGGATGGTCCCCAGGATGTCAGTGCGGTGCCCAGGATGTCAGTGTGGTCCCCAAGGTGTCAGTGGTGGTCCCCAGGAGGGCAGGGATGGTCCCCAGGATGGCAGTGTGGTCCCCAGGATGTCAGTGTGGTCCCCAAGGTGTCAGTGGTGGTCCCCAGGAGGGCAGTGGTGGTCCCCAGGAGGGCAGGGATGGTCCCGAGGATGTCAGTGTGGTCCCCAGGAGGGCAGGGATGGTCTCCAGGTGGTCCCCAGGAGGGCAGGGATGGTCCCGAGGATGTCAGTGTGGTCCCCAGGAGGGCAGGGATGGTCCCCAGGAGAGCAGTGGTGGTCCCCAGGAGGGCAGTGGTAGTCCCCAGGTGGTCCTAGGAGGAGCTGAAGGCACCGGGGCACCCCGGGGCTGCTGCAGCACCCAGGAGGGTGGATGCTCCCTGGAGCCTCCCTTTAAACCTCTGTCTCTGCTTTCCTGCCTGCCCTGAGCAGCCCTTCAGGACAGGCATTTCCTCAGGTGTCCTTCCTTTCCTTTTTTTGCTACAATTCCCTGCTGGTTTTGCACCCCTCCTCTCCGAGAACCCCAAACCCCCAGCACCAAACCCGCGCTGTTCCCCACGCTGTATTTGCTGTTTTTCCAAGAGAACCTTTCCATTTGAAACCCTACTGCCAGAAAGTTCTCCACAGATTCCACGCCTGGCAGAGTAATTTAAACCAGAGGCAGAGCAATTCCCAATAAAATATAAAACAAATCCGTGCAAAACCTGGGATTATTCCCAGTCTATTTCCTATCTTTCACATTTAACCACACTCCTCACAGAGCCTCATTCCTGGGGTTCATCTAAGCACAGACAGCTGAGATACATCAAATCCTTGTGTGTATTTACAGAAATATATATAAATATATAAATTGTATCCTGAAGCTGTCCGTGACCCTTTTTTATTCCCTTTTCCCCACAGGAGCTCGGCACCCTGGGGTTTGAATGCACCCTTGAAGAGGTGGATCTGGAAGACATCACCGAGAACCAACTCAACACAATCAAAGCTTGCACAGCTGAGGATCTAGGGGTAAAACATAGAGAAATAGATATCAAATTTCAGTTTTAGCCTCACCATTTCATGGATTAAACAGATAATCCACAGTTCCATTAAATCACCACGGCTTGTTCCTTGTTTACTTTGCAGCCTGGAAACTGCCCAGCCCTGGAAGGATCAACTTTTGATCAGGTAAACACAAATTTCCCAGCAAATCCCTTCTTCTGCTCACTGTGTTTCAGTGAGCCCCAAAATTCTCACATTTCCTCTTTGCCAGGCTCAGTGCCTGCAGGGAATCTCTGCGGATCTGAGAGCCTACAGGGCAGAGCTGGGGAAGCTCAGCGATCGCCAGGTGCTGGCAGCTCTGGATGCACTGATGGAGGTGAGAGTTCCTGCCTCCTTCTTTCCCAAAAAATGACTAAATAGGGTTAAAAAGCTCATTTCCCCTCCAAATATTGAAATGTAACAAACCCGGTGGGCTGGAGATGGCACAGGATGGACTGAAGGTTGATAAATACTTCAAATTTTAGCCTCAGTCTATAAGGGATAACATCAAATAGTTCAAAAATTACCTTATTAATGATGACATTCTATACTTCAAATTTTATCCTATTAATGCTATCATAAAATATTTTGAAATTTACCCTTTTTATCCTATTAATGCTATCATAAAATAGTTTGAAACTCACCCTATTAACAAGAACATTCTTTCAAAATTTCTCCTCAGTCTAATAATGTTGTGCTGAAATATTGCAAAACTTACCCTATTAATGATAGCATTAAACATTTCAAGTTTAACCCTCAGTCTATTCATGCTATCATGAAATACTTCAAATTTTACCTTGGTATCATTAAATACTTCAGATTTTACCCTCAGTCTATTAATGATAAATTAAATATTTTGAATTTTACCTTCAGTCTATTAATGCTATCATTAAATATTTCAAAATTTACCCTATTCATAATAACATGAAATACTTCAGACTTTCCCCTCAGTCTATTAATGCTAGAATTAAATATTTCAAAATTTATCCTATTCACGATAACATTAAATAGTTCAAATTTTATCCTCAATCTATTAATATTAATATCAATATTAATTAAATATTTCAAAATTTACCCTCTTAATGGTAAAATTAAATACTTCAAATTTTGTCCTCGGCCTATTAATGCTATCATTAGATATTTCAAAATTTACTCTCTTAATGGTAAAATTAAATACTTCAAATTTTGTCCTCAGCCTATTAGTGCTATCATTAGATATTTCAAAATTTACCCTATTAAAAATAGCATTAAATACTTAGATTTTACCCTCAATCTATTAATGCTATCATTAAATATTTCAAAATTTACCCTCTTAATGGTAAAATTAAATACTTCAAATTTTGTCCTCAGCCTATTAATGCTATCATTAAATATTTCAAAATTTACCCTCTCAATGATAACTAAATACTTCCAATTTCATCCTCAGTCTATTCATGATAAATTAAATAGCTCCGAATGTACCTTACTAACGATCAATGAAATATTCCCAATTTTACCCTCAGTCTATTCCCGATAAATTCGATATCCCAAATTTTTTCCCTTGTGCCAACGCAGCCGTGCCATGCACCGCTCAGGGGTGCCAATCCAGGGAGGATTTTATTGTTTCCATTTCCTGGGCTGCCTCTGACCTTTCCCTGTGCAGGCGCTGGGCAACAGCACCGGGAGCGCTCCGGAGACACCGACGGGATCGGGATCGGGATCAACATTGGGATCGCGATTGGGATCAACATCGGGATCGGCATCAGGATCAGGATCAACATCGGGATTGGGATTGGGATCAGGATCAGCATTGAGATCAGGATCAGGATCGAGATCAACATCAGGATCAGGATCAGGATCGAGATCCACATTGGGATCAGGATTGGGATCGGGATTGGGATCGTTCCCGCAGAGGCTGCGGCTCTGCGGTGTCCTGCAGGCCCTGCGCATCCGCAGCGTCACCATCAGCAGGATGCTGCACTTCCTCAGCTCCCCGGTGATCCCAGAAACCCATCCCGAGCCTAAAGGGATCCTGGAGAGAATATAGCAGGATCAGCACCCCAAAGAGTGAGCAGCTCCCTGGTGATCCCAGGAACCCATCCCGAGCCTAAAGGGATCCTGGAGAGAATATAGCAGGATCAGCACCCCAAAGAGTGAGCAGCTCCCTGGTGATCCCAGGAACCCATCCCGAGCCTAAAGGGATCCTGGAGAGAATATAGCAGGATCAGCACCCCAAAGAGTGAGCAGCTCCCTGGTGATCCCAGGAACCCATCCCGAGCCTAAAGGGATCCTGGAGAGAATATAGCAGGATCAGCACCCCAAAGAGTGAGCAGCTCCCTGGTGATCCCAGAAACCCATCCCGAGCCTAAAGGGATCCTGGAGAGAATATAGCAGGATCAGCACCCCAAAGAGTGAGCAGCTCCCCGGTGATCCCAGAAACCCATCCCGAGCCTAAAGGGATCCTGGAGAGAATATAGCAGGATCAGCACCCCAAAGAGTGAGCAGCTCCCTGGTGATCCCAGGAACCCATCCCGAGCCTAAAGGGATCCTGGAGAGAATATAGCAGGATCAGCACCCCAAAGAGTGAGCAGCTCCCTGGTGATCCCAGGAACCCATCCCGAGCCTAAAGGGATCCTGGAGAGAATATAGCAGGATCAGCACCCCAAAGAACAGGCGGCACTGCGGAAGGAGCTCTGAGTGTTTCACAGAATTCCTACACAGCGTTTTTAGGGAGTTGTGCCTTCCGAACCATGTTAAATTCCCAGATTTTTGGGAGCTAAGCTACACCCGAGCACCAGAATGTTCCTAACTCTAATTTATCCATATTTATTCAGCTGATTCCTCAGGAATTGAGACCTATTTGTGATAATCCATTTTTTGGGGTCCCTCCCCACTCAGGATTCTATGATAATATTCCATTATTTACTTATGATGACATTCCTTGATGTATTTATAATGATGTTCCATTCTATCCCACGATTTATTTATGATATTCCTTATTTATTCTATTTATTGCCTAATAAAATCCAAGTTTGCTTCAAAATCACGGTGATTTCTTTGTCCCTTGGGATACAACACAAATCCTTTTCAATACTTTGGATATTGCTGGTGTGGAAAGGCACATCACTGTGGTTGATGTGTTTTAAAATCCAAGTTTCCATCTTGGATTGGGTTGGATGGGGCAGGGAAGGTGTCCCTGTCCATGGCAGGGGTTGGGATCAGGTGGGATTTTGGGATTCCATCCCAAAAAACCCCTTTGATACCTTTGGTGGCTTTTCCACATGCTGAGGAACAAATTCCATCCTCCTCCTCCTCCCAGAACACCAACAACTTCAAAAAAACAATCAAAAAGCAGATGGAAATAATGGAAATATCTCCTATTTAATCCTTATTTTTTAAAAGTACGTTTTTCTTTCCCGAACCTACACAGAAGAAGAGGATCACAACTATCCCACGGCCTTAAAAACAAGACAATCCTGGATCTGGTCACTCCTCTCTCCTGCTAATTCTTCCCAATTTTTTTCCAATCCTGTAGCCCGGAGATTGTGGCTCCTCCCACTCGAAGCACCTAAATTCTATTCAAGTTCAAATAAATCAAGTAAAAAAAAAGTAGAAAAAGTTTCTCATATTAAAAAAGAAATCATACAACGTAAAAAAATGGAGACAGACTATACAGAAAAGAGGGGAGAAGAAATTCCCAGGGGAAATTCCGAGCTGCCTGGAGTTCATAGTGGTGTTCCCATCCTTGGGAATTTCAGGAAGCAGAACCACAGCTTAACAAGGACTGAATGTACAGGATATATACAGTAATTCTATATATACAGTGATTATGCAAAGGCATTTGTTACAAGTTTAGGATGATTCTTCCCTGATCCACAAGAAATTCAATGCACCTCACGATTCTGCAGTTCAGTGGTTTTTGGAAGGGGATGAAATTTTCCAGGGGAACTTTTCTCCCTGTTTTTTCCCTGATGGAAATAAAAATCTTTTCCAGGTGATGAAAAAGATAAATTGGTTTCTTCCAGTGTTTGTGTCTTTCCGGAGTGGTTTTCCCTGTGGGTGAAGCCTGGAATTCCGGGATCCACCTCTCCTGGAAGTGGCTTCTATCCACACAAAATCCCATTCCCGTTTCCCTGGAGGATCCTGCCTGAGTTTCCTGCGGAGTGCTGATGCCTTGAGCCCTCCTGAATCCCAGCAGGATCCCAGAGGAGCGGAATGGTTGGACTGGGAAGCTCCCACCTCCTCCTCCTTCCGCTGGCTCAGCTCTGAGCCAGGAAACCTGAGGGAAGGAAAACAACAGCCGTGGGTCAGGGGATCCCTGGAAGCTCCTGCAAGACTCAGCTGGAGGAAGAACAGCCCTTTTCGTGAAGAGATTTTCCCAATGTCCAACCTAAACCTCCCCTGGCACAACCTGAGGCTATTTCTTCTCGTCCCAGTTAAGGAATTAAGAACAAAGTTTTGCTGCTGTTAAAAAAATCCATTTGATTTTTGAGGACAATTTCTTGGCTGGCTGAGTTTATAAAATCATGGAATGGTCCGGGTTGGAAAGGACCTTAAAGGTCATTTAATCCCAACCCCTGCCTTGGGAAGGGACAATTCCCAGCTCCCTGAACAATTTGGGTTTGCAGAAGGGGAACTGAACACAAGAATTGCACGGGGAGGAGGAGAAGCTCCCTCAGGAAATCCATGGAAGCACCAAGGCATCCACTGGGGAAGGTGTTCACGAACCATTTCTGAAACAGCTCAGAGCCGAGATCCAAACAGCTCTTGGGACTTCCAGGGAATGCCAAGGACTGCTTTGGACAGCCAGTCCATGCTGGGAGTGCTCTCCACAGTCAGGCCAAAAACATCCTTCATTTCCTATCAGCCTCCGAAAGGAAGGGTAAAAACACCACAGAAAATAAAGTCACTGCTGAGAGCAGAAGGGAGACAGTTCTGCCCTCCACAATAAACCACGCACTGGGGATTTGCTAAATTCCTGATGGGAATTTCCAAAGTGCAGCTGGAGCTGGGCTGGGCTCAGTCACTGGGAGCTGATACCTTGCAGTGCCTGCAGGATCTCGTAGGTGGCTTTCTCCCCGAGGCTGCTCTGCAAAGCCTCTGCAGTTCCGTTGCCCTGTTCCCTGTCTCTCCACTTCCTCAGCACCAGGAATTTCTGCATCAGCACTTCCTCCTCCATGGCCCGGATGTCCTCGATGTCCTTCATCTCCATCTGCAGGCACTCGATGGCGATTTCCCTCCAGCGCCGGTCCAGGAGCTTGGCGATCCCCAGCAGCTGTTGGTCTGTCAAGCTTTTAGCTCCCATTCCATCTGAAAAACATGGAGTTTTCCCCCATATCCAACCTGAGGTGTTCCCTCTCCTCCTGTTGCTGTTCCCTGCGAGCACAGCCCGACCCCCCCGGCTGTCCCCTCCTGTCAGGAGCTGTGCAGAGCCACAAGGTCCCCCCTGATCCCCTTTGCTCCAGGATGAGCCCTTTCCCAGCTCCCTCAGCTACTCCAGATCCTTCCCAGCTCCATTCCCTTCCCTGCTCCAGCCCCTCAGTGTCCTTGTGTGGGGCTCCAGAGTGCCCCCAGGACTGGAGGAGCCTCAGCAGTGCACACCTGGGCACACCTGGGCACACCTGAGCACACCTGGGCACACCTGAGCACATCTGGACACATCTGGGCACACCTGAGCACACCTAGGCATACCTGGGCACACCTGAGCACACCTGGCTCATGTCCAGCCACTGCCAACATCCACCCTCAGCTCCTTTCCCACCACACACCTTTCCAGCTGCCCTTCCCCAAGCTGGACCATTCCTCAGGGAAAAATCTTTAAAAACAGTGAGCTGAGTTTCAGCTCCACACAAAACCAAAAAAAAAAACAAAAACAAACCACACAAAACCACAAAAATCCAAAAAAACCCCAAAAACACAAAAAATCCAAAACAAAAAAACACCACACAAAAAAAAAAAAAAAAAAAAAAATAATCCAAGCAGGCTCTTTCCAAGGCCACAGCCAGGCCCCACCCGCAGTGCTGCCAGTCTTCTGCTTTTTGCTGAGGAGCTCCTCTTCCTCCAGGATGCTCAGGGCTGGTTTCCGTTTTTTCACACCTGGGAAGGGACCAGAGGTGATGTCACTTCTGTCACATCAGGAGGGGACCAGAGGTGATGTCACTTCTGTCAGATCAGGAAGGGACCAGAGGTGATGTCACTTCTGTCACCTCCCCCAGGAGGCAGAGAGGGCCCAAGGAACAAGGCACCCCAAGCCCAAGGTGTGTGCAGTCACTCACTGCCTGTGCTCCTCTTCTGCTCGTTTTTGTTCTGGTCATAGTGGATCCAATCCCCTGCGAAGGACAGAGGCACAGGGTGAGGGAGGAATTCCCAGGCCCCACCTCTGAGAATTCCCAGGCACAGAGCAAAGCCCTTGGGTGGATTCCAGCCCCTGAGGTTTGATATAATGAGATTTTTCCCTGTTACTCAACGTGCTCCAGCAGGTCAGAATAGACAACAGGGATTGTGTGCTATAAGGCAAAATATGCAATTTTGTATTGTATTATACAATTCTATGGATAACACACGGAATAATATATAATAATATGGAATAGCACAGAGGAGTTGGAAATAAATGGTCTTTGAGGTCCCATGGATCCCATCCCATGGATCCCATCCCATCCCCATCCCATCCCATGGATCCCATCCCATCCCATCCCATGGATCCCATCCCATGGATCCCATCCCATCCCATCCCATCCCATGGATCCCATCCCATCCCATGGATCCCATGCCATCCCATCCCATGGATCCCATCCCATCCCATCCCATCCCATCCCATCCCATCCCATCCCATCCCATGGATCCCATCCCATCCCATCCCATGGATCCAATCCCATCCCATGGATCCCATCCCATCCCATGGATCCCATCCCATCCCATCCCATGGATCCAATCCCATCCCATGGATCCCATCCCATCCCATGGATCCCATCCCATCCCATCCCATGGATCCCATCCCATGGATCCCATCCCATGGATCCCATCCCATGGATCCCATCCCATGGATCCCATCCCATCCCATGGATCCCATCCCATCCCATCCCATATCCAATCCCATCCCATCCCATCCCCTGGTTCCCCAGGACTCACTCTCCCGGAGTTTGGCTTTCCAGACAGTCTCGTCCGAGTCGAGCTCCACCAGGGACAAGGTGAAGTCATCAGGCTTCTCCAAATACACCTCAAAGTAACTCTTCAGCTTCAAGAGCGATCCATCAACAAATTCAATTTCCTACGCAACACAAATATGTTAAAAATAAATATTTATCTGAAATGAACTAAAGAGGGAACAATTGGCTGCTGGGACAGATCTGAGCCTAACTTCAATTTCCCCAGAGTTTTGCTGTTGAAATCCTTTAGTATCAGGATTTCATCTCAAAATTTTAGGGTTCTTAGAGGCAAAAGGTTCCTTTTTGTGCCATCATTGCAGGGAAGCTGCAGCGCAGAAAGTGAGGGCTGTGCAAGGGACTCACCTCAGGAGTTATCTCAGCCTCTGGCTCACAGATCAATCTGTACTTCTTCCCTTCCTGCAGCAGTTTTTGGCACACGGCAGGCTTGTCAATTTTAACAAATTTCTTACTTGTGTTTTTTACAGCCTTTGTGATATCCTAAAATTTAAAAACACCATTTCAAACTTAATATTTCAACGTTGCTCATCTCAGTAACAGAATTAACATTTAAAACGTGCTCCTGTGGCTCCTGGGGCTGTTCTCTGGCCCCAGCTTTACAGAACGGCCATGACCACAAAATTCCCAGAAAGCACCACACTCAAAACCCATCAATAAACCTCTCCAGCTGCTCTGCTGCAGGGGTGAAATGAGATAGGAGAGTTTGCAACCTGAATAAAAGGAAGGGTTTTGTCACTGTCCTCACTGTATTGGAGTAAATTAATGTCCTGAGAGCTCCTGAATGATCCCACAAACCCAATTTCCTCATTAGAACCCACTGCAGGGCAATGCAAGAACTTTCTAAAGCTGTGATTTTATGCAGGGTTAGTTCCATGATCTCTACAGACACGCTCTGATCTCCCCTGAGGTTCTTTCTGACGTGATCCTCGGCAGCAGGAATATCAGTGGCACCTGATTTAATTCATTGCCAGCTGCTTTCCCAAATTCCCACACTTTCACTGGGCACTCCACCACTGCCTGCTCCAATGCTTGACCACCTGAAGGAATTGTCCCTAATATCCAATCTAAAGGTGCTCTGGCACAACCTGACTTTGTTTCCTCTTGTCCTGTGGCTTGGTACGTGGGAGAAGAGAGCAGGACAAAGACTGGGAATGGAAAAGCTTAGAGAGGGACAATTTACAAGGGATGGAGTGACAGAACAAAGGGGGAATGGCTTTAAATTCAAAGATTGCAGATTTAGATGGGATATTGGGAAGAGGGTGGGGAGGGGCTGGGATGGAATTCCCAGAGAAGCTGTGGCTGCCCCATCCCAGGAAGCTTTGAACAGGGCTTGGAGCAGCCTGGGAGAGTGGAAGGTGTCCCTGCCCGGGGCAGGGGTGCAGTGAGATGGAATTTAAGGTCCCTCCCACCCACGGCACGCAGGGATTCCCTGCCCACGCTCACCTTGATGAAGGAGTCGTTGTTGGTGGCCACGTAGACCCAGAAGGCCAGCGAGGGGTGCTCATCGATGGCTTTGTAGAGGATGACAGCGCCGTGGTACTGCAGGGGCTGCTGGCTCTGGATCACGGGCCCCACGGGGGACAGGGAGCTCACCAGCCACTTGACGTGCGACGCCGAGAACGCGGCCGAGGGCTCGATGGCCGCGCCGCCGCCCTTGATGTGCAGCACCTTGAAGGCCACGCCGGCGCCGTGATCTGCGGGGACACCCCAGGGTGAGCTCGGCACCCCCAGAGCGTCCCTGGATCCCGTTCCCCGTGCCCCACTCACCCCCCAGGCAGAGGCAGTGCGGGAACTGGATGGAGCTGAGCGCGGCGGTGCGGTCGCAGCGCACGTCGAACAGGGGCCCGCCCACGATCCACGGCTCCTGCACCAGCTCGGCGTACTTGCTCCAGGACAGCAGCGAGTAGGTGACCTTGGCAGCGCCCGTCACCTCGAAAATCAGCCCCGTGATGCTGCACTGGTAGGAGCCCTCGCCATCCAGCTGCACCCTGCAAGAGACAGGCAGCGCTCGGCCAAAAGCAGAGGGAATCGCCGCCCTCCCTCTTTATCTGAGCGGCCCAGGAGCTGTGATGGGCTTCGGTTTGTGGTTCTTGGCTGTCACTGCCATGCCAAAAACTGCTGAGGGCCCACCCAGCCTATGCAGAACAGCTGCAAATGAGCATTTTGCATAAAGCTTCCTGCGCCAGGAGCTGCTCTCACGGGAAGGGCTCAATGTCAGAGCCAACGTTTTCTGTGGTAACATCAATACCTGACGTGGAGAGCAGCAGGGAACACATGGGCACCCCACAGTGACAATTCCTGGGCAGAGAGTGGAAAAGGAAAGGAGATTTCCAAGGAAATTCCAAGGAAAAACGCAGTGTAAAGGGGAGGGTGAAGCAGGGCGAGATCCCTCATGTGCATCCAGACTGAAACAAGCACATAAAAATGGGCCTGTGATAATTGCTGCAGCAAGACAAGGCAGCATCCTGAAAAACCCTCCTAGGAGATTTCTTTGAGCAGGATCGATGGAAGCACAGGCTCTAAACTGTGATTTTTAAGGATCTGGGTGCACCTTCCAGCATAAATCCAAATGCATTTGTTGCATGAGCTGTTTTCTCACTTAAACTAAAGACTGAAGCGCCTTGAGGAGAACAGTGTGAACTTAAACCCATTACATTCCAAAAAATCATACATGAATTGTCCTCCAGCAAGTCTCCTGGGGGTCACTTGCTCCTTCTGGTCCTGGAAACAGATCAGGAGAAAAACACATCCTTAAAAAGGTGAGGAGAGAGTAGAATTACAGTTTGCAAGTGATCTCATGCAAAATAAGTGGGTGGCTTTTTCCTCACAAACCTACATTTTCATTCCTGCAGTGCTCACAGCGTGGCAAACAGCTCTCTCCTAGTTGGAAAAAAAATGAGCTCATGAAAAGCAAAGTAATTAAACAGTCGGAAATAAAAAAGCCCTCAGGTGATCTGTTCCTACCTGGTTCATTGCAGTCTGGTGGGGATTCCTTCTCCTCCTGTTCTTCATCTAGGAAAAGGAGTTTGGAGTAAATATCTCAGTCTCCAGAGGGTTTCTGCTCCCACATCCACCCAGGACAACCCCACAATTTCATTTGCTTAAATTCAGCAAATCCTAAAGAGAACACTCCTGAGAGTGAGTCCTTGCAGGCTTTGCCCAGCCTGGGGTGAGGATGAACATCAAGATACAAATTTGCCAACAGCTCCTAAGTTGCCCAAACTTCTGGAAATTTTCCCAGGGTTTAAAAAAAGATTTATCTTGGGATGAGCCTCACGGTGCCAAGGACAATGTCCAGCCCCTGGCACGGGAACTGGGAACACCTTCGCAGGCAGAAATCACCACACTGCCTGCAGTGTATTTGTCCCTGAAATGGTTTCAAAGTGCCTGGATTCTCCTTGCTGAATCCAAGGGGACAGAATGCAGCAGAGGTGACACTTCAGGCAAAGGCTGTGTCCTGAGGGCATTTGGGAGCAGGGGCGAGGCAGAGCTGCCGTGCCGAGGGCCAGGATGGGCTTCCCATCCACCCTGCCTCCCTCCCTCCCTCGCAGGAAAAAGGATCCTGGAGGCTGTCCCAGGGCTGTGGAACACCCTCCAGGCTGGGAGGGACAGAGAAGGTCCTGCTGCAGCAAACGGCCTGGCCAGCACCAACACCAGCCATCCTGGCCAGCACCAGCACCAGCCATCCTGGCCAGCACCAGCCATCCTGGCCAGCACCAACACCAGCCATCCTGGCCAGCACCAGCACCAGCCATCCTGGCCAGCACCAGCCATCCTGGCCAGCACCAACACCAGCCATCCTGGCCAGCACCAGCAGCAGCCATCCTGGCCAGCAGCAACACCAGCACCAGCCATCCTGGCCAGCACCAACACCAGCCATCCTGGCCAGCACCAGCAGCAGCCATCCTGGCCAGCAGCAACACCAGCACCAGCCATCCTGGCCAGCACCAGCACCAGCCATCCTGGCCAGCACCAGCCATCCTGGCTAACACCAACACCAGCCATCCTGGCTAACACCAACACCAGCCATCCTGGCCAGCAGCAGCAATCCTGGCTTACACCAACACCAGCAATCCTGGCTAACACCAGCACCAGCCATCCTGGCTGCCTTCCCACCGCTGCTGCTGCTGTCCCCAGTGCAGCAGGGCTGGGAGCAGCTCCAGGAGCACTCCCTGCACGTGGAGCTCGTGGCCTCAGTCCTCACTTCCTGGGGATGCTCTCCAGCAGCTCTTTTCCCTACAGATACGGAGGGGGTTGCTGGGCCAGCTCGAAATCCTTCCTGCCATCCCCAGCAGCTCCTCGGGCATTGCTCACCCGAGCTGCCTTCCTCCTCTGACAGGGACAAACCCACACTCACCCAGCCTTCCTCCAGGCCACTCGTCTGCATTTGGCGAGAAAAAACATCGCAACGGTTTCATTCTCACGCAAAATATTACACTTTAATATTTACAGTTCAATGTTATGCAAAAGCAGAATAAACTGCTGGCAGCAAAACCCATGGAAACACAAACCCACCAACAGCAAAGCCTTCCTTTCATTCTTTTCCTGCCCATCCTGTCTGGCCAGTTCTGTTGCCAAATTTTCAGGAAGTTTATGGCCTCTCGGTGTTTGGACAACTGCTGTGGTGTAAAAATATCCGTGTGTATTGTGTCTGGGAGGTGGAAGCAGCACGAGCCGTTGCCCTTTGATCATTGATAGGAAATCACTCACTCCCAAAATTTTTATTGGGAAAGCAATCAGTGAGGCAGCATTCCCTAAGAGCTGTGAGGCTATTCCCAGGGGAAGCGGCTGGTTGAAGCTGAACATCAGTTTTCAAAAAGGAAAACAAGAAATTATTATAATAATAAATAATGGAATTACAGTGTTCTGCTCACCTGACTCCTCTTCCGAGCTGCTGCTGGAGCTGCCTTCGGAACTGGCCTCTCCTTAAAAACAACACCCGTTAGGCACAGGAGGGAGGGGAGCCCAGGGATCCACCCAAGGTGTGGATCCATCAGGCCAGGTTAGAGAACGGAACAGAGCAGAAAAAATACTGAGGCAGAGAAAAGCATCAAAGCATCAAATCCCAGCTCCAGGGGAGACTTTGGAGTCACCCAGGCCCTTCTGAAAGGTGCTCAAAATATTTAATTGTCGTGTTTTATACAAGCTGGGATTATTTTGGAGCTTCAGCCATGGCACATCCTAGTCAAATGCTGATTTTCCATGGCAGGTGGCAGAGCCTTGGTGGGAGCTGTGTCCCACCTGACGTGACTCGGGGATGCACCAAATGTGGCTTTAATTCATTATTCCTACAAATGTCAGTTGAAGAGAAAGCAGCACGGAAAAGCCAGGGATGTGCTCTGGGATGTGTTTGTGGGGAAATCTGGGCTGCAGGGCTGGCCACACCACCCCAGGGGTGGGGACATCCCTCAGCCATGGTGGGCTCACCCTCCGGGTGCTCCTCGGCCGATCCCGAGCCCTCGGTGCCATTGGGTGTCACCTCTGCAAGAGAAAATCAGGGAATAACAGTTCCAGACGGAGTGAACTCTTCTCTTGCCAATTTTGTACTCAGAGAAAGGGAAAAAATAACAAAAGAACAGGGATTTTAAAAACCAGCATAAACAACCAAAATAATCCATAAACCAAGGGTTTACACCGAGGCTTTTAAGGTCAGTCATGGAATTCCCATTCCCATTCCCAAGGATGGAATGGGAATTTTTTCCGATTTCCCCAAATCCCTGTACCTTTTTCATCCGAGGAGAGGGACTCTGCTCCGCTGGAAGACAAAAGCAGACACACATGAGTAGCTCTGCCAGTCCTTTCCCACACTTCCCAGGGGCAGCGTTCCCCACCCCCTGCCGCTGGCATCGCTCCCAGGCTCGGCAGAAAGGGAGCTGAGGATGGGGGGTTAATGATTAAATATTCATTTCCTCCAGCACCACCCTGGCCCTGGCTCTGTGCTGGCCCTTTTGGGGACACCTGGCTTTGCTGGACAGAATTCCCACTGGCACAAGCTCCTGGTTCCAGCCCTTTTGGCTGAGCCCTGGGCTCCGTGCCAGGTGCCCGTTGGATTTGGGAGCAATCCAAGCAATGTGCAGCCAGGCAGGAAACTCAGATCAGCTCTGGGCTTCAGCCATGGCACACAGCTCCTTGCAGACACTCTTGTGGCACATCCACACCAACCTCCCTTCACCCCTGAGAAAGGGAAACCCGCTGGTTCTATCGTTCACGGATAAAAATCCTGTTTGGAAAGCTTTTCCTGGAGCTGCACAACATCTGCCAGGTGGATCCAGCAGAAAAAAGCTGCCCTGAGGAAGGGAACAGCCCTGGGTGCAGTGCCCATAAAGCAGCAGGTGACATGCAGCTCTCCTGCACTGCTGGCACCAGCAAATATCCCAGAGCCTCCACCCTGCCCAGGGCCAGCAGGCAGGGAAAAAGCATCCAGCCTTTTTTTTGGAGGCAGGTGAGTGCCTCAGGGCCATCCCAGAAATGCTGAGGGACGCTGGGGGTAAGGTGTGGGAATTGCTCAGCTCAGGAAGCTGATTTTGGCCATCCTGGATACTCCCAGAGTGCACCTGGAATGACGAGCGGGCATCACCACAGGGGTCAGAGCCTCAGGGCCACCCTGGGGCACTCAGGCACAAAACTGGAAATAAATAAATAGATGGGAATGGCAGAGGCAGGACAATCAGTCGCTAATGAGAGGATTCCTGAGGCATTCAGGGAAGTGATGCCACCTGGGGTGCCAGGCAAGCACAGCAAAGTGGCTGCACGGGGCTGCAGAAGTTTGTGGGCCAAGGGCAGGAAGAACTGGGAAAGGCTTTCACCCACAATAATTACACAACAGTTTGCTCTTCCAAACTGTATCTTGGAAAAAAACAAAACAAAAATTATTTATCTGCAGGATTTGGATGAAGCCTGGACGCTCTCCAGGGCCGGCGCCCGAGCCAAGCGATGTTTGTGCAACCCTTCAACCCTTCCACCAAGTGCTGGCTTGCTAAACTGGGTTCGCTTCCCTCGGCTCTGCCTCCCAACCCCTCGCAGCTGCATTTCCCTCCTCCCGCGCTGGCAAACCGCTCCGGCAGCGCGGGAGAAAAAACAGAAACAAAACCAGAAAAAAACCCAGAAACAAAACACGCACCCGAGCACCGTGCGGTTAATAACTGTAACCAGCGGCGAGCGCAGCCCTGCCGGGGGGGAAAGAGCTTCCCAAGGCGCGATAACAGCGCGACAGCGGCGGAAAAACACGGGCCGGGCCGGGGAGCAGCGCTGGGGCACAACGGGGGGACCGGGGATGGGGGAGCCGAGCCTGGGGGGCTGCGGGGCCGGGGAGGCTGTGGGGCCCGGGGGGCTGCGGGGTCGGGGATGGGGGAGCCGAGCCTGGGGGGCTGCGGGGCCGGGGGGGCTGCGGGGCTCGAGGTCAGTGCACAGGAGCCCGGGGCCGGTGCAGAAGGGCCCGGGGAGGCTGCGGGGCTCGGGGCCGGTGCAGAGCAGCCCGGGGCCGGTGCAGAGGGGCCCGGGGGGGCTCTGAGGCTCGGGGCCGGTGCAGAGGAGCCCGGGGGGCTGCGGGGCTCGGGGCCGGTGCAGAACAGCCCGGGGGGGCTGCGGGGCTCGGGGCCGGTGCACAGGAACCCGGCGAGCTGTGGGGCTCGGGGCCGGTGCACAGGAGCCCGGGGGGCTGCGGGCCCGGCCCGGTGCACAGGAGCCCGGGGGGCTGCGGGCCCGGCCCGGTGCACAGGAGCCCGGGGGGCTGCGGGGCCCGGGGCCGGTGCAGAAGGGCCGGGGGGGCTCGGGGCCGGGGGGACTGTGGGGCTCGGGGCCGGTGCACAGGAACCCGGGGGGCTGCGGGGCCCGGGGGCTGCGGGGCTCGGGGCCGGTGCAGAGCAGCCCGGGGCCGGTGCACAGGAACCCGGGGGGCTGCGGGGCTCGGGGCCGGTGCACAGGAGCCCGGGGGGCTGCGGGCCCGGCCCGGTGCATTGGGGCGGAGCGGCGGCGGGAGCGGCGCTGGCTCGCTCGAAGCTTTTGTCTGCGGGGCCGGGGAACTCCCGGGGCAGGTGCACGGCCGGGCACGGGCACCGACACAGCCCGGGGGGGCTTTGGGAGGGGAAGGACCCTCCGGGCTCGGTGCCCAGAAATGGGGCCGGGAGGTGATGGAGGAGCAGGAGGATGCCGCGGATGCAGGAGCGGTGGGGGAGGGGAGGATGCGAGGGGCGGGGGTGGGGGACGGGGAGACATCGGGAAGGGCTGGCGGGGCAGGGGGACAGCGGCACGGCCAGCGGGACAGCGGCACGGCCGGCGGGAGGCTGCGGGGGGGGCACGGGGACAGCGGGAGGCTGCGGGGGGGGCACGGGGACAGCGGGAGGGTGCAGGGGACAAGAGCAGGGAGCGGGGCCGGGGATGCCGGGCGGCCCCGGGGGCGCGGGGAGGCCGCGGGGGCTGCCGAGGGACAAGGGGGACAAGGGGACCCCCCGAGCCCTGTCCCCGCTCACCTGTCGGGCTCCGGGGCCGCGCCAGACATCGCGGGGGGAGCGCTCGGCGGCACCGCGCGGGAACGAGCGCGTCCTTGGCGCGCCTGGGGGCGGGGCCTGGGGGCGGGGCCTGCGGACACGCCCCGGACACGCCCCGGACACGCCCCGGACACGCCCCCGGGGCTCCTGATTGTCCCCTCGGTGTCGCCGCTCGCCCAACTCACGTGCCGTGTGCGCATCACACTTGGGCACACACCCTCCCTCGCCGGCGCTGCGGATACATGCGGTGTAATTCATAAATACAGATAATATTTATATTCCGGGCGTATTGCGTGTTATATATCAGAAGTATTATATACACAGATAATTCTAAAATCCCATTATATATTAGAATTATTACATACACAGATAATTCTAAAATCCTATTATATATTAGAAGTATTGCATACACAGATAATTCTAAAATCCCATTATATATTAGAAGTATTGCATACACAGATAATTCTAAAATCCCATTATATATTAGAATTATTACATACACAGATAATTCTAAAATCCCATTATATATTAGAAGTATTGCATACACAGATAATTCTAAAATCCCGCTATATATTAGAATTATTACATACACAGATAATTCTAAAATCCCGCTATATATTAGAATTATTACATACACAGATAATTCTAAAATCCCGCTATATATTAGAATTATTACATACACATATTAGATAATTCTAAAATCCCGTTATATATTAGAATTATTATATACACATGTTAGATAATTCTAAAATCTCATTTTATATTAGAAGTATTACATACACATATTAGATAATTCTGAAATCCCATTTTATGTTAGAAGTATTACATACACATATTAGATAATTCTAAAATCCCATTTTATGTTAGAAGTATTACATACACATATTAGATAATTCTGAAATCCCATTATATATTAGGAGAGAAGTTTTACATACACATGTTAGATCATCCCACACACCCGGAATGGTCTGGGGGGGAAGGGACCTTAGGCTCCTCCGGTTCCACCCCTGCCATGGGCAGGGACACCTTCCATGGATCAGCTTGCTCCAAGCTCTGTCCCATCTGGCGTTGGACACGTCAGGATCTGCCTCCTGCTGGCAGAGCTGCTTAGAAAAAAAAAAAAAAATTAAAAGAAGATAAAAACCAGCCCAAACCTGTAGCACATACAGTTATTTTAATTTCCTTTTTTCTTTCTTTTTTTTTTTTTTTTTTTACAGAAAGGGAATAAAAGCTTCTCAACCAGAAACCTTCTGGCAGTGAAGGGCTCCGGGAGCATCTCAGCAGTGCAATAAATCCTGGAGCCCCAGCGGTGGAGAGCACCCACCTCCCCCAGCCCTGCAGGGCAGTTCAGTGTCCCTCCCCTGGGTGAGGGGAATTCCAGAGCTCCAGCACAACTCCACACAAAAGAACACTCTCTCACCCTTACTCCACTCCCCCGACTCCTTCCAGGCTGGAAACATCCAAAGTCACCTGGGTTTGTGCCCAGAGAAGCCATTCGGAAAGAGAGGGTTTGGATGGTTGGTTTAAGGACATTCCTTTTATCCCAGGAGCTCCTCCAGCCCCAGTCCTTATCTCAGCATCATCCCCTCCCCCTGTGCCGACCCCACAGCAGCTCCGGGGTGCAGGTGGGCTCTGGGGTGACCCTTTCTGTGCATCTGCCCAGGGCACAGAGCAGAAACAAAAATAAGCTTAGAAACAAATGAAGTGCTTGAGTAAACACAGCTCCAGGTGCTGCTCCAGGTGCCTTTCAAGTGCTCAGCTCCTGGCTAGGAATATGCTGGATTGGAAGCTGCCCCTCGTTCCAAATCACAGCCCCCTGGATCCCTATGCCACCAACCAATTCCAAAAAATCCATAATCGCAGGAGAATCCCCGTGCAGAGCTCACAGGAGCGAGCTGTCATCGCTGGGCTGCAAGGAGAGTGTGTAAAACTGATGGAAACCTGACCTAAGGAGCAAACATTTCGTGGGACACCCTGGAAAAGTGCCTTAAAGGGTTGGTTTGGGCAGAGATGGAAGCGCCAGGGAAGGAAATCCCCTGTAAACGACACCCTGCCACAGTCCAGGGACCAGAACCAACTAGAGGAAGTGGGAAAAGTTCACGGCAGGACGACAGTTGAGAGTGCAAATAATGAAAAGTAAATAAGGAAAGAAAAACAAGAGAGGGGAGGGAGGAGAAGGGGAAGGGGGGCGAGGCAGAGGGGCTGGGGGCTCTGTCTCTGCCAGCTCCATCCCTGGGCTGCCCGCAGCTCCTGCGGGTGCTGTGCTGAGCCATCACTCTCTTTTCCAGCGCTCCTCACTCGGAGGATGATGCAATAATTCTCAGTAGCTGTCCCGCAGAGGCTCCAGCGGCTCCGGGCAGCCCCGGCACAGCATTTGTTTGTGGCGTGGGGGTGGCTCAGCCCCAACCACTCCAGTGAAGAGCTTTCCTTTCAGGGCTCGATCCACCACCAGTAAAAACCGTCCCAGTTCGACATCAACAGCCCTTTCCCAGTTTAACTGGAGTCACGCTGCTGAAGGCAGCCTGGGATTCAGTTTCCCAAAGCATCGATCATCCTTTTTTCAGCGGCAGGGACAGACTGAAGTCTCAGCTTTGACAGCTTTTTATAAATCAGGCTTTTCTGGGGAAAAGACACTGAGTGCAGCCCGGTACAGGTCCTGGCAGCAGCTCGGAGGGGTTTTCCTGCTGCTCCCCTGGACTGGGATTGGGATTGGGATTGGGATTGGATTGGATTGGATTGGATTGGATTGGATTGGATTGGATTGGACTGGATTGGAGCTCCCAGTCCTGGAGCCAGGTGTCCCTGCAGGGCTGGGCTGCAGGGATGGGATGTCTTCAGAGCCTTCCCAGGGTGTCAGGCGTTTGTCACCTAAAAATCAGCCTCTGGAGACACCCAGAGAAGTTCCACCCTCCTACAGCCCCTCTGTTTCTGCAGGTCCATCCCCTGAGCTCCAGTTTTAAAAATGGAGATAAATCATAGAAATCCAGTGCCTGTACCAAATATCTGGAGGGGAGCAGGAGTATCTAAGGAGGTGAGAAGAGACATCTCTTCTTTCTTCCCTGGCAGATTCGATCAGGGAGTTCAGGAGGTTTTTCAGCACAAAAGTTGATAATGACATTTCTTCTCCTTTTTCTTTTCATCCTTCTTCATCTTCCTCCTCTGGCTTCTTCTTCTTCTTTCTTTAATCTTCTTTTCCTCCTTCCTCTTCCTCTCTTCCTTTTCCTTTTAATCTTTTCCTCCTCCTTCATCTTCTCCTTCTTCTCCTCCTCCTTCTTTTTAATTTTCTTCACTTTCTTCTACTATTATTTATTATTATTATTACTATTATTGTCGCTATTATTATTACTTAGAGCAGGCTATCCATTCCCTTTTTGGGTACTATTTGAGCAATTAATGCATTTACCAGATCACTTCACAGAAAATAAGAAAGAGACACAAAGAAATTGATGGAAACTTTGTGGTCCCAGCTATTCCTCTGCCCAAGCCACGAGGGTGGGAAGGGTTTGCAGTGCTCAGATTGATTGTTCCCCTCTTCTCCAGATTCCCATTTTTTAAAGAAAGCTTGGTGAGGGTCTGGCTGCCGTTGTGGGGTGCAGCTGGCCCTGCAGCACCCCAGCACAACAGGGGTGTGTTCCAGGCAGGGATGGGAGCAGGAAATGGGAGCAGAGCTGTGTTATGGATTGAAAGAGCAGCATTCAGAGTCCTGCAGGAATGGCTGAGAGCTCTCTGTGCCAAGCTCGGAATGAGGGCTGGGATTGTCTGCTCAGCACAGCGACTTGCACTGTGCAGGGAAACCCTTTTGTCAGGAAATGGAGATTTGTCATTTAAATGACTAATGAATCTCATACTTCACACGTGATCCCTTTGCAGTTGGCTAAAGAGTGGAATTAATGCTCCTGTTTTGCCTGATCATGGAATCATAAAGTCATTCAATCACAGTATCAGAAAATCCCAGTTTGGTTTCGGTTGGAAAAGCCTTTTAAGACCATCCAGCCCAGCAGAGCCAAGGGCACCACTGCCCCATGTCCCCAAGTGCCACATCCACAGGGCTTTTAAACCCCTCTGGGGATGGGGACTCCAAACCTTCCTGGGCAGCTGTGCCAGCCTGGACAGCCTTTTCACTGCAGGAATTTCCCCAATATCCAACCTGAACCTTCTGTGTTCCCTCTCCTCCTGTCCCTGTTCCCTGGAGCACAGCCCGACCCCCCTGGCTGTCCCCTCCTGGCAGGAGCTGTGCAGAGCCACAAGGTCCCCCTGATCCCCTTTGCTCCAGGCTGAGCCCTTCCCCAGCTCCCTCAGCCTCTCCTGGGGCTCTGTTCCCTTCCCAGGACACACTCCAGCCCCTCGATGTCATTGTGAGGGTCCCAAAAGTGCCCCCAGGACTGGAGGAGCCTCAGCACAGGGGGACAGTCCCTGCCCCGGTGCTGTGGCACTGCGGGGACAGCCAGGCTGCTGCTGCCTTGGGGACAGTGGCGTTCAGCAGTGGGAACGCTCTCCTGGGTGCTCCTGCACCCCAACCCCACCGGACACCCCTTCCCAGTCACACCAGTGCCCCGGGATCCACACCAGTGCCCGGTGATCCATACCAGTGCCCCGGGATCCACACCAGTGATCCACACCAGTATCAGTGATCCTGCCTCACCAGTGCCCAGGGATCCACACCAGTGCCCAGGGATCCACACCAGTGCCCCGGGATCCACACCAGTACCCGGTGATCCACACCAGTACCCGGTGATCCATACCAGTGCCCCGGGATCCACACCAGTACCCGGTGATCCACACCAGTACCCGGTGATCCATACCAGTGCCCAGGGATCCACACCAGTGCCCAGGGATCCACACCAGTGATCCACACCAGTATCAGTGAGCCTGCCTCACCAGTGCCCAGTGATCCGTACCAGTATCAGTGACCCACACCAGTATCCAGGATCCCACACCAGTACCCAGGGATCCACACCAGTGATCCCAAACCAGTATCCAGTGATCTATACCAGTATCCAGGATCCCACACCAGTACCCAGTGATCCACACCAGTTATCCACACCGGTATCCAGGATCCACACCAGTATCCAGGATCCCACACCAGCACTGAGGGATCCACACCAGTACCCAGTGACCCACACCAGTACCCAGGATCCACACCAGTATCCAGGATCCCACACCAGTATCCAAGATCCACACCAGTACCCAGGATCCACACCAGTCTCCAGGGGCCCTCCCTCCCCAGTATCCAGGATCCACACCAGTCTCCAGGATCCACACCAGTACCCAGGATCCATACCAGTCTCCAGGATCCACACCAGTACCCAGTGATCCACACCAGTACCCCGGGATCCACACCAGTACCCAGTGACCCACACCAGTATCCAGGATCCACACCAGTATCCAGGATCCACACCAGTCTCCAGGATCCACACCAGTACCCAGTGACCCACACCAGTATCCAGGATCCACACCAGTCTCCAGGATCCACACCAGTACCCAGTGATCCACACCAGTACCCAGTGACCCACACCAGTACCCAGTGATCCACACCAGTGATCCACACCAGTACCCAAGGATCCACACCAGTACCCAGTGACCCACACCAGTACTCAGGATCCACACCAGTACCCAGTGACCCACACCAGTACCCAGGGATCCCACACCAGTACCCAGTGATCCACACCAGTGATCCACACCAGTATCCAGGATCCCACATCAGTACCCAGTGATCCACAACAGTATCCAGGATCCACACCAGTGCCCAGGGATCCCACACCAGTACCCAGTGACCCACACCAGTACCCGGTGATCCACATCAGTATCCAGGATCCCACACCAGTATCCAGGATCCACACCAGTATCCATTGATCAGTACCAGTACCCAGTGATCCACACCGGTACCCAGGATCCACACCAGTACCCAGTGACCCACACCAGTATCCATTGATCAGTACCAGTACCCAGGATCCCACACCAGTCTCCAGGATCCACACCAGTCTCCAGGATCCACACCAGTACCCAGGATCCACACCAGTATCCAGGATCCCACACCAGTACCCAGTGACCCACACCAGTACTCAGGATCCACACCAGTACCCAGTGACCCACACCAGTACCCAGTGACCCACACCAGTACTCAGGATCCACACCAGTACCCAGTGACCCACACCAGTACCCAGGATCCACACCAGTCTCCAGGATCCACACCAGTCTCCAGGATCCACACCAGTCTCCAGGGGCCCTCCCTCCCCAGTATCCAGGATCCACACCAGTCTCCAGGATCCACACCAGTCTCCAGGGTCCTCCTCCCCAGTATCCGCAGGGATGGATTCCAGAGGCGCCTGCAGATGGCAACAGCTCCCCGGCGCTGTGCTCTCCTCCCGGGACTCCCCGGAGCTCCTCCCAGCTCATCGCAGCTCCTCGGGGGGAATGAGATATTCCATCAACAACAATCATAAACTATAACGTCAAATAGTTCAGTGATATTAAAATAGTAAAAGTTAATGGAATCATAGAGTGAAAAAAAATAAAGTCGGCTAATGGGTTGTTTGGTTATGGAGGAGTTGGTGCCTCTGAACTGGGAACGTGGGGCTGTGTTATCTCATCCCAAATTGCCGGGGGGCTCAGGAGCCCCTCCGATCTCCTCCTTCATTCCCCAGACACTTCCCAGCACGGGATGGGATAGTGCAGAAAAAGGAGCCTGGTGCAAATGCAGTTTTTATTCAATTCCCAGCTCTTAATTTTCCCATTACAGTTGATTTAACCTGACAAAAAGTGGGGTTAGATGGGATATTGGAGAGAAATCCTTCCCTGGGAGGATGGGGAGGCCCTGGCAGAGGTCACCCAGAGGTTGTGACTTTTTTTTTTGCTGTTTTTGGTGTTTGGGGGTTGTATTTTGCTGAAATAAAAGGCAGGGCCTGGCTGCTCCCGGCAGTGAGAGAGGAGTGAGGGGAGAGGAGGACTCTGAGCAGGAAAGGAGAGGAAGGAAACCTGGATGGGTGGAAAGGAAACACAAAACCTTGAAAGCACAGAGGGAAGGCAGCTCCAGGCAGAGGGGGAAAGTGAAAATGGAAGGAGAAATGGAGCTGGAGCCTCAGATAGATATAATAATGCAGATAATCATTAGGTTTCTCAGTAAAATATGGATTTTATCACTTATCATTTATATATATCACACTAAACAGATGTTTTACTGTATATATACATTTATTCTGCCATGTGGTTTGCAGAAGTGGTGGCCAGAAAATCAGGTTTTCCCCTCCAAATGACATCCAGGGACCCCCAGGGCAGCGGATACGTCCCAGCCACAACAAATATCCATGGATTTCAGCTGCAGGAACACAGCCCTGACCACCAGGGACACATCCCAACGCCTCCATCCCCATCCTGCAGCATTTCTGATCCCCTAATTGTGTCCAGGCCCGTGGATAATGAACTCGAGCTGGCTTTGATTTCCACCACCTCCTCTGCAGCCAGGCTTTTGTCTGGCAGCTGCAGATGGGAGCATCCCCCATAGATCAGCCCTGGTGACGTCGTGTTGTCACTGCGAGGAATAATTACAAACATCCAACATCCCCTTTGGGCTGAAAGAGCCAGAATTGTGTCACTGGAGCTCCTGCTGCCCAGAAATGCCTGAACACCCTGGCTCTGGGAATTGGGCCACATTTTTTTCTGCATATTCACTGTATTTACCCCGTTCTGCTCCACATTGTGTCATCCTGGAGCCCCAAAAGGTGACAGAAGTTGCAGGAGCCATGAAATATTTTGCTGCAGCTCAAATGGGAGGAGGGAGGAGAATGCTCTGGGGTCTCTCCCTGGGGTCCTGATACCCACAGCCCAGGAGTCACTCAGATTATTTATTATTTGCTATTTCTGGGTGGTTTGGTTGGTTTGTGTGGGACAGGGAGGTCTGAGGCTGTCACTCACCCCAGCCCAGCTCTGCAGCCCTGGTCCCCCCAGTCTGGGGACACTGAGCTTCCCACACCCCTCAGTGCAAGGCATTTCCCTCTTCCACCAGCAAACATTTCCCTGATCTCCAGGCTGATTTTCAGCATTTAAATGTCACTGAGTGAAGCAATGAACGCAGCCGAAGCAGGAAGCTGGGGCTGGACACGGCAAATCTGCTCTTTGGGCTTGACAGGAGCCACCCACCTTCATTTCCAGCGGGGAATATTTGCCCTTCTGCAGCCACCCCAGCAGCGTGGGCTGCCCTGAAGGGACACACGTGGGGTGGTGGCCAGCAGGACCCCCAAGGCCTGGGGTTGGATCCACGGGGGCCACAACAGAGCTTTTCCCTGTTTTCCACGCCGCCTCCGAGGCTGATGTGGTTATTTAAGGAGTGTAAAAATAGCAGGGTCAAAGCTCTGCTGCCCTTCATCCCCCAGCCTCAGCAGCCTCATCCTCCCTCCTTGCATCTGCGTATTTCCTGAGGATTCTTCCCTGTGAGCACACAGCTCCGTGCCTGCCTCACTCCCAGAAAAAGCTGGAAGGTTTTTCTCCATTTTTTGGTTCATTTAATCCCTTTTTGCCCATTTTTTAACAGCCTCTTACCTGGGAGATGCCCTGAGCAGCCTCAGTCGGGGCTGTTGGATTTTCCCCCAGGAAAGCTCTCTGGCTGCACAGGGAATCCAGGGAATTCAGGTTCCTTTGGACAAACTGGGGTGGGAAATGTTCAGTTTGGTAAAAATAAAATCTCATCAGAAGGAAGAGGGGAGCGGAAAGGCTTTGGTGCTCAGTCCCTGCCCTGGGGCATTGCCTCACACTTACGACCCCACAAAACCTGGGATCACCTGGAATTGCGGGCGGGATGGTAGGACAGCAGCCAGGATGCCGCCAGGGTGACCCCACAAAAGTTGAGATCACCTGGAATTCCTGGTGGGATGGTAGGAAAGCAGCCGGGATGCTGCCAGGGTGACCTCCATAAAAAATGGGATCACCTGGAATTCCTGGGGTGTGTGAGGCTGCAGGGCAGCAGCCAGGATGCCACCAGGGTGACTTCCATAAAAATGGGATCACCTGGAATTCTTGGGGTACGTGCAACGGCAGGGCAGCAGCCAGGGTGACCCCACAAAAGCTGGGATCACCTGGAATTCCTGGGGTGTGTGAGACAGCAAGGAAGCCACTGGGATGCGGCCAGGATGACCTCCATAAAAAATGGGATCACCTGGAATTCCTGGGGTGTGTGGGGCTGCAGGGCAGCAGCCGGGATGCCGCCAGGGTGACCCCACAAAAGCTGGGATCGCCTGGAATTCCTGGTGGAATTGCAGAAAAGCAGCTGGAATGCAGCCAGGGTGACCCCACAAAAGCTGGGATCCCCCGGAATTCCGGGTGGGACGGCAGGGCAGCAGCCGGGACGCTCCCAGGATGATGTTTGCGATGTCACCGCTGGCAGAGCAGCCCGGCTGAGGTCACACACTCTCACCTCGCAATGCTCCGCTGAGCTCGGGATGCTCCAGGGCCGCCGGGTGGGATGGTCCTGCAGGGGTGGGATGCTCCTGTCGGGGTGCGATGGTCCTGTCGGGTGGGATGCTCCTGTCGGGTGGGATGCTCCCGCGGGGGTGGGATGCTCCTGTCGGGGTGCGATGGTCCTGTCGGGGTGGGATGGTCCCGCAGGGGTGGGATGCTCCTGTCGGGTGGGATGGTCCTGTCAGGGTGCGATGGTCCTGCCGGGGTGGGATGGTCCCGCGGGGGTGGGATGCTCCTGTCGGGTGGGATGGTCCTGTCAGGGTGCGATGGTCCTGTCGGGTGGGATGCTCCCGCGGGGGTGGGATGGTCCTGTCGGGTGGGATGCTCCTGTCGGGGGTGGGATGGTCCTGTCGGGGGTGGGATGCTCCTGTCGGGGTGGGATGCTCCTGTCGGGGTGGGATGCTCCCGCGGGGGTGGGATGCTCCCGCGGGGGTGGGATGGTCCTGTCGGGTGGGATGGTCCTGCCGGGGTGGGATGCTCCTGCAGGGGTGGGATGCTCCTGTCGGGGTGGGATGCTCCTGTCGGGGTGGGATGCTCCCGCGGGGGTGGGATGCTCCCGCGGGGGTGGGATGCTCTGTCGGGTGGGATGCTCTGTCGGGTGGGATGCTCTGTCGGGTGGGGGGTGCGATGCTCCCGCAGGGGTGGGATGGTCCTGTCGGGGGTGGGATGCTCCTGTCGGGTGCGATGGTCCTGCCGGGGTGGGATGCTCCTGTCGGGTGGGATGCTCCCGCAGGGGTGGGATGGTCCTGCCGGGGTGGGATGCTCCTGTCGGGTGCGATGGTCCTGCCGGGGTGGGATGCTCCTGTCGGGGGTGGGATGCTCCTGTCGGGGTGGGATGCTCCCTCGGGGGTGGGATGCTCCTGTCGGGTGGGATGCTCCCTCGGGGGTGGGATGCTCCTGTCGGGGTGGGATGCTCCCTCGGGGGTGGGATGCTCCTGTCGGGGTGGGATGCTCCTGCCGGGGTGGGATGCTCCTGTCGGGTGGGATGCTCCCGCGGGGGTGGGATGATCCTGTCGGGGTGGGATGCTCCCGCGGGGGTGGGATGGTCCTGTCGGGTGGGATGCTCCTGTCGGGGGTGGGATGGTCCTGTCGGGGGTGGGATGCTCCTGTCGGGGGTGGGATGGTCCTGTCGGGTGGGATGCTCCCGCGGGGGTGGGATGGTCCTGTCGGGTGGGATGCTCCTGTCGGGTGGGATGGTCCTGCCGGGGTGGGATGCTCCTGTCGGGTGGGATGCTCCCGCGGGGGTGGGATGATCCTGTCGGGGTGGGATGCTCCCGCGGGGGTGGGATGGTCCTGTCGGGGTGGGATGCTCCTGTCGGGTGGGATGCTCCCGCGGGGGTGGGATGCTCCTGTCGGGGTGGGATGCTCTGTCGGGTGGGATGCTCCTGTCGGGGTGGGATGCTCCTGTCGGGTGGGATGCTCCTGTCGGGTGCGATGCTCCTGCCGGGGTGGGATGCTCCTGTCGGGGTGGGATGCTCCTGTCGGGTGGGATGCCCCTGTCGGGTGGGATGATCCTGTCGGGTGGGATGCTCTGTCGGGTGGGATGGTCCTGTCGGGGTGGGATGCTCCCTCGGGGGTGGGATGCTCCTGTCGGGTGGGATGCTCCCGCAGGGGTGGGATGCTCCTGTCGGGTGCGATGGTCCTGTCGGGTGCGATGGTCCTGCCGGGGTGGGATGCTCCTGTCGGGGTGGGATGGTCCTGTCGGGTGGGATGCTCCTGTCGGGTGGGATGCTCCCGCGGGGGTGGGATGCTCCCTCGGGGGTGGGATGCTCCCGTGGATGTGGGATGCTCCCGCGGGGGTGGGATGGTCCTGTCGGGGGTGGGATGCTCCTGTCGGGGGTGGGATGCTCCTGTCGGGTGGGATGCTCCCGCGGGGGTGGGATGCTCCTGTCGGGTGGGATGCTCTGTCGGGTGGGATGCTCCCTCGGGGGTGGGATGCTCCTGTCGGGGTGGGATGCTCCTGCCGGGGTGGGATGCTCCCGCGGGGGTGGGATCCTCCCGCCGGGAATCGCCGCTCCTGACTCATGCGATTCGTGTGGGAGCAGCGGGGATGGGAAAGAATCCGCTGCTATATTTAACCCCGGAGAATAGGACGAGGGTGAGCTTTGGGCTGAGTTGTGAATTACAGCGAGATGAAATCACGGCAGAAATCCGCGGCTGGATCGCGGCGGCCTCTGGAGAAGCGGTGTGACTAACAAGGAAAAATGTTGTTCCCTGGAAAACATCAAATATTTTAAAAAGGTTTTGGTTATTCCAGACCGACATGGGGATCCTTCCAACTGTGACAAATCGTCCTCTAGTGAAATATCCTTTTAGGATTTCTGTGTCCAGCTGCTCCCAGCCCCCCTGCATGGTCACTCACCTCCTGCCCAGATCCCAGAGGGATTGGATATAGATGGGGTTGGATCAAGGCTTAATCCTAGAATCATTTTTAGGAGTTAAGATCGTTTGATTCAAAGGAAAAAGAGCAAATCATCCCTTATAGGAAGAGATGCTCATTATTTGTAACACTAACAGCCCCAGCCGAAATCATTGCAGGAGTGGGAGCCTTTCCATGGAGCCAAGGGATTAAAATCCTAATTATGAGCAATTATTGCAAGGGGAAAACCAGTCTAACCCAATCTTTCTAATGCTCCCTTTCAGCAGAAGGAATAAAGAACAACACATTAGGTGTCACATGCAAGCTGGAAGCCTGACAAGACATTGATATCCATATTATTACCCTGTGCCATTCCCACTTTTTATTTATTGGAGAAATTGTGTTAAATAAATAAATATTTTCTATATAAAATATATAAATAAATATAGAATAGATAGTAATGAATAAATTTTATTTATTTATTCGATTTGATTGATTTATTACAGAAAATACATCTCATTTCTGGAGGACACCCAAACTTGTTAACAGCCTGGGAAGGAATCAGAGCTGTCCAGGAGGGTTTCAGCCTCTCTCTCTCACTTTCCCTGGTTTTTAAATAGTCCAACAGCAAATATTTGCTGGCAGTGGAGATTTCTGAGCTGTGAGGTAATGGCTGTTGGAGTTTTTTACATATGCAGAGTCATCTCCCCGGTGTTGGAGCCTTATTGCAATTACAGATGTGCTTAAGAAATGGGAGGCAGCGGAGCTGAGCTTTGGGGTTTAATTCAGCAATTCAGAGCAATCCCTGAGCTCTGGGCTCCCTGCGGATGGATGGGCTCCCTCAGGAGCTTCCCTGGAAGTTTTTACAGGAATAATAAGGACTATGGATTTTGGCCTTGGAGGAGGATCCCACCAGGCTGTGTTTGATTATCATGGAATCATGGAATGGTTTGGGTTGGAAGGGACCTCAAAGCCCATCCCATTCCAGCCCTGCCATGGCAGGGACACCTTCTGCTGTCCCAGCTTGCTCCAACCTGGCCTTGGACACTTCCAGGGATGTAGCAGCCACAGATTTTCTGCCCAACCTCCAATGCAGCATTGATTTGCTTCATAATTCCTAAAAAAGCCTCAATGATCACAAAGTTTGGATCTATCAGATACCAAAATACCGTTGAAGCTGAGAGTGCTGAACTTGTTTCTATCAACAATCCAGATCATTATCCAAACCTGTGCTTCCCTGCATCAATCTCCATGGAATTATTCCAGCTAACAAACATGTGAGGCTTTCAGAGTCTTCCCAAAAGGCAAACCTCAGGTTATTATGCTTTTTCCTAAGTAGTTTTCCCATATTTGAAGGGAAAACATATCAAAGGAAATGCAGATGTGAAGCACCACTGTGCAAAGAGCATTTTATGGAGCAGGTTCCCATGGGGAAGAGTTTGAGGTCCCAAAGCCAACGGTCCCAAGGACAATTACACCATCAAATGGTTATTTTGCCACGTCAGCACTTTGGCATCACCTGAAAGATCTGGAAGTCAAGACTTAATGATCTGCTGCTCCAAAGGGATCGATGGATTTCTGCAGGGGTCATTTGCAGGATCAATAGTTGTCCATCCCCTGCAAAACGGGAGAAAATCAACTCTAAAGCTCCTTCCCAGAAACCGTGCGGCTGCTCCAGATTTTACCTGACTCCAGGGAGTCTCAGAGCGGGTTTCCTACAGCTTGGAGAGAGATTTTGGGCTGGGGGAGGCAGGATGTGCCCACTGATGAGGAGTTTATTCCTGCTCAGAACTCCTGGTCCTGCCCCAGTGCTCTGCTGTGCTTGGGGACAGAGAAATTCCTAGTGGGATGGAGCTGGGAGCAGCCTGCTCTAGTGGGAGGTGTCCCTGCCCAGGGAACCCTGATGGAAGCAGGGATGGAACCAGGGATGGAAGCAGGGATGGAAGCAGGGACCCCTGCCCAGAGAATCCTGATGGAACCAGGGATGGAACCAGGGATGGAAGCAGGGATGGAAACAGGGACCCCTGCCCAGGGAACCAGGGATGGAACCAGGGATGGAACCAGGGACCCCTGCCCAGAGAATCCTGATGGAACCAGGGATGGAACCAGGGACCCCTGCCCAGAGAATCCTGATGGAACCAGGGATGGAACCAGGGACCCCTGCCCATGGAACCCTGACAGAAGCAGGGACCCCTGCCCAGGGAAGCAGGGATGGAACCAGGGATGGAACCAGGGATGGAACCAGGGATGGAACCAGGGATGGAAGAAGGGACCCCTGCCCATGGAAGCAGGGATGGACCCAGGGGCCCCTGCCTATGGAACCCTGATGGAAGCAGGGATGGAGGCAGGGACCCCTGCCCACAGAACCCTGATGGAAGCAGGGTTCCCCCTGCCTGCCACCCACTCTCCCACTCTCCACACACTTCCAGCACGCAGCAGCTGAGCCAGCTGTACCACCCCAAACATCCCCAAGCCCACAGAGGATGCAGCACCTATATCTGTAGTTCCCCTAGGATGAATCCTCTGGCCCTGATTCCTCGTGAGCCTGTATTCCTGCATTTTCCCAAGCCAGGCCTGGGGCTGCTGGGGCTGCTGGAGTGAGCAATTTGAATTCTTATTCCTTCTTGTGCCCTGCTCCCTCGAGCCACGGCTTTCTTTGTCTGATGGGACATGGAACTGATCCTGAGCCACTGCTGCAGGCTGAGCACCACAGGCCAGCTCACGGCACACAGTGCAGGGCCAGCCAAAACGTTGGCTTTAATGAGCTATCAACAGGCTTTAATATTTCATGGAGCTGGGAGGGAGTCACAGCTTATCAGAAATGCTGTTAAAAGGCTCAGCTCTATTAATGGCCGGGCAGGTTTTGCCAGGCGCCTGCTGCTTACTCACCATTTGCCTTCAAAACACCACAGCAGTAATTCCCAAACCTGCAGGGAATGTGGCGCCTGGAGCTGCTGAGGGAGCTGGGGCAGAGCATCCCAAATCCTGCTGGCCACGGGCAGGGATCAAAGCCAAGGATCCCCCCAGGCACCCCTTGTGTGAGGTGGCTGCTCCGCAGCTCAGCCCTAAAGCAGCTGGGGCTGCACCCACTGCTGGCACCCTCCTGCCCTCCTCTCCAGCTCCAGCACCCTTCTGCAGGGGGGAATGTCCCAAAAAGTGAGGAAACAGATGCAGAATAAGCCCCTGACACGCAGAAAGAAACAGCAGTTTCTCCTTGAAGCACCACCAACCCCTCCTTCCTCAAGCTCTGCATCACAGCTGAGAACCTTTTTCCCCCTTTTTTGTTCCTGAGCACTCCAAAATGTGTAACAAATAATTACCCAAAACTGGGGCTGACAGCAGGGGGGTGGCTCGCAGCTATCAGCAGTGAAATCATCACCAGGCGAGTAAACAGGACAGAGGAAACAAATTTGTGCCACGTGACAGCCACGTAGGTGGGTCAGCAGCTGCCTATCAGATTTGGCAGGGTCACCTCAAAGGAAACCAAGCAGAAAGGTCTGGTCAGCTTTTGCCATGTTTTATGTTAGTAAGTTTTTCCATAACTGGATGAGAGCTCCCTCTCCTCTCCCTTGTGCTAGAGTTTTGCAATTAAGCTGAAGGTAATCAGCAAACCAGCCAGATGAGGGGCTGTGCTCTTGGGATGGATTGGGACACCAGGAGTGTCACTGCTGGGTGACACAGGGGCCTGTGGAACCTTAACAGAAGGAATAAAAGCCAACCTGCACAGGTACCAGGGCCCCAGCCTGGCACTGCTGTTGCCCTTTTCCAGTTGCAAAATCAGTGGAGGGCTCTGCACCTTGTGCTTCTCCTCCCATCAGCTGCTCAGGGCTCAAGTATCACTTAACCTCATATCTTTGGGTACTGCTCATCCCTGCATCCTCAGGCACCATCCATCCCTGGATCTTTGAGTCCTGCTCATCCCTGCACCCCCAGGCACCATTCATCCCTGAGTCCTGCTCATCCCTGCATCCTCAGGCACCATTCATCCCTGTATCCCTGAGTCCTGCTCATCCCTGCATCCTCAGGCATCATCCATCCCTGTATCCCTGAGTCCTGCTCATCCCTGCATCCTCAGGTACCATCCATCCCTGTGTCCCCGAGTCCTGCTCATCCCTTCACCCCCAGGCACCATCCATCCCTGTATCCTCGAGTCCTGCTCATCCCTTCACCCCCAGGCACCATCCATCCCTGAGTCCTGCTCATCCCTGCATCCCCAGGTACCATCCATCCCTGTATCCCTGAGTCCTGCTCATCCCTGCATCCCCAGGTACCATCCATCCCTGTATCCCTGAGTCCTGCCCATCCCTGCATCCTCAGGTTCGCTCCCACATCCTCGGGTACCACTCATCCCCCCATCCTTGACTCCTGCCCATCCCCGGGTTCCCTCCCCTCCCGGGTACCGCTGCTCCCCGTGTCCTCCCGCACAGACCATCCCTGTCAGGGACCCCTCCCCGCACGGGGCTCCGCGCTAGCTTTGGGGCACGCTCAGGGATGAGCTCGGTGGCGAGGCCATCCCGCCGCTGACCCCTGGCCGCGTGCCCCGGCCCCATTAGGCTGTGAAGCGCCGCCAAATGGCCCCATCAATATTTCATGCGGACTATCCCCGGCGGGCGCGGATAAAGCGCGGCGCCGCGGCCGCGGCCGGGCGGCGAGGAGCGCACCGGGGATGGCGGGCGGCCGCGGGCCGGGGCCGTGCGGCCGGGACGGCTGCGGCGGGGCGGGGGTCGGGCCCGGGCCCGGGCCGGGGGCGGTGGCGGGTCCCCCGTGGGTGCCGCAGGCGCGGTGGCTGGCGCGGAGGCTGGCGGCGCTGCTGGTGCTGCTGGCGCTGGTGGCCGCGGGCTGCGCGCTCCGCCGCCGCGCCTGCCCCGCGCCTGCCCCGCGCCGCCCGCGGCCCCCGCCCCGCCGGGCCCTGCCCGCGGCCCCGGGCAGCGGCGGCACCGCCACCCCGCCGGCCGCGGCCGTGGAGCTGCCGCACCTGCCCAGCTACGACGAGGTGAAGCACCTGCCCAGCTACGAGGAGGCGCAGCGGTGCCGGCCCGCGGAGCGGAGCGCGGCCGGGGGCAGCCAGGGCTGAGTCCCCCGCGCCCGCCCCGCTGCGGAGCGCGGCACCGCGCCGAGGGACACGGCGGGACGGGACCGTCCCCACACCGCACCGAGGGACACTGATGACATTGATGGGCACGGCGGGACGGGACTGTCCCCGTACCGCACTGACGGACACGGCGGGATGGGACCGTCCCCACACCGCACCGAGGGACACTGAGGGACACGGCGGGACGGGACGGTCCCCACACCGCACTGATGGACACGGCGGGACGGGATGGTCCCCACACCGCACTGATGGACACGGCGGGACGGGATGGTCCCCACACCGCACTGATGGACACGGCGGGACGGGATGGTCCCCACACCGCACTGATGGACACGGCGGGACGGGATGGTCCCCACACCGCACCGAGGGACACGGCGGGACGGGACCGTCCCCACACCGCACCGAGGGACACGGCGGGACGGGATGGTCCCCACACAGCACTGAGGGACACTGATGACATTGATGGGCACGGCAGGACGGGACCATCCCCGTACCGCACTGACGGACACGGCGGGACGGGACCGTCCCCACACCGCACTGAGGGACACTGAGGGACACGGCGGGATGGGACCGTCCCCACACCGCACCGAGGGACACGGCAGGCACTGCGGGACAGCATCCTCCTCCTCCTCCTCCTCCTCCTCCGGACCGCAGGGAGAGACAGCGGACAGCCCCAGGTGTCGCAGGAGGGCAGTGACGCCAGGAGCAGCAGCGTTCCCTGGTGGGACACTGAGGGTCCCCGGAAGGCTCCCCGGAGCAGGGTGACCTGCTGGACACAGCTCTGCAGCAGCGACATGCAGGACTCGTGGGGACCATGGAGGGATGGGACACTGCCTGGGAAGCAGGGATGCCCTGGGACGGCCCGCAGGACACCAGGGCTCCTCACAGGGCCATGGCAGAGTCCTGGAGGGACTTCCAGGAGGAAGGTGGCTTGGGGACATCACCTGCAGTACGAGGACATGGTCTGCATGGAGCAGCGCAGAGAGTTGGCTGCAGTTCGGTGCAGCATTCCCAAATCCCTTGCCCTGGGCTCGTGTTCCGCAGGAATTTTGGGATTTCTCAGCTGTGGGACTGTGCTGCGTGGACCTAACCGGGTGAGCCTCACCCCTCCCACAGCCCCGGGTGCCAGGGGGACGTGGCAGCTTGGGGACAGCAGGAGCAGGCCGTGCCCCCTGGCACCCCGCAGTGGGTGTGTGGAACCTCGGGGAGGGCAGCAGGGAAAGGAGGGAACCCCTCCAAAACCTGCAGCTAAAACATCAGCACCTCCTGCCAGCCTGGCTCCACTGCCCTGAGGGGACCTGGAACCCTCCTGCCCTAAGGGACATCAATGTCCACAGCTGTCACAGCTCCGGGGACACCTTCCACGGACAAGGCAAACACCAAACCCCATGGAAAAGCAGAATCCACCTCCACCCTCACTGCCCTCTCGCCTGACTGAGCTGGAGTGTCTCATGTGCTCCTAAATCCTCCCTACAGCATCACCACGAGCTCACCTGCACTCTCCGGCCCAAGGAACTGCTTTGTGCCCAAAGGCTTCACAAAATTGCTTTTTTTCCCTTTCCTAGCTGGAATTTGGCACCTGAGGATCCGGCCAGTGCAGGAGCTGCAGCCACGAGCCCTTTCCTTTCTTTCTTCCCAAGGCAGATCTAATGGCAAAGAAAATCTGCAGGTTTATTTCCAACAGAGATCAGAGCATTTCCAAACTGCAGGGCTCCAACTGCCACAAAGTAGTTAAGTTCTTTCTTTAGGAAAGGGAAAAAAAATTCTTGCAGATTCTTCAGGAAAAACACAGAAATAATGAAACGTTTGATTTTTTTTGTACGGCCAAATTCTGTGCAGACTCATCCCTCTCTCTCTCTGAAGGTACCAGACCATCCTGTTCTCCCAAACTTTGACAGCAGGGCAAAGGCACCTGAACTAGAATTAACAAGTTAAATTCCATTATTGGGAATTTTATACCACAGGGCAACTCCTGACTGAATGGGAGCAATAAAAACAAAATTTGGAAATAGATTCTTACACGTGGTCAATTCATAAAGACCTTTTTTCCTCCCTGACCCTTCCCCATCCCCTGCAGAATAAAATATCATTTCTGCTATCATGAAAATAAAGAAATGGAGGTCTTAAAATGTCTATGTGTAATAAAAACCATGGAAAAACCAATATAAAAGACATAGCTACAATACAGAAAATAGTAAATTGCTTCTCTCCAACTTCCCCTCACTGTAGGTGATACAAATTTATATATCTATATTTATATAAATATATATTAAAATTTCAGAACTAAATTTTTGGAAAGCTTCAAGCTTTTCCATTATTGCTTATTTATCATTCTGACCATTCTGAAGTGAACGAGGCAACAATCACCAGTTTTTCTGCAGGAAATGGTTCCACATAATCTGTAAAATTAAATTTTCATGTCAGATGATTCAAACCTTCCTCCTGTTCCAGTCCCAAAGGGTAAAATCCCACAGACAAATCCAGATCTCAAAGTTTTATTGCCTTAAAAAAACCAGAAAACAATAGATATTTTTAAAATTTTTCCTCTGAACTATTAAAAATATGCAGTAGGTTTTTAAACACCCACCTGAGCTTTTACTTTTATCTCACTTGGAGACTTTATTTTTCACTGAAAGATGTATTTTTCAATTTCCCTTTTTATAATCTGAGAGAATTTACTGTGGTCAAGGTTAAATGAAGTGAACAAACTCAAGTTTCACCCTGCAAGGGCAAAATTTGGGTTATTTTTGATAACTGATCCATTGCAAGGGCACTCAAACTACTGAATTTTCATCATGTTAATGAATCTCTGTTTCTTAATTGGTTTATGATGGTTTAAATCAAGCAGTCAGTAATTGAATAAGGAGTTATTTATTTTTAAGAGTGTTTTTAAATAATTTCTTTTTCTGGGCAATAATGTAACCAATACATACGTGAACCATCTGTATCCTTCTGCTCTTTCTTTTTCCCTAATACCAAAAATAATGAAAACAGGCAAAAATACAATGCAAAACTTTGGAATCCCCAGAAAAACCAACCCAAAATTCCCTTGGCATGGATGGACGGCACTTTCCTTGGAATTACAATCTCTAAAATCCCTGCCCCAATCCCAGAAAAGCCATATAAGAATGTTTTCTTCTGCGAATATTCTGAAATTTATATTTCATACCCAGGGTCGTAACTGTACTTAGAACCTGATGAAAACAAGGAATAAAAGTGCTTTTCCAAAATATTTTGCTTTGTTTTCTATTTAACACCAACACGCTGGGGACCGGATGTGTGCGATAAAAAATGGAATTAAACACCTTTCCCATCACCTCCAAATATAATTAAAACACCCAAAATAGTCTTTTTTTTGGCAGTCTGGTAATCACTGGAGATCACCTCACGCAGGAGCTCTCAGATACATTAAAAACCTCAGCTTTTTATTTGGTTTTATTAAGAAATTGATGAACTTTGCAAGGAAAGGTCACACAAAGATTTACAAAGCAGAAGGAATTTGCTGTATATACAAATATTTAACATTTGGACGATAACATCAGAATGATACAAAATAGGCCTTGGCAATGCTGAGTAACTTGTTAATAGATCTGTAACATGAAGAATTCAATTCTGTAACGGAGAATTCAGCCAGTTTTGGGTGTAAAACAAAGAAAAATGTACCCTGATGAATTAACACAAATGTAAAAAAAAAAAGATTTACAAATTAAGTGCTTTGGGCAGAAAAAACACATGAAATACTCTGTTATTTTAAATATTGTCAATTTTACATGTCAGATGCTCCAAATGCTGTTTGTTACTTCCAACAACCCTAAAAGCAAATTCTGAAGTATTTTAAACGAGAAAATACACTTTTGCTTTGCTCAGTGACAAACCTGAGTTGCTAAAAATAGGTTTTAAAAAACCTATTAAAAAACTTGGTTATGTATCTGTATTACCATAACCATGAGGGAAATATTTGTACTTTAGAGACTCAAACTCCTTTTTTTTTTTTTTTTGACATTTTCAGCACTTCCAGGTTGCTAAATTCATTTTAGGGCATTTTGAACAAGTCTGGAAAGGTCCCTGAGGCTACAGAAATCACCAAACAGCTTAACTTGGGGCTTAAATTGGGACTTCAATTGGGACTTCATTAGAGGCAACCCAGGTAAAAGAATTTTAACGGCAATGAAAATTAAAAAGCCTCGAAGAGAGACACTTAATTCCCTTTTTTCCTCACACACGTAGCATTCACTGGCACCAGAATATAAACCCAGCTCAAAATGAAAGTCAAGAATTCATTCTGTGCCTCACCCAACGATTAAAATCTACAGAAATTCACACTCCTGTGGCACACAAAACATTTGCTGTGGCTTTTTTTTACATTTGTCAGCACAAGTCAGTACCAAATATTGAAGCAGCACTTTCAAGGTGCCCAAAATGTCAATTATTGCTGCACAGTCACACTGGTCCTCACTGCAGGGCTGGCTGCTGCTCGTTCTCTTTCTTTAGCAATTTCCATCTCTATTTTGGCTTTGATTTTATCCCAATCCACTTCCAGCTGTAAGAACAGAAAAATTAAACACACAGAGAGAGAGAAAATTCAGTTATTCACCAGAAGAGCAGTTTGGAAATACAATTATCAAGTGATGAGAACTTCAACTCATGAAAGATATGAAGGCACAGTTGAGTTCTAACTGAGCTTCCACCTTTAAAATAAACCAGGCTGGAGATATTTTAATAAATGCACCACATCTCGATGTGGCTGGCAATGGAACACAAAAATAACTTGCTTCTAATTCAATATCATGACATCAGTGTCCTGTTACTGAAAATTTAGCCCTGTATCAATAATTGATGAGCCGTGTCTCCTCCAAGGAAGCTGATAGGAGATTAAAAAGCAGTTATCTGCTGTAACAGAAATCAGATTCCTGCTTGGAATTGCCCTTCTCCATCAAGAAATGTTCTGGCTTTACCTTGGCATTTCTCCAGCTGCAGAGATTTGGCATTTTCTGCCTGAATTTTGTGAAATTTCACTCAATAGATACAGCACAATAGCACAGTACAAATGTGGGGTATGAGAGTTGTTCATTCCCAAAAATGAAAAAAAAAATGGATCACGGTGCATTTGGTGACCATAAAAACACATCCAAAAATGTGATAGTGCAGTTCAGTTTATTGCTGGAGAATTAACACCAAAAAAAGGGATGGGAGAAGAATTTCAAGGGCTGCACTGGAATTTTCCTCTGTAATTCTGGCATGGAATAACAAAGATTCTCTGAGAGGGAAGGTGAAACTGCAATACCCAGGTTTTCAGGTGAAAATATAATAATAATACCTCAATTCCAGGTGCAATTCCTGGGCCCAGGATTCTCAGGATAAATAAAAACTATTTAGAACCTGATATGTAAAATAAGCACATTCTTTAGATCCTGCCTGGCTGCAGAAAGAGAGGAGAAAGCTCTTTATTTAAACCTGGAGAGGTTTTAGATTGTGAGAGGGAAACTGAGACCCTTTTTTATCCCTGAGAAGGAACAGCAGCACAAAATCTCACTTTTCATTTTCCTCCTGATTTTGCTTCATGAGTCTGACAGGCTGCATTAAGAATTTAATTACAGCTTAAAATTCATATTAAATTCATCATTTAATTACAGCTTAAAATTCATATTCCCTTCTGCTCTCAGATCCAGCAAAGACCTGGAAGTGGAAAAGGACTTTCCTCAGAAATCTCCTGAGCGAGACCCAAATTTCAGCACTGAGTAAGGTGAAAGATCATCCTGCTCACACCTTGTCACTGACAAGGCAGAATTCCTCAGGAATCCTTCCAGAATCTACAGCTTTCCCAGGATTTAAAGAAAATCAGGATTCTCTTCAATGTCTATCAGAAGCATCAGGGGATTTACATCATTTTTTGCTCTCTAATGGATTTTACAGAACACACACTTCCCGCATAGCAGCTGGGTAAGAATGCTTGGAAGCTGGGCTTTATTTTTCTGTATTTTCCAGGTAAATTACTGCAGAATGGTTCATTAGGGGCAGACTTTAGGAAATGAGAATCTTTAGAAGTGCTAAAAGCTAATGACTTCCATTAGAAATCCGAAGTGGAATGGGCAGTGTCCCATTAAGGATCTAAATTCCCAGCTCAGGTGTTCCTGATCCATCCCTGCAGTGCACAAAAGGATTTCACACAAAGGAAAGGATTTCACATAAATTTGCAGAATTTCACCCTCAGGATGCTGAGGAATGAGGATGGGGAAAGCAGGAAGGACATGAGGAACTGCACATGTGGGTGTCTGTCCTAAGGGAAATGTGTGGGAATAACCCCAGGAATCCAAAATCCAGCTCCTAGATGTGCCCTCAGCCCTTCACCTTGGTTAAATACTAATAAATTGATTTCCTGATGATGCAGAGGGTTTCCAATAAATGTACATTGAACTGTTTATTGTATTTATCAGAAATGTGTGGGAATAACCCCAGGAATCCAAAATCCAGCTCCTAGATGTGCCCTCAGCCCTTCACCTTGGTTAAATACTAATAAATCGATTTTCTGATGATGCAGAGGGTTTCCAATAAATGTACATTGAACTGTTTATTGTATTTATCAGAAATGTGTGGGAATAACCCCATGGAATCCAAGATCCAGCTCCTAGATGTGCCCTCAGCCTTTCAGCTCCGTTAAATACTAATAAATCGATTTTCTGATGATGCAGAGGGCTTCCAATAAATGTATATTGTAACTTTTTCGTATTTATCAGAAATGTGTGGCAATAACCCCGTGGAATCCAAGGTCCAGCTCCTAGATGTGCTCTCAGCCTTTCAGCTCCATTAAATACTAATAAATTGATTTTCTGATGATGCAGAGGGTTTCCAATAAATGCATATTGTAACTTTTTCGTATTTATCAGAATGGTTTGCAGTTCATAAACATCCAGATACCTTCAAATTTGCTCTTGTCGCTGTCCATAAAATGCCACAAAAATGTTGGAGATATTTAAGAGAGACACACTGAACCCTGGTGAGCTTCAGCTCTCTCTTTCTAGAAAACAACTGTGCCTTCACCTGTGTCATCTCTGCCAGGTATTAAATATATAAATTGTGTATCTGTGCCTTCAAATAAAACCCACGCATGGTTATTCCTGGCCAAGCAGCCCCACATCAGGCCAGAAACTGTAAAAACCTCCAATTTCTGTTCAAAACTGAACTATAGAAGGAAAACAGAGGTGCAAACCCATCCCACCCTCCCAGATCTGCCCCGAGGCTCAGTGTGAAGCAGCAGGAATAATCTTGAGGGCTACTTACACCTTCTGCATATTGCAAAAATCTTTGGTTGGTTTCTTTTTTGCCAAAATCCTCCAAGAACTTCTGTCTGTAAGCCAGGACTGTGTCCACGTGTGTCCTGTGCTTCACCGCCAGGTCCAGGGCTCTGAAATGAAGCACCAATGGCTGGGTCAGCCTGGGAAAGGCTCTGGCACAGCCACGGTCCCCTGCAGGTACCCCTGCAGATATTGCAAGGAAATACAGAATATTTTAGAGTTTGGCACAAGGGACAAATATAATATTAATGTTTAATGACTTTTTTATAGTCAGAAATAGGTTCTGAATACTCGTAACATGTATTTATGACATACTCTATATTTACAAATATTTACTCCCAAAGCCAAGCAGTTCCCCATCAGCATCAGGAGGTTAAAAATCAGTGATGAAAATCCAGCAATTATTTCCATTGACAACACGAGCACATCATGGATTTGACCACAGGAGGATTGTTATTTCAAGGAAATGCAGAATATTTTAGAGTTTAGCACAAGGGACAAAAATAATAACAATGTTTAATGACTTTTTTATAGTCAGGAATAGGTTCTGAACACTCATAGTACGTATTTATGATATACTCTATATAGTATTTACAAATATTTGATCCCAAAGCCAAGCAGTTCCCCATCAGCATCAGGAGGTTAAAAATCAGTGATGAAAATCCAGCAGTTATTTCCATTGACAACACGAGCACATCATGGATTTGACCACAGGAGGATTGTTATTTCAAGGAAACGCAGAATATTTTAGAGTTTAACACAAGGGACAATAATAATAATAATGTTCAATGACTTTTTTATACTTTCAGAAATAGGTTCTGAACACTCATAATATGTATGTATGACATACTCTATTTACAAATATTGTATAGGTGGGAAAGATTAATTTAATTCATTACTCACACCAGGCTTCTTCTCAATGGCTTAAAAACATCTTATATTTGATATACAGAGAGTTTTTAGATGATACATATAACAAAAGAATATCTTTTCCCTAATACCCAGCTTAAACCACCCCTGACCCAGCTTCAGAACAGGCAACAAAATAAAATCACAGATACGTGGGGGAAAAACAACCTTTTGCCTGAATATATAAATATAGTACCAGAGAAACGAGGAGTAAACAACTCAGAGGATTCTGTCAGAAAACGTGGGGGCTTTGTTTAAAGGAGAAATTCCTCCTTTGTTTTCTCAGCCCAAATTGATATTTTACCCACCCACACAATGCTGGGAGCCTGCGTAGCCACAGGTTTATTTTTAGCAACAAGACATTTCAAAGCAGCCCAAATTCCACAGCCAGTCTGGAGCATCACTGAGGACTTCTCTGTGTTAAAGTGGTGAGAAAGCAAAATGTTATTTCAAAATGCTTCCAGGAATATTCCGGGCTTTTATCACCAAATATTTGTATTTTCTAAATATGACACAAAAATGCTGCTGGTTTTGGTTACTGTCAGGCTGTGATTTAATTCATTTTTTCGAAGCCGTGGGTGATGCAAAGATAAAAAATGAGTCAGCAATGAAAGAACCGATTGAAATAATCAGGAGAAGGTATTTTCAGGGGAACAAATCGTACCTCTCCCAGTTGTAGAGGTTGATGTTGACTTGGATAGCTTGGTACACCAGGCCTGACTGCAGCAGGAGGCTCTCGGCCTCCTGGCAGCTGCCACTGAAGAGCAGCATGTGAGCCAGCCTGGACTCCTTGGAGGGCAGGTCCTTGATGGAGCTGATGTACTGCACTTTGTCAATCTGCTCAAGACGAGGACAGCAAGGAGATTAATGAATAAACTCAGTTTGGAAAGGATTTGATTGGAATTTAACTCTGTTTTCTTACCTCGCCAATTGCTGCATAGGCAATTTCAGCTGTGGTCATGTCCTTGTTGGCCACGGCCATGGCAGCCAAACAAGCCCACAGGGTCTGATCCTGGAATTCAAAATAAAAACAACTTCGAAACTTTCAAATATTTATTATCATGCTACAAATGACTTCCCAAAGGAAGCACACAAGGCCTGGAAATTATGTGTAATTATTAATTTCCCTTGAATGTGTAATTATACATGTGTATGTGTAATACATGTAATTATACATTTCTCTGTGTGCCATTTATGGCATTGTGGTTTAAGCCTCTTATTAGAAAATTATTAATTATTTCTCAGAACTAGGAATTAGACTTAATGGTAATAATAATAATAATATTACATTTTAAAATTATTATTTTTATTACTTTTATTGTTTCTGTTGTTTGGGATTTTTCCACAACTTTGAGGAAACCCCACAAACTCAGAATCTACAAGATCCTAAATGACATTTTGAGGTATTTTCAAGTGACAACATCATCACAATGACTACTAAAACATATTCTAATACAGTTTAAGCTACCACATCTAAAACTCTATTCAGACAGGGAAAGTTTAATTTTTGACTTGTTAGTCCAGGAATTAAGTGGGATTTAATATTTTTATTAAATTTTTTCAATAACAAATCTGGAAAGAAAGGCTTTGCACTGTGCAGAGGTTTTTTGGAAGGATCACTCTTGATTTAAATCAGAATTAACAGCTACACTGAGCACGTTCTGAACACATTCCCATCTTTCCCTTTTCCACGACTCAGGATAAACCCAGCTGCAGGCAGCCCATAATTTGGGAGAGTTAAGATTGTCCATAATTTGGGAGAATTAAGACTGTCCATAATTCGGGAGAATTAAGATTGTTCAGAGAATCAAATGCTCAGAAAATCTTTATCACATTCCCTTCCCACTTCCCTTTTATTTAGAAAATCAGGTGACAAATTCTGAAAACTCAGCCTGAAATTATCCAGGAGATGAAGTTTCTAGGAATTGTTCCTGGGTGGGTCTTGCTGCTTTTTTCCCCCTCAGAAATATCCCTTTTCCTTATTCCTGGTTGGAAATACTTTTTCCTGTCTACCTTGGCTGCCAAAATTAAAATATCCTGACTTGGATGCTTAAATCAGGTGATGTGGACACTGAAAATAAAGATTCTGTTATAATTAATTATAATTAAACAACCCAAGTTATCTGGATGTGCATTAATCTAATAACTGGTCACACAAATATTTGAAATAAACATTTAAGGTGAGGATAAAAGTGCCAAACTTTTCTAGGAATAAATGGGAATGAGTGTTTGGAAGGATTTTGTTGTTTTAAAGACTACCACACTCACCTCATCTGTTGCTGTTGTCTAAATAAAAACAAAAGAAAGCAATGGAAAAGGAAAAAAATAAAAAGAAGTGAAATGAAATATGGAAAGTAACAGGTAATGGTGGAGATGTCACTTTTAATTGGTTACATTAAGGCCCAGTCCTGAAAATTTAAGCTTAGAACTGAGTTCTGTGAGCACCTCTGCTCAATCCAGCTGGATTTTGGTGTGACTAAAAATAAGAATTATTTGTAATTGATTTGGAAATTATTATAAGAAAAGCACATGATTTTCCATGAGCAGCCCAAAAGATGAGTGACAACGCAGGACGGAAATGAGATGCAACATTGGATGTGGAATTTGGTGCGACTAAAAATAATTGATAAATCATCAATCAAAATCAATTCATAATTGATTTTGAAATTATTAAGTTATGGAATTAAGAAAAGCACACGATTTTCCACGAGCAGCCCAAAGGATGAGTGACAAAGCAGGACGGAAATGAGATGCAACATTTGATGTGGAATTTGGTGCGACTAAAATTAAGAATTATTTATAATTGATTTTGAAATTATTAAATTATGGAATTAAGAAAAGCACATGATTTTCCATGAGCAGCCCAAAAGATGAGCAACAAAGCAGGATGGAAATGAGATGCAACCTTTGATGTGGAATTTGGTGCGACTAAAAATAATTGATAAATCATCAATCAAAATCAATTCATAATTGATTTTGAAATTATTAAGTTATGGAATTAAGAAAAGCACACGATTTTCCACGAGCAGCCCAAAAGATGAGTGACAAAGCAGGACAGAAATGACATGCAACATTCAATGTGGACAGTGCCACTACTAAAGGAAGACTTCAAACCAGAAATCCACTATTAAAGGAACACCGAAAACCGCAAATATCGCAGGGAACGGTATGTGAACATCCCCAAAAATCAGCTTTACCTTGACAAATCGGCAGAGCCTGACCCCATCCTCCCACCTGGAGGCACTGACGTAGTCGTGGAGAATGGCAGGGTAGGGGGAGACGTGCAGGTGCACCAGGGACCCGTCTGCCATCCTCACTGTCACCTGGTTCCCCACGAAGCTCACCACCTGGGCGCTCCTGCCGAATTCACTGCGGGCACAGAGAAAATAAAGCAAATATTCATTGGGTTTTACAGAAAATAACTGAGTATCAGTTATTTGGGACCTGGTATTTTGCTGCTTGCAACTGCCAACGCAATTTAGGCAAATCTTTTCTGATTTTTACAAGGCAATATTTCAAGGCAAAAAATACAAATTGTGCTTTTTCCCCACAAAGCTCACAACCTGGGCACTCCTGCCGAATTCACAGCGGGCAGAGAGAAAATGGAGTGAATATACATCAAAATGTCATTTAGGATCTTGTAGATTCTGAGTTCATGGGGATTTTACAGAAAAGAACTGAACATCAATTATTCGTGACCTGGTATTTTGCTACTTGCAACTGCCAATGCAATTTAGGCAAATCTTTTCTGATTTTTACAAGGCAATATTTCAAGGCAAAAAATACAAATTGTGCTTTTTCCCCACAAAGCTCACAACCTGGGCGCTCCTGCCGAATTCACTGTGTGCAGAGAGAAAATAAAGCAAATATTCATTGGGTTTTACAGAAAATAATTGAGTATCAATTATTTGTGACCTGGTATTTTGCCATTTCCAACACAACTTAGACAAATATTTCCTGTTTTTGACAAAAAACTGAAGCAATGTTTCATGAGAAAGAATTCAAATTTTGCTTTTTCCCCACAAAGCTCACAACCTGGGCGCTCCTGCCGAATTCACTGCGGGCACAGAGAAAATAAAGCAAATATTCATTGGGTTTTACAGAAAATATTTGAGTATCAATTATTCGGGACCTGGTATTTTGCTACTTGCAACTGCCAGCGCGATTTAGACAAATCTTTTCTGTTTTTTAGAATTCAAAATTCAAGATAAAGAATTCAAATTTTGCTTTTTCCCCACAAAGCTCACAACCTGGGCGCTCCTGCTGAATTCACTGTGTGCAGAGAGAAAATAAAGTGAATATTCATCGGTTTTTACAGAAAAGAACTGAACATCAATTATTTGTGACCTGGTATTTGGCCACTTTCAACACAATTTAGACAAATCTTTTCTGTTTTTGACAAAAAACTGAGGCAATATTTCACGAGAAAGAATTCAAATTTTGCTTTTACATCAAGATGCTGCTCTACTTTTAAAATCTGCATCATTATTTCAACCCCAAAGTTTGCAATTTTCCTCATAAAACACATTTTCCTCATTTGCCCATCACGAAACAGGAGAGTTTTAAAAGTCGCAACCCTGGCTTCTACTTCTCCTGACCACAATTCGTTAAGGAAGAAGGAAAAATAGTTCAATATAATAGTAAAAATAAATCTATAATAATAAAAAAAACTAGTTCAAAGGGATTCCTTACCTTGCAGCTATTTCATAGAGAGTTTTTGGAAGAAGATCTTTGTCCACGTAGACGGTGTTGGGGTAGTACCAGACGGTGAATTTGGAATCCTGAATGCCACAGAGGATGTTGGAGGTGTCATTCCAGGCCAAACTCTGCACCATTGTCCCTTCATTTATGGACAAAAAATAAATAGATATTTCCACGAGGAACTTCAAAATAAAGGGAATTCTGAAAGGGGGATTATTTATCATTTTTCGTTGCTTTTCTAAGGTTTTAATCCCAGGTTTGTAATAGCTGAAGGGTTGCTTTGCATGGAACTGATAAAAAAAGTATCAGGATTTAGATAAAATGTGCTAAAATTGGTGCTACCTCTATCACACCAAAGCCACAGGGTTTTTTTTCAACTTTAATTTCACTATTAATTAATTAAAATGTTGTCTTTTGTCTCAGATACAAATCTATGTCCCTCCTATCTTCTCAAACATCAATTTGAATTTTTCGTACCTATTTTGACAATCTTCTGCTCCTTCCCAAACCTCTTCACTGAAGTGATGAAAAGATCTCTGTTCTTATCAATAAAAGCTATTTTTCTTTCACTTGTAAGTCCTTTCTGGTCCAAAGCAATCTCCACAATTTCTGTCTGAAAAGGTAAAAGATAATTCTGATTTTTGTATTGGAGATTTTATATTTGGACATTCAACCAAACTGAGTTTTTTCCTAAAAATAAGGCACAAAATTCTTTGATAAACTGAGTTGGGAGAACACTTTCCGTGGGATTTCTCTGTTGAAGAAAGCATTTTATGGGGTCGGGATTAAGATGATTTTAAGGTCCTTTCCAACCCAAGCAATTCCACGATTCTGTGATTTTATAAACTGAATTTCATGAAGATTAAAACAATTCTGAAGACAACATAAAGCACTGAAAGTCAGCCAGAGCTGAAAAGCTCTTTTCTATTGATTTTACAACCTTTAATGGATTTTTAGTCCCATTATTGAGGAAAACCCTTAATGATTCTTAATTTCTCAGTAAAATAAAGACATTAAATTCTTCACTTTACCTTATGGGTCAGAGGCTTTCCATCCCCCAGTGGCTTCCCAGATAAAGCTTCAAAAATGTAGATAACTGAAGAAAAATAATGATGTGGTTTATTAATTAAAACAGCAATTTTTCAGAGATTTTTCCAGCAGTTCCACTCTTTTCTGACTACAATTTAGTGCAAGTGGATAAAATATTCCATGGGAGGTTTACCAGTGACTTTCACACTCTGGCGAAAAAAGAATCTTATGGAAAATTGCATTTTCACTCCCCGTCCCTGTTTTCCATTTCCTGTCTCAAATGGGGTTTTACAGAAATGACAGTGAGTTCTGATCAAAGTTTGCACCCAGAATTTTGAATAAATCCACGTTCCCAATATCAGATTTACTCAATTAACCCACAATTTAATGAATGGGAATGCTCAGAAAGAGAGAAAAATTGACTGCAAAATCCCATTAGGGAGTAAAAACCTGTTCAGGTATTTCCTGTAAATATTCTGTGGATCAGCTGAAGCTCAAAGCCAAATCATTCTCTCCAAATTTTTTAATAATTTTAAGTAAGACGCATAATTTGAATTCATTTTTGTAATAAATCTCCGTATTTTTCAAAGAAATAATATAATGTAATATAATGTAATGTAATGCAATGTAATGTAATGTAATGTAACGTAATGTAATGTAATATAATATAATATAATACAGTATAATATAGTATAATACAGTATAGTATAGTATAGTATAGTATAGTATAATATAATATAATATAATATAATATAATATAGTAAATATAAAATAAAATAAAATAATATAATGTAGTGTAACATAATATAATGTAATACAACATAACATAATATAAAATATAAAAGTAGAATATAAAAATAATATAATATAATGTAATATAATATAAATATATAATATAAATATAATAGTACAATACAATATAATACAATATAATACAATATAATACAATATAATACAATATAATATAATACAATACAATACAATACAATATAATATAATATAATATAATATAATATAATATAATATAATATAATATAATATAATATAATATAATATAATATTAAAAAAAAAAAAAGCAGAATTTACCCTTCTCATCAGCTTTGTCCTTCACTGCCAGGGTGTCATTGCTCAGAGCCACAGTCTGGGCATTTAGAATGTCTGTTCTCATGCCGGGGTATTTGGGAGAGGAAATCAATCTGCCTTCATAGGAATATAAATAAAGTCCTCCACCATCGACGAGAAGAAAATGCCTAAAAAAACCAACCAACCCAAACAATAAATCGCTAAATAATACAGAAAAATGCTGCTTTCAGCAATAGGAAGGTCATTATTTAATATTTTGCATGTCTTGAGCCCAACGTCATTCCCAAGCTTTAAATTTCCAAGATGTTCTGAAGTTCTGTGTGGAAGAGCTCACTTTTAATGTGAATATTATCTTTTTCCTGGAGAAATATTTACTATGTGAAATATTTATGATTTCATCTGGATATTTTTTGTTTATTTCTAGTGTTTCAATTTGAGCTTATGATTAATTATAACAGATAGATTATAATAGATATAATAGATTAGATTATATAATAGATTATAATAAATAAATTGTAACACAAATACATTTATTATATATATAACACATTTATTTATTTATCCATTAAATAATTATGTTACTAATCACCACTACAAGAAATCATCAGGTACCTTTCTGCTTGGAGAATCAAACTCACAGTTCCTTCCTTCAGGTCAAAAATCAATGGAGTGTTCCAGTTCTTTGTACTGAAAATATAAAAAATCAGCATTGAAATCACTAATTTTCACATATTTCAGAGTTGGATTCAGTAGGCAAAACACACATTTTTAATCATCTAAGATTCCTAAAACAGAGTTTTCCCAACTTCAAGCACATTTCAAGACCTTCCTTCAGGTCAAAAATCAATGGAGTGTTCCAGTTCTTCGTACTGAAAATATAAAAAAATCAGCATTGAAATCACTAATTTTCACATATTTCAAATACAAAGTTGGATTCAGTAAGCAAAACACATATTTTTCATCATCTGGGATTCCTAAAAAGGAATTTTCCCAACCTCAAGCAGCATTTAGGAAGCCAAGGAACATGGATTAATTGATTTTTAAAATGTTGCTGAACTCCAGAGGTTGGACAGTCGCTCTCTGTGCCCCATTAGAGCTTCATTACTGATCCCTGAGCAGATATTTCATAGAATATTTCAATTAATTAATAAATTAATAAATTACTGTGCTTCCAAACAAATTTCTGCCACTCTTCACAAGTGTTTGATGAAGCTGAGGAAGAGAATTTGTGATACTCACGAATACATATAACACTGAAGGGAAGTGGAATTAGAGCCCCATTACTATTCACTGAGCAGCTATTTCATACAGTATTTCAATTAATTAATAAATAAATTAATTACTATGCTTCCAATCAAATTTCTGCCACTCTTCACAAGTGTTTGATGAAGCTGAGGAAGAGGAATTTGTGATACTCACGAATACACGTAACACTGAAGGGAAGTGGAAACCACCAAATATCCATAGTTCAGGGAGGCTTTAATGACCCTGTCCCGGAATTCCAGCAAATCCACGGCTTCGTTCATGACATTGTGCACCTGAGCAAGGGAAAATGGCCACGGAATTACACAGAAGAGCTGAAATGAAAACGAATTAGCCAAACATTCTCGTTGAGAAAACCATCTGAGATGGAGGAGGGCTGAAAATTCCCACTTTAAGACTCTTTGGTTGGTTATTTGAATATTTGAAACAAACACTCCAGGGATGCAATGATCCAACCAATGCAGCAATGCCCAGCATTGGGACGAAGATGCTGCAGAGCAAATCCACGGCTTCCTTCATGACATTGTGCACATGAGCAAAGCAGAATGGCCACGGAATTACACAGAAGAGCTGAAATTAAAACCAATTAGCCAAATATTCTCGTTGAGAAAACCATCTGAGATGGAGGAGGGCTGAAAATTCCCACTTTAAGACTCTTTGGTGGTTGGTTATTTGAATATTTGAAACAAACACTTTCAGATGCACTGATCCAAACAGTGCAGCAATGCCCAGCATTGGGATGAAGATGCTGCAGAGCAAATCCACGGCTTCCTTCATGACACTGTGCACCTGAGCAAAGCAGAATGGCCACGGAATTACACAGAAGAGCTGAAATTAAAATGAATTAGCCAAATATTCTCGTTGAGAAAATCATCTGAGATGGAGGAGGGCTGAAAATTCCCACTTTAAGACTCTTCAGTGGTTGGTTATTTGAGTATTTGAAATAAACACTTCAGTGTTTATTCAAATACCCAGCATTGGGACGAAGATGCTGCTGAGCTCTGGCAGGAATTTTAGTGATTCCACACTCGGAAGCACAGAAGTTCAGGAGATGGGCTGGGTGAAGACAAAGGCTGTGCCTTTGAAATTGTCACTGCGAATTTGCTCATGAAAATCAGAATTTGTGTCAAATCAACGCAGAGTTTTCAGCTCAGAGATTTTAGGGAACTAAAAATCCAAGGAGGTACTTTAAACAGAAAAGTGTCCTGTTTGTTTGGGGGTTTTTTGGGGTTCTTTTTGAAGATGTCACCATTCTGAGGGTGGTAACTTCCTTTTGATGTTCTCCATTATGCACCAATTGCAAAACAAGGACTGAACTCGATTATTCCAAAAGCCTAGAAACCATTTCCAAGGATATGTTAATTGCTATGTCCCCCACAGCATCACTAATTATCTTTGCTATTGTAATAGTCAGGAAAAAAGTCCATCTACAACTTTTTTTGCAGGATTCTCCTACATAATATATAGGAATGAAACCCCTATAAAATCCCAGAATTAAAAATGAGTCCTGACTCAGGGTTAACTACACTTCCTCAGTCTTTGCATATTCAGACAGAATTCAAATTCCCTGGAGATCATTCCCAGAGTGCATCTGGTACGAGTCGATGTCTGGGAATGAGAAAAAATTGGGAATTTTCACCTGATCTGTGCTCTGTGTTCCCAGACACTGACTCACGGCATCCCACCCACTGCCTCAAACTCCAATGACATATCCAACATGAAAAGAAAAAACCATTTAAGGTTCTAATTAGGGATTTAGGAACTTGATATTGAAAAGACCAAATCTGGAAAATGTGGAAGAGCGGAAATCTTTATTATCCCAGAGAGTGAATGTTGTGAGTCAGTGTCTGGGAACACAAATTAAATTCAAAATTCCCATTTTGCATTAAAACAAGCTTTGTAATCAGACTGCCCAGCTCTGAAGTGATTTTTACCTTCATGGTTCTCCTCTTAACTAAGGTAATTTCGAAGTTTTTCCATTCCCAGCGCTGCTCCACCACGTGGGCAAAGATCACGTGGCCGTTGCCACAGGCTCCAGCCAGCTGGGTGCCATCGATGGACCAGGAGATGCTGAAAATGCTGCCAGTGTTGGGCTTCTCCAGGGCATAGGACCACTGGAAAAAAGAGGAAAGAGTTATTAAAATGACCCTGGACTTTTTAAGACATTTATTGCAATCGATACCTTCGGAGGGTTGGGATTACTGAGGAAGTGACAATAAATAAGTTTTATTACGTAGGGATTGGATGATGTCGGTCAGACTCGGGGAAAACAAAAAGGAAAAGCATCAGGTCCAGCTCAAATTAAAATATCACAATGCTTGCAGGACATCAGGTTCCAGTTTTTCATATTATTTAGATGGAAGGAAATTCCCCAAATCGAAGTCTTTTTATGATTTAGATGGAAAGAAACCCCAAAAATCAGAGTCTTTGAATGATTTAGATGGAAGGAAATCTCAAAAACTGAAGTCTTTGTATGATGTAGACAGAGTGAAATCATTAAAATTAGAGTAAAATAAAGGTGTTGGATTTAAAATGTTCAGTGGCAAGGGAACATGATGGGATGAAATCCAACTCCAGTTGTGCTCCTGGTTTGGGAATTTTGAGTGGAATTCAGGCTCTATTGCACCTTGAGATGAGTGAAAGGTGATGCCTGAATTGTCATTTTCAAGCCTCAATTTTAAGGCTTCACCTTCCACACCATTCCTTGTCTGTGGGAGCTGCACTGGGGAAGGAAATTCCAATTTTTGGAGACAGGTCCATAACTCTCTTCTGCCTGGACAGGATCAACTCAGTCCCAAACACTCTCTAGCAATTAACCCCACACTAATTAAAGCCTGGCTCCTCCCACGGCCCAGGACAGCTCTGCAATGGCTGTGCCCAGCACTGGGGAAGGCTCTCTAGAACTTAGAGACCCCACAGATGTTTTCCCAGCACTGGGAGAACGTCTCTGGGACTCCCAGCCACCCCAGATGTTTTCCCCAGCACTGGGGGAAGGCTCTGAAGACTTCTATCCATCCCAGATGTTTTCCCCAGCACTGGGGAAGGCTCTCCAGGACTCCCAGCCACCCCAGATGTTCTCCCCAGCACTAGGGGAAGGCTCTGAAAACTTCCAGCCACCCCAGATGTTTTCCCCAGCACTGGGGGAAGGCTCTCCAGGATTTCCAGCCACCCCAGATGTTTTCCCCAGCACTAGGGAAGGCTCTCTAGGATTTTCATCCACCCCAGATGTTCTCCCCAGCACTGGAGAAGGCTCTGAAGGACTTCCACCCATCCCAAATGTTTTCCCAGCACTGGGAAAGGCTCTCCAGGACTCCCAGCCACCCCAGATATTTTCCCAGCACTGGGGAATGCTCTCCAGGATTTCCAGCCACCCCAGATGTTTCCCCCAGCATTGGGGGAAGGCTCTCCAGGACTTGAAGCCACCCCAGATGTTTTCCCCAGCACTGGGGAAGGCTCTCCAGGACTCCCAGCCACCCCAGATGTTTTCCCCAGCACTGGAGAAGGCTCTCTGGGACTTCTATCCACCCCAGATGTTTCCCCAGCACTGGGGGGAGATTCTCCAGGATTTTCACCCCCCCCAGATGTTTTCCCCAGCACTGGGGGAAAGCTCTTTAGGACTTCCAGACCCCACAGATGTTTTCCCCAGCACTGGAGAAGGCTCTGAAGGACTTCCAGCCACCGCAGATGTTTCCCCAGCTGGGATGGGTCTGGGACACTTTGCAGGAGTTGTCTCCGAGCTGAGCCCTGGGTCCTCCCAGGCAGACCCAGGTCCTTCCGAGGTCATTTCCCTTGGATCAAAGATCACCCAGAAGGAAGAAAAGAACACCAAGCCATCGACTAAGAACCTCTTTAAGGAGCTCCAGGAATTTTGTTTTGGAGCTACTTTTCCACGGGAAGCAGAGACGCTGAAGCTCTGACAGGATACATTCCCAAAACTACTTTTTTAATAAACTTTTTTTCTTCAGGCCATTGAAAATCACTCAAATATTTGCAGATTGTAACCTACATTTTTTAAAATAACCCAGAGAAAGCCATTCCAAAGCTTTCTTTCCCAGCTGTTTTTGAAGGATCTGTGTAATTCAGACCACTCCGGTGATTCATGCTCCCTGCACGTCTGGTGCATTTATCACGGACAGAAAATGTTATCATAAAAATCATTTCAGCTCTTCGTTTTTAAATAGAAACAATTTAAAAACCAGAATAGCTGGTGTGTAGTTCCTAAATACACTGATTTTTTTTTTTTAGGAAAGGTCTAACTGTGACTCTAGGAATGAATGTCAGTTCAACATTAACTGCAATATTAGACTCTGAGTTGTAATTTTCCTGTGCCATAATTCATTTCTCACTGAATTCCCTGAATTCTCTCAAGAACAAACCCAAGAATTCTGAAAGTTTCACTGTATTTAAATAAATACATAAAAGCTGCAATCTGAGCTTCTCATTTCTGATTGCACAATGGAGTGAAAATGAAAAATTCCAGTGCCTAATACTCAATTCCCACTTCTGGCTGAAGGGATTTCAAGGAGCTCATTCCCCGAACTCTGTCCCAGGAACAAGGACAGAATTCCACATCTGCAATCTTGAAGCTCCAAGACTCAATCTGAGAATTCAAATGCTCATTTCTGGACTGAAGCAATAAATTAGTGACTTATTACACATTTTTAAACCGATCTAGTGAAGAAAGAATATTTTGTTTTATTTGAAATGAAAAGAGCAATACTGATATCAGCTGGCAAAGTGGATCCTGTAGGATTATAAAAGTCATTATCCAAAGGAAATCCATACCTTGGGATCACCTGAAGATGGAATTAGTGGGAAATATAAATGTAATATATCTATATATAGAAATCCTCTGATATTGAACGGAGTATAAATTCATATTTCACAATATCAGATTTATAATTATATTTATTTATTATTATTATTATTTAATATGTTATTATCCCCGCAGGAATCCACGCAATATTCTCTAACCCAGAGCCAAACTGGAAAGCTGGAGGTAAGAAAATCAGCTCTATTACAAAAGAAACCCAAAAAAGAAGATATCTAAAATTCTCCTGAAATCCAAGCACAAATATTAACCCAAGAACTGAAATAGGATGACAAACTGCTCCCTGCAAATTCTCCCCCTTAGAAAATGAAATATTGATGTAAATAATGACTTCCATAGGTGATCCAAGTGCTTTAATTTCCTTCCAGAAGTTACATTAGCCAATTCCAATAAATTAAAATATGCCAGCTTGGAAAGAATTGCTCAACAACAGAATTCCATAGGAAACCTAGCCATAAATTTTTAATTTTATTAAGCTGCAAAGAGTTCAGGATCATGAATAATAAAAGCAGATCAAACAGGGGCAGTGCAAAAAAATCACCTTTTTTTTTTTGACACTGCCAAATGCAGAAGACTAAAAGTGAATGGAATGGGATCACAGCTGTAATTCCACAGAAAACAGATTTTTGGGATTTTATAGTGCTCTGGTTTACGACACCTCAGCACTATCAGAATGATAGAAAAACAAATGTACTGTACACATTCACCTCCAAAATTTTGCTCTCTATTTTGTATCTGTGTAATATCAATTAAAGGTAATTTAAGGGATAAATTATGTTAATTTTACATTAATCACACAATTTATTGTCCTGTATGAGAATTATTTAATGCTCAACACTTCAATTATCTTCAAAGCCTTTCTGGAGCTGCTGCATTGTGTTTTAAAAATTCTTGGATTTTTTTTATCCTAAATATTTTTTAGCCAAAGCACCAATTCCCACTGATTTTAAATGGGATAGTTACACCTGCAGAATGTTTTCCTTTATTATCTAAAGATATCAGACAATATTCCACGTTTTTAATAGGATTTATACCAAAATTAGATAGAATATAAAAATGTAAGAGGATCAGTCAAATATGCAAACTGCCAGCAGAGTAAAATGGCCAAAATTCATTCTGTAATACAATAAAAAGTCTGTAGAATGTACAAAATATTAAAAAGTTATGGATTAATGGAAATAATTGTTTCATTACACAGAATTTGCTCAGGAGTAAAGCAAAGGGCAAGATTTAACAGTCAAATAAACATCAATTTATAGATAAACATCACCAGGAAAAAAAAGTTCAACAAGAGAGCACAAACAATTTGGAATATCAACAAAAAATCAAATTAAATTGATCAATCCCACTCAGGGTAAATAAATCATCAACAGAAGATGCATAAATACATTCAGCATTATTTAAATATAAAATGGATGCACCTGTTCACTAATTAAAATGATTAATTCAGCAAGTGTTTCACTTTTAATGCTTTTTATCACTGATAAAATATTTTATACACTTCCCAAGGCCCTGGGAACACAATCTGCCTGTAGGACACCTATAACAATTTATTTTATATATAAATATATTATTTATATATAAAGATATGGTTTCTCTTCAAGTTACATAGAAGCAAAAGTGATCTTTAAACAAAGAAATAAAATTTAAAATGTTATTATTAAATTTGTGAGTTTGTTTTTTACCATGGAGCTGCCTGAATATCGTAGGGAGGCAGGAAAAAAATGAGAGCAGAGCATTGAGTGAGAGAATTGAATTGAATTATGGCCCAAAGCGAAGAGATATGCTAGAGAAGAGTTAATGATATAAATTTCTTGTCCTGATGGCTCCCTGGGGAGCAATTGTGCCCCATTACAGCAGAGCCAATAAAAATGGCTGTGCTGAGCAGGAAAAGTCAGCTCTGGTTCTCCTCAAACTCCGTCCCTTGGTGGGATGGGAATCGTTCTTGGTTTGTCTCAGCCCCAGCACAGCCACTCCTCAGTCACTATTTACACTCAGGGTCAGAATTTACATCCAAAATCCTCAATTTGAGGAGAATAAATCGTCACTGGGAGCTGCTGAACAGACACAGCAGCTGGCACCAGCTCCTGTCCATTTTTGTGTAAGAGTGGATTAATAAATGAGGTAAAAGAACCTTAATTTTTACAAGAAATAAACCTCTCTGCATTAGAATTTGCAGCAGCTCCTGTTCATTTTTGTGTAAGAGTTGAGTAAAAAATGAGGTAAAAGAACCTTAATTTTTACAAGAAATAAACCTCTCTGCATTAAAATTTGCACCAGCTCCTGTTCATTTTTGTTTAGGAGCTGAGTAATAAATGAGGTAAAATAACCTTAGTTTTATACAAGAAATAAACCTCTCTGCATCAAAATTTCCACCAGCTCCTGTTCATTTTTATTTAAGAGTTGAGTAATAAACGAGGTAAAATAACCTTAATTTTACACAAGAAACAAACCTCTCTGCATTAAAATTTGCAGCAGCTCCTGTTCATTTTTGTTTAGGAGTTGAGTAATAAATGAGGTAAAATAACCTTAATTTTACACAAGAAACAAACCTCTCTGCATTAAAATTTCCACCAGCCTGTTCAGCATTAAATGACCCAGACTTATATTAAATTACAAAACATATATGTAGATATCAAAAGAAAACATTTCTAATTCAGCAAATGGACACTTCACAAAAGAAAACTGCATTTGAGTACTTTTCCTTCAAGATAATTATATTTTGCTTATAGACTTCTAATTAAATTCTGTTTATACACTGTCAGTGATTAGCAGTGAAATCAGAATCACTACAAAAAATGAAATATGAAAACTCAAATTTTACCATTATGCCTCTTCTCTAATAATCTTTAAAGGTTCTTCTTCATGAATTTAAATATTTGAAACACACAGTCCAAGGTCCTGGTGAGGTGACTGAAGATGCCCAAAACATCACAGCAATTTTTCCCCCAAAAGAGCAACAAAACAATGAGAAAAGAGGTAGAAAATGGGACAATAAAAGTCCCAAATAATCAAGGTTTGCTGCAGAAAATCTGAGCAGAAAGCTGCAGAACCACAGGAAACTCACAGAGACAGTGAGGTCAATCTGGGCTAACTCAGAGCACCACTGAAGGGAGGGGAAATTGCATTAAATTCATTTTAATTGGAGACCAAGGTTAAAAAATACTAAAAATAAATAATAAATAAATAAAAAATAATGATTCAGGAGGGAACCTTCAAGAAAAAAAACAAGAGAAATATGGGTAATTAAATAGTGCAGGATATGGTTCTTCTTCCTTTTTTAACAGGGTATTGTTATACACTCCTTTTTATGGTTAAAAATTGCAATTTATGATTAGTTATAATGCCTGTGAACCCTGTCCTTTTAAGATAAAAAATTTCACGTCCTAAAAGGCAAAATATTATTTTAAAAATATATAACCTGATCAGCAAAAAGGTGCTAGAAATCCTGAGTAGTTTTTGTTAATAAAACACCCACCTGAACACTGATATATTGAGAATTTTCACATATAATAATTCACCATTTATTCAGAATATAAATAAATAATTTTTATAATATAAATGTTGCCATTTCCAGAGTTTTACTCACGCCAGTTTTATCACAGAGCCGTAAAGTGTTGAAAGATCCCACAGCAAACAATTCTCCATCCAGAGCCCAAGCGATGGAAGTGATGGGATATTCGTGGGGCTGGGAGCTGTACAGGACACGGCCAAAACTGTCCCAAACCTGCAGAAAAATTCCAATTTTCACCCACGGCAGCACCGTTTGGGTGTGTTTTTATTAGAGCAAAAAGAGAATTTTCACTCACGTTTCAGTGTGACTACAAAAATTGCCTATATTGTAGCTCACTTTGGGTTTATATATATATTTTTAGCATTTTTATTAGACCAGAAATAGAATTTTCCTTCATGTTTCAGTGTAACTCGAAAAATCACCTATATTATAGTTCACTTTTGTTATATATACTTTCAGTATTTTTATTATTACAGAAATAGAATTTTCCCTCATGATTTGGTGTAACTAGAAAAATCACCTATATTACAGTTCGCTTTTCTTATATATATATATGTATTTAATATTTTTATTATTCCAGAATTATAATTTTCCCTCATGTTTTAGTGTAACTAGAAAAATCACCTATATTATAGTTCACTTTGGGCTTATATATATATTTTTAATATTTTTATTATTCCAGAAGTAGAATTTTCCCTCATGATTTAGCATAACAAGAAAAATCACCTATAAGCTTTTATTTAATGTATTTTTTCTTTTTTTATTATTCCAGAAGTATAATTTTCCCTCATGATTTAGTGTAACAAAAGTCGCCTATAAGCTTTTATTTTACATATATATACACTTTTTATATTTTTATTATTTCAGAAGTATAATTTTCCCTCATGGTTTAGTGTAACTAGAAAAATCACCTATATTGTAGTTCACTTTGGTTTTATATATGTGTTTTTAATATTTTTATTATTCCAGAAGCATCATTTTCCCTCATATTTCAGTGTAACTAGAAAAATCACTTACATTATACTTCACTTTTGTTTCATATTTCTAATATTTTTATTATTTCAGAAGTATAAATTTCCCTCATGTTTTAGTGTAACTAGAAAATTCACCTATATTGTAGCTCACTTTGCTTTTATATATATATTTTTAATATTTTTATTATTCCAGAAGTATCATTTTCCCTCATGGTTTAGTGTAACTAGAAAAATCACCTATATTATAGTTCACTTTGGGTTTATATATATATTTTTAATATTTTTATTATTCCAGAAGTATCATTTTCCCTCATGATTTCGTGTAACAAAAGTTGCCTATAAGCTTTTATTTTACATATATATACACTTTTATATTTTTATTATTCCAGAAGTATAATTTTCCCTCACGATTTAGTGTAACTAGAAAAATCACCTATATTGTAGCTCACTTTGGTTTTATATATATATTTTTAATATTTTTATTATTCCAGAAGTGTAATTTTCCCTCATATTTTAGTGTGACTAGAAAAATCACTTACATTATACTTCGTTTCATATTTCTAATATTTTATTATTCCAGAATTATAATTTTCCCTCATGTTTCAGTGTAACTAGAAAAATCACCTATTATTATAGTTCACTTTTGTTTTTTATATATATATATTTTAAATATTTTTATTATTCCAGAACTATAATTTTCCCTCATGTTTTAGTGCAACAAGAAAAATCACCTATATTATAAGCATTTATTTTATATATACTTTTTATATTTTTATTACTCCAGAAGTATAATTTTCCCTCACATTTTAGTGTAACTAGAAAAATCACCTGTATTGTAGCTCACTCTTATTTTATATATACATATTTTATATTTTGATTATTCCAGAACTATCATTTTCCCTCATGATTAAGTGTAACAAGAAAAATAACCTATATTGTACCTCACTTTTATTTTATATACACACTTGTTATATTTTTATTATTCCAGAAGCAGAATTTTCCCTCGTGACATAGAAATTGTAGAAATAATTGTCCAAGTTTAGTGTAACCAAAATATGCCCTATACTATAATTCACTTTTATTATTTATATATATGCTTTTCGTATTTTTATTATTCTAAAACTATCATTTTTCCTCATGATCATAGAAATTGTAGAAATAATTATCCAGGTTAATTATGTGTAAATAGAAAATGTGTCTATATTATAATTTCCTTTTATTTTATATATATATACCTACAAATATACATTATTATTTAATCAGCATTGGTTTGTTCAACACAATAGACTTTGCTTTTTTGCCAAGGCAAATGTTACATAATTCTGTATAAAATATTTTGCACCCCTGAGTTTTATTTCTTGTAAATTGCCCAAATCTGTAAAACAACCACAAGGTTTTTTCTGTTTGCACTCATGAGGCTCCTCTGCAAATTTAAAACAATTTTTTAAAAAAAAAAAATCAATGGAATACCAGGAAGCCAATCCACAAAATAATTCGATTTTAACACTTGGATTTTTTAATTTAATTGTTTATGCTTTCTCACAGCCATTACACAGTTAAATACAGAAACAACACAAAATACACTTAAAAATCAGATTCTATTTAAGGGAAGAAACAACATTTTCTATTTTGGATGCAAAATATACAAACTAAAACATTTTCTGAGGTATTCACTAATGTTCCTGTAATAGAAAACAGAAGCTTTATCCCTCTAATTTGATATGTCATAGCTTATATTAATTAATTCAAACAATCACTTCTATATTTATACATATTTTTCTTTTTGTTTCACTTCCATTTTACCAATTGTATTCTGCTGTATTTAAAAAAAATCGTTAATTTTATGTCACTGTACAGAGTGAGATGTATTTATAAATTACACAACTTTTTCTAGAAAACTGAAAGATTTCTCATTTCATTTTAGGCTTCCAGGTTGAAATCCAAAACTTTCAGGATATTTAATAACTTTTTTGGCCATGTAGTTAAAATTAAGAACTCACCTTATATCTACAATCTTCCCCTGCAGAAAGAATGAGATCATTCACAGAATTCCAGTCAGTTTTTAAAATCAGGCCATCATGGGCTTTCCACTGAAATGGAAAAAAAACCAATTAAACACATACAACAAGGCTGAAAACATTCATTTTTAATATTTATCATTCATTGGACTTGATGATCTTGAAGGGTTTTTAAACGATTTTATGATTCAGCAGAAAAATAAATTAAATAAAGCCTGAACAAGGCAGAATCAAAGCAGAAAAATCTGCACTAAAATCAAGTTTTAAGCAACTGCTTCTTAATAAAAGGGAAAGGCTTCTACATCTCTGTTTATGCAAATAAATCCCATTAATTAATCAGATTATTAATGGTACCTGCAAAACTTTGGCATTTGGCTGGAGGGGTTTAATAATCAGCTGCTTCCCTGAGGTGAAGAGAACTTTGTCAGAGTCAGGAGCCCAGGACACAGAGTACACCGGTGATCCTGGGGGCATGGAAAACAGGGAAAATTCCTCCAGGATTAATAATAAAAATCAAAATCAAAATCAAAATCAAAATAAAAACAATAAAAATAATGATAATGATAATGATAATAATAATAATAGTAGTAGTAGTAATATATCAGTGTGTAATAGAGAAAATATATAATTATATATAACAGAAATATATAATATAAATATAAACACATAAAATCTATAATATAATTATTGCATAAATTACACAAATATTACATAAATATCAATGTAGATCATACTGTATTATATAAATGCATATCACATGTTTCTCAAATCTCATTATCTATTGCCATTCACCAATTTCTAAAACCTCTAAGTGGAGTTTTAAAAAAGTCCAGAAAAGCAACAGGAAATAGCTGCATTTTGTATTTAAATTCAGCTCTTATCCACTGATGCGATTTTAGTCACTCCAGACATGGAGAAAATCTAAATAATCCTCACCAGGAGACACCAGGAAATAATTCTTTTTGCTCAGATTATAAAATTGAACACAAATGTGGGTAAAAAATGTTTTGTATTGCACCTAAATTATTCTTTTTAAGACATTTAGGCTCCATAATTAAATTATGCACAAGTAACTTCCAAAATAAATGACAATAAATAAAACTAGCCCACATACTTCAAGGATTTTTCCCAATTAATTGAAACTTTTTTAGACTGAAACCCCCAGAATTTTGTATCTGGAATAAAGCTGACTGTTCCATTTTAAAATCATGTTCCAGTTTTCAAATTAGATTTTTTGAAAACAGAATAAAGCAAAAAATTACATGGAAAAACATCCAGGGGAAAAAAATTACAAGAAACAGACTTGCCAACTATGCAAATATTTTCCATATTATTTGACAGGATTTGTCTCCTCTGAAGAAAAATCAAAGGATTTTGCTACTTGATTCCTTGAAATAAAACTTTAAAAGTTTAGTAAAGAGCATCTCCAAGTATTCAACTGAGAAAATGAATTAAAATCATTCAAACAAACAACTTTTAATGTAACTTTATGGTAATAAAAAACCCCAAAAGGCTTAAAAAATGCTCTTCCACAGTAAATCCTCAACAACAATTTTGGCATTTTAAGTTCTCTTTCAAAAAATGACCGAGGAGTATTTTTGTATATTTTGAGGAGCTTTAGATAATTGATCGAACTGCTGTAACAACTGTCCTAAAATCATCCAAGCTCTCCCTACTCCTCTCTGTGCAAAAAGCTGATTTTATTTCGGTTAAACTTGATTTGAGCTCCCAAATATTCACCCTCTAAATTGAGACCTGGTGTTGTTTGCTCCTGAATATTTCTGTACTTCCTATATTTTCTTTTAGGGAATTTTATTACTTAAAAATACAGAATTATGGAAGATTTTTTTTTTTTAACTTGTCAACTATCAGAGGAGACAAGTCACAGAAACACAACATATATTAAATAAATGTGGCACTGGCTGTTTTCCTCCTGGCAATTCCTGTTGAAAATGCCATAAATTCTGTCACCAGCTGGAGCAGAAATTCTAAATAAACTCCATTTTTTTTGTCCTGTTCTAATGCTGATTTAACAATCAGAAGACTTTTTCTATTTAAACCAAATGTTTGCCTTTTTTATGATGGCTGAGTACTTAACCACAATTTCCAGGGCTTAACAGCAGGAGCTGAGTTAACTCATTTCCCTCTGCACTTAACAAGGCCTGGCTTGGGAAAACACTGCCAACACCCTGGAAAACTCCGAGGAACAGACACTCTGCAGTGAGGAACAGCTGCAGCAAGGAATATTCTGGGAGAAAAGGAGGGAGAAAGGCAGGAAAGTGGGATTTGAGGAAGGAAAATCCAGCTTCTTCCCATCCCACAGCAGAGACTTTGGGAATTCCAAGAGTTTGTGGGGGATTTTGGACTGTCACAGGAGGAGAAACATTAATTAAGACAAATTTAGATCATCATTGTGAGAGTGTCTCCAAAAGAATTCTGATATTAGGAATCAATTCCTCTCTGGGAGGGTGGGCAGGGGCTGGGATGGGATTCCTAGAGAAGCCCCTGGATCCCTGGCAGTGTCCCAGGCCAGGCTGGACAGGGATGGAGCAGCCTGGGACAGTGGGAGGTGTCCCTGCCATGGCAGGGGTGGCACTGGGTGGGATGTAAGATCCTTCCATCCCAAACCATCCCATGATAATCTTGGGAGTTCCCAAAACTTATCACAGAGATCAACAGAAAAAATTGTCCTCATCCAAATGGATTGGTGCACAGAAGCACAAACACAACAGTTTAGGGTAAGGAGAGGAGGAATAAAAGGGAATCTGGGGAGGAATAAAGGCCAGAGACAGAGCAGGCCCTGGATCACCATCCCAAGGCTGAACAGTTATTTCTAATAGAAAGAGTGGAAGGAGGCAAAGGAATGCTGGCAAAGAGAATCCTTTCAGCTCTCAAGGAGATGCTGAAGGAAGGGAAAAGTTGGCTTGAACATGATCCACCTCCCTTGAGCAGCAGAATTCCTGCAGAGTCCTGTCCTGAGCCCAGCGGTGGCAGTGCTTGCAAAGGAGGCTGTGGATTCTGACTGAATCGAAAGGGTTTCAGGGCCTCACATGATTTTAGGTTAAAAACATAAATACAAGGTGACAGTTATTCCACGGGGACTCAGCTGTGCTTTTATACTGCACCAGAAACTTGCAGAAATCAGTGGAAATTCGTATTTCAAACTACAGCATATCATTCACCTTATAAACTTTTCAAACCTCAAATAAGCACAAATAAGCACAACAAATTTGACAGCATAAACTGAGAAATAGTAAAGAATATGTGCTTCAATTCTGATTTTTTAAAAAAATTTTACTTCAGTTGGTTTATCTTTTTACATGAAAAACATTGCACGTGTGTGTGAACTTCCTTAAAAGAACTGAAATGCATTTTATATTCAGTGCTGTGGTTAAAATGCCTTCCCCAGGTTGAAAGAATTCAGATAAGTTGTTTCAGAAAGAGATAAGGGTCTGACATTTAACCCAGCCCCAGGTGCATGTGGTTTCTTCAAAAATGTCAGAAGGTCACATGGGCTCAATCTATGAAGTCTGAAAAACAAAATTCAGCTGAGGATCTTCACTGAAATGGCACCAGATCCTTAGGGTTGGACTGACACTGCTGTCCAAAAATACTGCAATACTTTGAAGTTGAAAAATGAAATATTTTTAAAAAATCTTATTAAAATGCAGCTGTGATTTACATTTACTTATGGCTTTAATGTCATTGAACAAAGCATCACTACCAGATTTAGGGGTTGTAATTAAAATGCATTTCAGAATAACCCAAATAAACAAGTTCTGATGGAACTTGAAGCAAATGAACTCACCTTGTTGAGCTAAAGTGGATCTCAGCATTCCACTTTTAGACCAGATTTTCACTTGGCCATCTTCCCCAACTGAAAATGAGCACAGAACTCATCAAATTCAATGTAATTATCAGCCTAATAAATGTATTTGTATTTATTCAGGAAACATCTGAGTTAAAATAAATCCAGATCTTCTTCCAGGTAAATTCCTTTTATTCAATCTTCCAAATATGCAATAGGAAGTATATTAAGATAAAATATTTAAGATGGTTCTTTTGTTATGATCAACAAATCTTCCATTCCTGAAAAACCCTGAAGTCTTATCTGAAGCTGCTCCTGGGAAGGGAAAGCCCATCCTTATTTAAGTATCCCAAATTCTGTATTTTTGCTTCATTCAATGGCCCCGAGGCTGCTGAAAGGAGTGTGGGGAGCCCCAAGGGAGCAGGAACAGATTTCATGGATTAAACTGGAGGTTTCACAGTTGATAAATGGTGAAAGTGAAGATAAGTCTGTTTGGATGGCCTCAATTTATACCATAACTGTGTGTTCCCAAGTGCCTCCGTTTATTTATTGAAGATTAAGTTGTTAAACACTACACAGCACAGCCAGGGCTGAATTAACAGCACAGATTTCCTGGTGTGTTGTCATTTGTAAAATGCTCTGGCCCTTCAATTTAGGCCTCTCAGATTCAATTAATGAGGAGAAAGGTGCACCTAGAAGTTAAAGGATTCTTCCATTCAAAGGTAATTTAATTACCACATTTCAGGTTTTTATAGCTGGATAGGGTGGCTTTTAAATAATTAAAAATATTTTTTAAAAATACAAAAAAAAAATTAAAAAGCTTATTTGAGCAAATTGATGTGGAAATATAGCCATAAATGTATCTGAAATGATGCAGTAGCAATGATTTATTTCCTCTTCCTCAAAGTACAGTTGTGGTATGAGAGGAATTGAGCTTCTCAGAGCAAACTGAAGTGGTGATGAATTCCCACACTCCCCAAAAGTGTCAGTGTCATGCAGACTCATAAAAAAAAGGATTCAAAAGACAATTTTGAATCTGTCTTTGGTAAAGTTCCTGAGGCAAGGCTGTCTTTAAAAAGAACAATATTTCTGTCCCTCTGGGATTTCAGAGGAACAGGCCAGACAGAGTTCCTTGAAGCAGCACTGGAGAGTCTGGAAATGAGCAGATCCAAAATTCTCCTCAGTTCTTGTGGCCTGAGCTGGAATTTGTCCAGAGGAATCAGCAGGAGGCTGCACAGGAGTCTGACACCTCACCAATCCCATCAGGGAGTCCAGCACAGGCAGCTTCAGCAGTTCCCCTTAACACCAAGACACAATTTTGGCCAAAAAAATGCCTAAAGTAACTAATAAGCAAAAAAAATTAGGGCAAAAAAGATACAGGGAGATGCAGGAATTTTGGGATCACTCTGTCAGCATCAATATAGACAGGCTGCAGGGGATAATTACTGATAATTAAGGAATAAAAGCACAGGAATATTCAAGATCAAGGAGGCCTCAGTAAACGTTGCCCCCAAATGTGCAGAGATATAAATGTACCAATTTAACAACCTTGTCTTGCAATAGATAGAAAAAAAAATCAAATATTCTCCTTTCTGAAGTTCAGAACAGCCACAAAACCATCTAAGCACTCTGGTATAAAACATTTACTTTCAAATAAATAGGATGACATAAACTAGAAAGTAGAAATATTTTTTACTAGATCTTCTATTAATTAATATAGACAACATTAAGCCAAATAATTAATTAAATAGTGCAAAATTAACTCCTATTAAACAAGGTGGTAACAACCTCAGTGATAATTAAGACAAAAACCCAGTAAATTAATTTTCAAAGCACTTCATTAATATAGCAATGCTCACCTGTAACCAGCGCTGTTCCTTCATAATTCCACCTTCCTGCAAGGACAGCTCCACAATGTGCCTCCACACTTTTCTCCACTCTTCCTAACTTGGAAATCAAGTGGAATTTCCCTAAACAAAAGATACAGTGTGTATAATTAATATAATTCTAGATAATTAATTCTATATTATTAATTATATTACTTTATTAATTACATTCTATATTATTACAGCAGTGCTGTTACTTGCTGTTCAAAACACACACGCAAAACAAGAACCCAACAATACAAAGAAAACATCCAATTATTTTTCACAGCTAAAATCAGAACTATTCCTGCTTCCATTATGGGGCTGGGATGGAATTCCACAGCAGCCAACGCCAAAGTTAGCACTGATTGCAACAGAAGGATCAGGAAGTCTTTCTTCCCAAATGAGGGATGCTGCTTAAATCCAGGAAGATCCAATTGAAACTGGAGCTAAGAGCAGACAAGGGAGAGCTTGGAAAAATGAACAGTCCAGTGATTCAAATGAATCACTTTAAAATCGAATTATTTTAGTATTATTTGATCTAAGCTGCCACTGAACCACTGCAATCAAGTTCCTGGGTGAGCAGAGCTTTAAGGCACAACATCCCACTGAATCTCTGCCAATGCAAGATTTCCACGTTAGAGGTTTTTAACACTGATGAAAAACGATGGTTTGGATAAATCAGTTTATTTGAACAGACTGTTTAAAACATCATGGAATCCCTGCATTGCTTGGGTTGGAAGGGAACTCAAATCTCATCTCATTCCAGCCCTGCCATGGGCAGGGACACTTTCCATAGACCAGGCTGCTCCAAGCCCAGTTCAACACTTCCAGGGTATTCATTTCATGCATTATTTTAGAATTATAAAATATAATTCATCTCATTAATTTATCACTTATTTTATAGAATATCTCTCAGGACTGAGATTCTCCTTTATTATGTATAAGCAATAACTAGATTTAGAGGAATTCAATGCTTTTTTCTCCAATTAAATTGCCAAAATAGCATATTCTGTTTTTAAAATAATATCCTAAAAACACCTTTTATTTTCTGATCACCTTTTTCCACACACAATGTAACTCGTTCCATCTGCAGCCAAGACCTATCTCATTGCAGAATCCTTAAATCTAATACCCCAGGACTAGGATTGTTCCCATGCCATCACCTACAGGACTCAGCATGAAGTGGCTGAGCTCTCCAGGGCCATTACTTTTTTATGGATATATGATTTGTCCTTAATTTGAATTTTAAAGCCAAACATATTCTTCATTTTTGTTAAAAAATAGCAACAAGACCGATGTAAGTAGGAAGTAAAAGAACAATATCCCCCAAGAGATGCAACTCAGAAGAAAACCCAAGGGGATTAAATTTACATTTGCTCTGATTTCAAACATCTGCAGTTCAGCCAGGAATTAATGCAACCCTGTGAAGACATTATGCTCCTTTTCCATTGGATTCAGTAAGTTTCCAGGAATTCTTATCACAGACAGGAATTGGCTGTTGCAGGAAAATTGCAGAATACAGTGGTGCAGGAAAATTCACACAGGAAGAAAATCTGGCTGGGTGCAAAATCTTTTTAGGGAGAAGGGAAAAAAACCACCCAAAGCAACCATCAAAGCTTCTTGCACCCCAAATAATGTCTTGTGTTTGAGTGATAAAAGCACTAAAGGGTATGAAATGATAAGTATTTTCAACTGCCTTACCATCAGAACTGGTTAGAACAAAGCTCTCAGCCTGGGATTGTTTCTTCCCACCAATCCCTCTGGGAAACCAGTGCAGATCTATGGGATAGACATCGTCGGGAAGCTTCACCACCCGAGTGGTCTCGCTGGTCACAGGGTTCCATTTCATGATCTGGTGGTCATCACTGCACGAGTAGAGCTCGTCAGCCGTGGTCCATCCCACACAGCTCACCAATTCCTTATGTTTCATTCCATTAAGGAACCAGAAAAGTTCAGCTAGGAAAAACAAGCTCACAAAATATTCCATCCCAGCTATGCAGAACTGAAGGGACAATACAGGAAGATTATTTTGATAAGATTGCATGGAATATTTTACATTAATATCATTCTTCATGTTTTTGCTCTTATATGCCAAGAAGAGCAGGCAGAAATCCAGCCAAAACCAAAGCAAATTATCATGTAAAATGTAATTTTTATTATGATGTAAAATTATTGAAACACAGATAAAATGCTGGGTTAATGAAGGGTCTTAGTGAAAAATATAAGTGTGAAACACCCAACTAACACTCAGAGGTGTTGGTTTATTAACACCACATCATATATAAGTGCCCAATATCTCTTAAAACATTGTCCTTAAAGGCTGCACTCAATGAGAAAGTGAATAAAGGAAGAAGAGGAAAAAGTTATCTACAATTTACTAATATTTTACTCTAACTTCAACAATAAAGAAATATTTTCTGCAAGTCTTTTCAGAATGAACATGATGTTGTATGTTTTTTTCTGTGACAAAGGATATGTTTTGGTTCCTTTAAAAGGGAAGTCTTCAATCTCATCTCAGCTGTTCAGATGGAGCATTAAAACCTTGTGTTATAACTGTAATAAAAGAAAACAAACACATATATATGTATACATAATTAGTATTATATGCATATATAAACAGCCAAAATTAAAAAGACAATAACACTAAAATAAAAAGTCCTGAAGTAATTTTACATTAGCACTGAGGAAAAATAAGCACCAAAAAAAGACCTGTTTAAAGGGAATTCTCTTTTCACATTATCCAACTGAATATGGACCATTTAAAGAAAAAGCGATGCTGGGAACAGAGAATCTTTGAATTATTAAGATTGGAAAAGACCTTTAAGATCAAGACTGAAATATCAGAGGCTGGAGCAGAGCACTGAAGTTCCCTTGTGCTGACACACAGCCAGGAAGGGAAAACGTGCTATTTTCCTTTCAAAGCCCAGAATTTTATCGTAATTTTTAATACTACTTAATCTCTCTGTATGTACCGCTAAAAGGCCGAACTCCGGCGCCGGGCCATCCACAGGTACATCCATCACTACCTAGCCCACCTATTCCCTACATCCAATTCCCAAGGAATCCAGCAGCGGCTCCGCTGGAATTTTAGGAGATGGGGCAAGAACCAGGAGTTATCCCGGCCCGGAGATAACTCAGCTTCACACCTTCTCCCTTTCCCATCCTGCTGCCCAGGAGATGAGGATCAGGGACGGCGGACATGGAGCGGGAGAGGGATGAGGGGAGCAGGGAATGCCCGAGGGAAGGATGAGGGAACAGCGGGAAGGAAAACTAGCGGGCGGGATAGGGAAAGCAACGCGAAAGGAAACCAGAGGGCGGGATAGGGACAGCGAGGAAAAGGAAAAACAGCGGCAGGATGGGGGCACCGGGAAGGAATGCCACGACAGAATGGGGAAACGCTGGGAAGGAAAAGCAGCCGGTGGGATGGCGGCACGGAGAACGAGACACAGAACCCTCGGGGCAGCCTCGGCCCCCACCGCCCGCTCTCCGGCCGTGCCAGCACCCGCTCTTCCCTCGGTTTCCATCTTCCCACGAAGCAGATTATCCAATCCCCCCTCAGGGCCGCCAGGAGCCGGAGCTCCCCCGCGCTGCCCTCAGCTGTCCCCCGGAGCTCGCCCGCCCTCCATCCATCCGTCCGTCCGTCCGTCCGTCCCACGCCCAGCCGGGGGTCACGGCTCCCGACCCTCTCGCCCACCGCGGCAGTGACTCAGCCGAGGGGAGGGGGACGGCGGCCGCCGCCTCCCCAGCGCGCCTTTACCTGCGCGGGCAGCGGAGGGAGCGCGCAGAGCGGCGGCCGGAGCCCGCTCCCGGCGGATCCCGGGATGATCCTGCCTCCAGTCCCGTCCCCTCAGGAACGGCGGATCCCGCTCCCGGCGGATCCCGGGATGATCCTGCCTCCAGCCCCGTCCCCTCAGGAACGGCGGATCCCGCTCCCGGCGGATCCCGGGATGATCCTGCCTCCAGCCCCGTCCCCTCAGGAACGGCGGATCCCGCTCCCGGCGGATCCCGGGATGATCCCGCCTCCCGTCCCCGTCCCCTCAGGAACAGCGGATCCCGCTCCCGGCGGATCCCGGGATGATCCTGCCTCCAGTCCCCGTCCCCTCAGGAACGGCGGATCCCGCTCCCGGCGGATCCCGGGATGATCCTGCCTCCAGCCCCGTCCCCTCAGGAACGGCGGATCCCGCTCCCGGCGGATCCCGGGATGATCCCGCCTCCCGTCCCCTCAGGAGCAGCGGATCCCGCTCCCGGTGGATCCCGGGATGATCCTGCCTCCAGTCCCCGTCCCCTCAGGAACGGCGGATCCCGCTCCCGGCGGATCCCGGGATGATCCTGCCTCCAGTCCCCGTCCCCTCAGGAACAGCGGATCCCGCTCCCGGTGGATCCCGGGATGATCCTGCCTTCAGTCCCGGTCCCCTCAGGAACGGCGGATCCCGCTCCCGGCGGATCCCGGGATGATCCTGCCTCCAGTCCCGTCCCCTCAGGAGCAGCGGATCCCGCTCCCGGCGGATCCCGGGATGATCCCGCCTCCCGTCCCCGTCCCCTCAGGAGCAGCGGATACCGCTCCCGGTGGATCCCGGGATGATCCTGCCTCCAGTCCCCGTCCCCTCAGGAACGGCGGATCCCGCTCCCGGCGGATCCCGGGATGATCCTGCCTCCCGTCCCCGTCCCCTCAGGAACGGCGGATCCCGCTCCCGGTGGATCCCGGGATGATCCTGCCTTCAGTCCCGGTCCCCTCAGGAACGGCGGATCCCGCTCCCGGCGGATCCCGGGATGATCCTGCCTCCAGTCCCCGTCCCCTCAGGAACGGCGGATCCCGCTCCCGGTGGATCCCGGGATGATCCTGCCTTCAGTCCCCGTCCCCTCAGGACGAGCGGGACCCGCTCCCCCCTCAGCCAAGCGCCGCCGTCTCTATGGCGACTTCACGCGAGACTTCATCCTCCTCGTCCTCCTCCTCCGCCACCTCACGGTTCCCCCCCCGCTCCCCCCCAAGGTGCCACGGCGCCACCCGTTAATTAATTAAAGCCGCTTTAAAATCGCGACGCTGCCACCATTTTTTAAATTTTTTTTTTCACTTTAAAAATTTTTTTTATAATTTTTTATTATTTTTAAACGCGCGCGCGTCTCTCAGCAACCAAGCGCCGCCCACTGACCTACTTCTAAAATTAAAATTAAACCCTTTCTCCGCCGGCACGGTCGCGGAACTGTGTCACCGCATCACCTTCACCCCCTAATGTTTCCCATCCCTCCGTTTCTCCCCCAAAAAAGCCGCTCCCGGCAGATTTGTGGGCGCTTTCCCCTCCCTGCCACAACGAACACAAGATGGCGGGCGGGGGCGGCGGTGCCGTTCAAACCCGCGGGCCCGGCCCCTCCCGTCCCAGCCTGCCCCGCGCTTTTCTAACGAATTTCGGTTCGAGTTCGCCGTTTCGGCGCCATTTTCGAGTGTGGAAGCGGCCGAGCTTCTACAGCAGCCGGAGCCGCCCGCGCCGCCGCCGCCTCGCCGGGGCAGGGAGCCGCCGGGACGAACAGGTACGAGCTCGGCGCTGGGGAAGCGATGGTGGTTCGCCTCAGGGCGGTGGGGTTGAGGGGGCATCGCGGCGGAGGAGGTGCCCTCAGGGAGCTGCCCCGGGCAGGGGGAGATGAGGGGAAGGTGCCGAAGGGGGGAAAGGGGCAGCTGAGGGGAAAGACTGGGGGTGTTGAGGGAAGACAAGTGGTGCTGAGGGTGAGATAAAGACTGAGGGGGAGACAAGGGGTGCTGAGGGGAAAGGCTGGGGGTGCTGAGGGTAGACAGAGACTGCCGAGGGGGGAAACAGGGGATGCTGGAGGGAAGGTGCTGAGGGGGAAGGCAGGGGGTGCGGAGGGAATGGCGGGTTCTGCCTCGCGCCTTATTTTCCCACTTCCCTCCTGTGGCGGACGGAGCTAGAGCGGTGGCAGCGCCTCTCCCCGGGCCGGGCTGTCCCGCTGAGGGTCCCCCCGAGGGTCCCGCTGAGGGCTCCGGGCACGGCGGGTCCGTCCCGGCTGCTGTCGCCTCAGGGGTTTGAGGAGGAGGTCACAGAAGGGCTGTGCAGCCGGAGGGCTCCCGCTGTGCCCTTAGGGACCCGCGGGGGATGGGGAAGTTCAGGGCCGCGTTTCGGTCGCGGAGAGACCCGGTTTTAATCTTCTTAGAGCAAGGACCCTTCCAGCACCGGCTCTGCCTGCTGCTTTGGTGCTTGAAGGATGAGAGAAAAACCCCAAGAAAACTTTTAACGATTGGCTATTCACTTAAAAAGAGTTGGACTCGATGATCCCTGTGGGTCCTTTCCAACTCGGAATATTCTGGGATTCTGTGACTTGGAAAGAGCGTGACAAGGGTGCAGTCGGGCTCCTTAGGCTTTAAAAAAGCACCAGATTTGTCACTGACAGGGCTTGTCGCTATCAGATTTAATCGGTTGTTAATAAGGGAGCTTTTCTGTCCGTCTCTGGCTCTTTTTTCGCCATCCCCGTAAGAAAAACGGCGCTTGGCAGGAGAGATGCTTTTACCAAACACCTTCGAGCTGGCTCGGGGGAGGGGCTGGGCACGAATTTGTTAAATTTGTTCGAGACTATGTGGCAGCTGATTTATCGCGATTTAAAAGCTGAGGTCAAGTAGTTCGGCTTGTTCATTCTGTTGAAGTATCCGAGGGGGGGAAGGGTTGGGAAGGTAAATAGGTCTATATTGCACAATTCTGTTGGAGTGGAGCAGTGTGGAAAAAAAAATAAATAAATAAATGCGGTGCTTTGAGAGGCTGTAATTGTCTGAGACAGCCATTGCGGAACAGTTCTGAACGGGGGCATAGACTCAAATCGCCTGAAAATGAGTTCTGTCTCTCATTTCCCCCCTCCCCCATTGTCCCAAATGAAGGACTCTCATGAGAGTGTGGGTTGGGGGTAGGTCTGAAAACGTCAAATGATTGGCACCAATTGTAAGATGACTTTCTAACCACGTCAGTTTTTTATCTTGTGAGAAGTAAACTTTCTCATGTCTGTTTTTTTGCGAACTCACTTCGCCACTTGCTGCGATTTCAACTCTTTGGGGGGAGAGTTTCGCTCCTCACTCGTCTTCTCATCGGGTGCTTTCTCTTCACCCGTTTGGGGAGCTGTGCTGAAGTGCCAGCTGATGGCTTTTGTAATGCTCGTCCTTGCTCAGTTCACTTTAACATCCCAACCAGATGAAGGTATTTCGCATTGCTTTCTCTGTGATATGTTGAATGCTGCCAGGAGGGGTTGTGTTGTATTTTGTGAGCTGGGTGTGTTGATTTAAATTATTTAAGAGTCAAGTCTTTGCTATAATCGCGCAGGTCTTTTGTTCATCTATCTGTGTATATAGATACAAACATTTAGCATGGATTATTGAAAGTAAAACGAGTGTCAAGTCTGAAGTATAACGAGCTCTTCCAGGAGGGTACAGGCTCCTCGGTTTGTTATTTAATGTGTCTTTAACTCTTCTGCCCCCAGCACCACGGTGGCTTTCTGTGAGCAGAGTCACTGCCCTGAATGTGTCTGTGAGTTAGCAGCAGGTAGATCCATGCTGCTAATACAGACTAGGCTCACCCCCTCGTTTTTGGGGGGTGATGTATCTTAAACTATATCCTTACGAAGCTAATCTCGGTATTTCGTTTCAAACTGGGATTTTTGTTTTCTCAATACCTCCAGTCTTAAGTTTCTCAATGAGTCAAACATCTGGGCAGAGGTGTAGGTAAATTCCTTGGGGGGTTGTAGCTCAGCGCTGCTGAGATCACGGGGTTTTCTTGTTTGTGTTAGCAAAGGAGATAGAGCCCTTCACTAGTTTGATTGCTCGGAATGGAAGGGGAGCAGCCAACAGAGACTGTGCCAAGCAAGAGAACCAAACACTCCACTGCAGCCCATCGGAAGGGCAGGGAGCCCTTGGAGGAATCTTCCAGTGACATGGAAGTGGAAAATGAAGGCACCAGGGAGCCTGACAAAGCACCTCCCCAAGGTAGGTCTGCTCTGGCCGTGCTGATTGAGCCTCCTTAGCAGCAACTTGAATTTCCCCACTCTTCCAGATGGGATTTGCTCTTTTCCCTTTTACAAAGCAATGCCGAAAGCCTTGATTCCTGGTAAATTTAAACTGCTTTTAAAATGGTCAAAAGAGCTTGCAGAGAGTTAAAGGGCTTGGCCCAGTACAAGTGCAAAAGCAATTTGTAGACTTGCTCCTAATAAAGCCTATTTCAAAGCCCTGATCTGGAACATTGTACTTAAGGCTGTGGTAGAACAGGAGGATTTTTCAAATTTATAGACAGCCAATGGTATGGGATTTCTTGGAATGGAATAAATGTCAAGTTTATTTACTTAACTCTTAAAATGATTTGAGCTTTCTTTTTCATGAAGCAGTGTATTTTCTTGAGTTCCTTGAGTTGAGCTTTCACAGAAAAAATCTGCAAAGGCAGCAGCTGTGTGACTTTTTAGGTAGCCAGATGTGCAGTTATTGAAGGCAGGTATTTGACAAACCGATGAATACATTGAAATTGGGGGCAGAAAGTGCTGCCTGTGTGAAGAAGGAGTTGCTGGTGCCTGGGGAAAAGCTGCTTTGCTGATATCCAGGGGGCCAGTTTGTTTTCGTAACAAACTTCCTGTCTTTGCAGAGCAGCCGTGCTGTCATTGCAGCTTTCAGAGCCTCGTGCAGATCCCCAAATCTTGCACAGTGGCTCTGGAGCATGCCTGAAATGTGGCTTTGGACTTATTAATTAGAAAGGCTTTGCCTGCTTCACATTTGCAGATTTATTGTGATGGTTGGAGCTGCTGGAATTGCAGGGGGCCTGTTAAAGTGTGTTGGAATAAGAATTACATAATGAAAGAACAAACCCAGCGATGGGACATCTTAAGTAGCTCTTAAAAAGCATTCAGTTTGTGGAAAGAAGAATTTTAATTCCTCTCAGCTCAGATTAATAGTTATAGGCCAAAATGTAGCTTTGATTCAGACAGAAGTGATGTTTGTTTTTTCAGTTGAACATTTTAAAAGGTGTAAAATCATTGAGAGCTTACAGTTCTTTTTTTTTTTTTTTTTTTTTTTTATCTTTCTGTTTACTTGGATGGCTTTTAGCAGCCTCAGATGAGGTGGTGGATAATCGAAGTTTAGAAGAGATTTTGGGTAGCATCCCTCCTCCCCCACCTCCAGCAATGACCAGTGAACCTGGTGCTCCTCGGCTCATGATCTCTCACATTGTAAACCACAACTTCAAATCCTATGCAGGGGAGCAAACTCTGGGACCTTTTCACAAGGTATCTTTCTTTTACCTTAAGTTGTTGTGAACTGAAGGTAAGACTTCACTGGGTGGTATTATTCCTTCCTGTATTTTCATCTAAGCTGACCTGAAAATAACTGAAAAATATTTAAGGCTTAGAAATATTTTGATAGTAATATTCTAAATTAAGTAGAGAAAACAGTTAAGTACAACTTTCCAATGCTGTGCAATTTTAATTTGTCAGCACAGCTTTAGAAAAGCTCACTTTTCTCTTGATTTCGTTTGCTGGAGAACTTTTAGGGCTGTGTTTGAAGAAAGAGAATATTTTTTAGTGCCCACAAGAGACTTACGTGGCTGAGCATGAAACTGTGCTTGTGAAAGCTGCGAAGTGCAGGGCTTTGGGTTAACCAGTTCAGATGGAGAAAGCTGAGCTGAGGTGTGGGGCTTTTATTCCCTTCTACCTTTGGCAGCAAAAGCTGAGCTCTCAAACAGTTGCAAGCACGAGGAATAATTGTTTTTTAAATGGGTGATGGACACTGGGCAGGCTCTGTTTCACTTTGAATATCACTTTTTTCCCTTTCTTTATGCAGCGTTTTTCATGTATTATCGGGCCAAATGGCAGTGGCAAATCCAATATCATTGATTCCCTGCTTTTTGTGTTTGGCTATCGAGCCCAAAAAATCAGATCCAAAAAAGTCTCGGTGCTGATCCATAATTCTGACGAGCACAGGGACATCCAGAGCTGTTCTGTGGCAGTTCACTTCCAAAAGATCACTGACAAGGTATGTATGGTTCCAGGCACAACAGGGGAGCCTGGTTTTTTCCTTTAAGGATCTGAAAAACTTTTCATATTTGCTTATTTTAGTTGGAACTGGGGGAAACTTCATAGCATGATTAGTTTACCTTTGGGATATAAACCATCAGTGTTAATTAACTTTAAAAAATCCTCTGTTGAGTAGTGCAGCTCTTAAAATATTAGTAAGGATTCTTTTTTTATTTGCTGCAAGACTAATATGTGGCATCTGTCTGTTCTAAAACAATTTAGAAATTTTTAATACTCATTTTAAGGAGAACTCGTTTTAGATTTGTAATGTCATTTACTTCAAGTAAATAAAACTTATTTCTGCAATTAAAAGAATTTAATGAAAATTTATAAGTCTATGTTTGGAGATGTTATGTATTCTTAAATGTATAATACAAACATGTGTATTAAGAAATAAAACCTGTTTAAACAAAACCTTTCAAACCAATTAGAAACTATTTTAGGTTATCTAAATTTAGAAAAATATATAATGAATCTGAAACTTATTTACACTTTATGTACTGTAAACACGCCTGCAATTTTATTACAGATTTTTCAGCAAAAATTCTGGACCCCACATTTTACCATTTAATTTTCTTCAAGCTGATATTTTGTTTGAATGAAATAGATAGTGTTGGCAAATTTTAAAAAATATTTATTTTGCTTGCTGCTTCGTGTATGGATAAAAACTTTAGCACTTTTTTGTTGATTTATTGCAATTGCAGTACAAGGAATTTGTTTCTCTTAATTTAAATTTCTTTTTTGTGCACAGATCCAGACTTTTAAATTTAGGGTCAACCAAAAAAGTGAGAAGTGTACATTGAAATTTGAAAAATGTTGTTAATAAAGTGTCAGCATTTACAGCCTTTTTTAGGAACTGTTTGAAAATACATTTATTTTTTTTCTTTTTGTATTTATAATAACTGGATTAAAAAATGAATCAATTAAATTTTAATTTTTTTTTTTTTTTAATTTTGTATTAACATCCAGAAGCCAACTTCATGATCTAAAAGCCCTCTTCATATACCAGAGAGCAAACGGAGAGCTCTTGGGGGTTAACCTGGGCAAGTTTTAACTTTCTAAAACCTGGCACTGGCTTGCTTTTGCTTGCTGCTCTGGAGGTGAATGGAAGATCTCTTCTGAAGCTGCTGATGTCACATTTGTCACATCTTTAATGTTTGGCTGTTTTATCTTGTGCTGCTTCCCTGGAGCTGCAAGCTGACAGCAGCTCTGGAGAAGGGGAGCTGCACAGGCAGGGAGCACTAGCTGATCTTAGAGGTAGCAAAGCCATCACATGAAGGCAATTCAGTTGAAACAATTCACAATATTTTTTGTCCAGTTCTCAAAGAGTTCTTTTTTCTGTTTTTCTCTTTTTTTTGGGGGGTTTTTTTTTTTTTTTTGAGAGATGCAATTTTAAGACAGTTCCCACTTCTGCAACTGAGAGTCCATGATAAAACCTGACCATGATAAAACTTATCTACTCAATTGTGAAATAGGAGGTAAATACACAGCTACAGTAATTGTTCCTCTGGCTTTGTGTTTCCTCAAAGCAGGAAGGAGATGATTATGAAGTCATTCCTGACAGCCAATTCTGTGTATCTAGAACAGCCTATAAAGACAATTCTTCCACCTACTACATCAATGGCAAGAAAAAGACATTCAGAGATGTTGGGATGCTTCTCCGAAGCCACGGGATTGATCTGGATCATAACAGGTTCTTAATTTTACAGGTTGGTGTGAGAATAAAACCGATTTGACAGTTGTATTTCCAGTTAAAACTCTAAAAAAATCCAGGTTTGAGGGCTTGTCTGGAGGCCTTGCAGTGCTGTAGCAGCACATCATGGTTTGCATGCTCTGCTCTAGGTGCGAATCATTTTTTGCTGCTGTAGCAATTGAAGGCAGAGCAGCAGTGGGGGCTCCTGATCTCCCTTTTTCCAGGGGGGAATTGTGCTCCTGCCTGGCAGAGTTGTGCTCGTTCCGCCCTAGCAGCACGTAAATATTGGCGTGAAATAAACCTTCAACCCCAATATTATTGTGCTGCTTCAGCGTGGCAGAGGCTCAGCGACTTGGGGGCTGCTTTGGTCTAAACTGCATCAATGTGAATTGAAATTTGAATTGTTTTCATTGTTTCATCTACTGTTGTCTACAGCTTTCCTAGAGAGACATGGTTTTACTGAGAACTAAAATGAACTGAGTGTGGAAAAATGAGTTTACTGAGTGTGGAAAAATGAACTGTGCATAAAAATAAGTGCAAGAAAAATCCCAGGAATTGTGCTTGTTGTTTACACTTGTTTAACAACTCCAGGAATGGCAGGTTTATAATCAATCCAGCCTCTGCTTTGAAAAGCCACAGTTTACAACCCATACTGTAAAAATAATCACAATTTCTCAATATAATATCGTGTTTGACCTTCAAATTATGAGACTTTTCTGTTTTAAAGTCAGGCTGAAGGGAACCACACTAATTTTTTTCTATTTTTTAAATAATGAGAATTTTGCTGTGTGCCAAACAATTCAAATGCAAATTGAGTTACAAGTATTTAAATATTAATTCCATTGAAGATCTATTTCTGCAGTTACCTGTAATTACTAACAAGTCCCAAATCTACTCTGGAGAATCATGGCCTTGAAATCAGTGATCAGTGGGAGCTTCCCAAGGCCTGAAATGTTTTAATAGAGTTTATTTTAGGCCTGTTTCTGTCAAAGGAGCTTCCAGTTCCCCTCTAAAAAAAAAAAAATAGAAAATATATATTTTAAAAACTTGTAGCTGGGTGGCTGTGCTTGCTTCACTTCCTCAAGTCCTTTTTTACAGCTACACCCACAAAAAGAGGATATCTCTGTTTGCAAGTCTCCATGCCAATTAATTATTTCCTCCAACACTTTATTCCTGCATTTTCTGTTTCAAGATGGAGCAAGAAGCACCTCCAAGAAAACAACTTGGAGTAAACACACCCTTTTTTCTATACAGTTGTTCTGAAATCTCATTTTGCCTAAATTTCTGGAAGGGAGAAAATGTAAAGTGAAAGATGAAGCAGGGTGGAAATGCTGGTGCAGAGACACCCAAAGCTCAGTGTTAGAGAACTTTGGGAGGGGAACATTTGGGAAGGAGAATTGCTTTTTAAATTTATTTTGTATTCCCCCCCCCTATGGAATTTGTTTTCTTCTCCCACGAATTGTTTCAATGAGGAGAGCATCCTCTTTTTTTCCTAAAAGCTGGAATTTCAGGCTTTCCACCCCTACAAAAGGAAATAAGGGGAAGTAGAGGCAATATTAAGGCATAAACCAGTGTTTTCCCACTGTATTTTTTCTCTTTCATCCCACCAAGCTTTGTCTCAGAAACTGCCCTGAGATTTTCTGCTTTTTTAGCCTTTCTGACTGAGAGCAGGGCCTTTGCCTTTCTAAAGTGAAATCCACTGATCTGACTGTCCAAAACTGAGTATTTCCACTGGGGAAATGGAGCAATATTTTCCACAGAATGACAGCAGAACTTCAACCCCCAAATCCTCAAATTTATAGTTAGAAGGAAATAAGACCATCTAAGGCTGTGGATTGTTATCACAAGGATTGCCTTTTTTCCCCCTAATGTTTTCCAAATTATTTCAAATTGAAGGGATAAGTATCAGGTTTATTTGCCTTTTACTTCTTTTTAAATAGCAAAACTAAGAGTTTAATTAAACTAAGTTTAACCAAGTATTTCTCATTTAAAATAAGTTATAAGTCTCTGATTTTTGACTGTATCAGTAGGGTGTGATTAAAATATTTCATCTGTACTCTGGATTTTGGGTAAAAATACTAATTAAGGATTATCAAATGCTGGTTTGGGTGTGTGACAGAACATTCACTGTTAGTACTAAAGAAAATGTTGTTACTACATGTAGGACATGTTCTCTTACAACACCTTTAGAGCCTTGATTTTATCTTGCTAACATAATTACCATTACTCAATGGAAAATATTTGTTTTTTAGAAGACTGCTTCAGTTTTTTTTGCTTCCTTTTCCCCCTTTCACCCCCTATTTTGCAGTGTTTTTCTGCTGATTTTGGTGCTTTTTAGGGTAAAATTTGAAAGCTGAGTTTTGATCTAGGTATTTCTGCTGATGCCAAACTGAAAATACTAAAATCAAACTGCTGCTGACTTCTGTGAATAACATCACAAAAAACCACCAGTGGGAAAACAGAAAATGTGAGAGTAATTGAGTACATCTAGAAAAATTACAAATTCTGTGCCTGAACTTGCAAATTGAAGTAAATCTGGTTTAAAAATTATTCTGCTTCCAATGGGATGTTGCCAGCACAGAACAGGAGGAGTTTGTCACTTCTGTGATCCTTAACTTCCAACACTCCATATTTCATGCTTTTACTAAATTCCTCTGTGCTTTTAGTACTTCAGGAATAGACAATTATTTTGCATTACCATAATAACTGTTATTTAAAATTATTATAAATAAGTTGCATTTTTAATGAGCTTGCCACAGCCTGAAACTGCAACAGGAAAAAGTGCTTCTTGTCACTTAAAAAAGAGTGTTTGGGGGAAAATCTGCTGCTTTGCTGTCTTCCACACCTACTGCTCCCACCCCAGGAGCTTACAGAGGTGTGAAAAACAGCAAATAATTTATTTTTCACTGAAAACCTCGGAACCCTGCTGTGCCCAGGCTGACCAGCTCAGGGTAAGTATTTGTGCTGTTCTGTAGTGACCCTGAACAGGTTCAAAACCTCTCCCTCCTGCCTGTTTTCCTCTAAGGAGTGATGTAAGAAATGACAGCACCTGCAGGAAGGTCAGGTTTGACATGCAGGGGCTGTGGCCACCTCTGGGTGGGCAAGGGAAGAGAAGCAGAGTCACTCCAGAGGGTGGAAAAGCAAATGGAGCTCCCCACGTAAATCGCAGAATTAATTCTGTATTCGTGGCAGCAGATTTCTGAATTGATTTCAATTTATTTCAGAATCTCACAAACAAATTGAAACTGCTTTAAGTCAGTTTTGTACTAATTACAGTGGTATTTCCCTTGAATATATTTGATAGACTTAATTAAAATATTCTCCTGTAATCTTAAACAGGTATAAATTAAAATATTCTCCTGTAATCTCAAGCAGGTATAAATTAAAATATTCTCCTGTAATCTCAAGCAGGTATAAATTAAAATATTCTCCTGTAATCTTAAGCAGGTATAAACAACTGCAGTGATTTTATTTGTGGTATTTTGTGCCTGATTGGAACTCAGTCTTATCCTGTGGTAAGGTGAGGCTGCCAGCAAGGAGGTTCTGTCAGGTTTTTCACCTCCTCCTCTGTGGAAATAATGTAAGAATCACTTCCAGGGTAGTGGGGAGGAAATGAGGGAGAGATGAATTTCTCCTCCTTTGAGAAAAACCAGAAATTCCCAATTGTTGAGGTCTGTGTTCCTGGTGGGACACCAACATTGGAGCTGAGGCTAGAAATGGGATTAGAAATGGGATTACAAAAAATCTGTGCTGCCAGAATTTGAGATGAAGAGAGGGCTGTTCCTGTAAGAAATTCTGCAGAAAACTGGGAAAATGGGAAGGAGAAAAGCACTTTTCTAGGGGCAGTGTGGAATTGAGGGATAATGGAATAGTTTCATTAGAACACACCAGTAACAAATCAGACATTGCAGCTTGGGTTTGCCAATTCCTGACTTAAATTCCAGAGTGACTCTAGATTTGCACTCAATTTATGTTCTTGTGTTAAACACAGGAATGTCCTTAAAACTTCCAAAATTATTTCCAGAATGCAGAATTGTAGTTTTGTGCAATGAACTCAATATTGGATAAAGGCTCATTCGAAGTTTTTTCTCATCTCTGGACAGTGGTGTCATTGTAGATTTTTACATGTGCAGTTATTTTTTATTTGACTTTATTTCCCACTGACTTTTCCTAGGAAGGCAGAGAATGAAGTTGAGTTTTTGGTGCTATTTTCCCTCCTGTGTATTCACCATGTGGTAAAATTGAAAGTTACAGCAACAATAACATGGAATTACAGGGAAAAAAATCCCAAATTACCTATTGTAGCTTACAAAAGTTGTATTACAGCAGGAGAATAATGAGGTTATGGGAATTTTGGCTCTCTCCATACATAGCTTCCAAAATCCATGCATGCAGAATTGGAATTCAGGGCAAAACTTTGTGAGAGGGGAGTGTGGCACAAAATAAATTGAAATTACCAGTCTGGAGAATTGAAGATACAAAAAATTTAGGACTTATTTTTGCCTTTGCTTACTGTACCCCTACTTAAAAAGTGATAATAACAATTGAGGTAAAGTGGGGGGAAAAAACCCCAAAGCCAAGTGTGAGTGCAGATAAGAACAATTTAAAAATTTAAATAATGGGAGAGAGGCTGAAAACAGTGGAAGCTGCAGAAAGGAAAAGGGAGAGACTTTTCTCATTTTGCTGCCTGAAGGCTTTTTTAAGAGAAAAATGCACTTTGGTGCCTTATTTTATCAAATTGATTGCACAAAACAGGCAGGAAATAAAAATTCCGGGAGACACCTGGTATCAGATGCAGCAAATCAAAATTACACAACGTCCAGGCTGTTTTTCCTCTCATTTTCCTCCCCCTTGACTTTTCAAATTGTGTCAGACAGGTGCAATTGGAGCTGAAGGAGCAAAAAGCTGAACTCAGCACAGTAACTTCAGTAGTGCTGGTTCTGCTCTCGGGGAAGGAGTGGGGTAAAGAACCAAAGGAAAAACTGGAATGGGCATTTCCCCAAATTAATCTTGGATTTTCTCTTTTAAATCTCTAGAAAAACAGCTTTATAATAAACATTCCAGGTGTTTTCATGTGGTTTTCCTTCAAGCAAATCCAATGTCCCTGTGTCACTCTGGCTTTGCTCCTCATGGTGCTCAGAAGTTTTCACTCTTGCAAAATCTGCTCTTGTTCCATTTGCTTCAGTGTTTGAGAGAATGAAAACATTGCTGTGGTCTGGAAAATAGATTAAAATATAACATGACTTGTTTTATTAAGAGAAACTTGCCCTATGCTGGGTCACTTTTTTCTCGAGTTCCGTTTTTGAAAGTTTAGAAAATAATTGAAATTGGGTTGTAATTTGAATTAAGATAGGATTTCTTCCATTGGACAAACAAATACCAGATTTTGGCTCTGCCTGCTCTAATCCTCCACAAAAGTGTGACTTAAGGTGGCTTTTATAAATGCAAGCAATATTTACATTAAATTTTATTTACCCATTCATTTACAGCGCTGCTGGATCCCAAACATCCCTTAATCTTGTGGTGCTTCATAAATTAAAAGATGTCCTGATCACTGCATTCAGATATCACTTAGTGCAGTTTCATTTGGGTAACACCATAAAACTGCAAACTAATTTATATAACCACTCTATTTAGTAAGCAAATTAAATGTACATATTGTCAGAATTAAGAAATTACAAGATTATTGGAATTGTGCTGTAACAGGTGTTAGGGTTGGCATTGCAGTAAAATTTGCTGATTCCCACTCATCACTCAAAAGATTTTGGTCCCAATAAAAAAGTTCCTTTTATGTGTTCAAAAAGCCTTCAAAGCTTGTATATTATAAAAAATACACTGCTACTACAGTGCACTACTAAAATATTGCTCTGAATTAGAAAAGATTCTTGTGTTAAAAATATCCTTAAAAATATTATAGTCATATATTCTATATATATATATCCCTAAATATTATAGTCAGTTGTCACACATAAAATTCTGTGGTGGTTTAATGGGATTTTGAAACAGAATTACCTGGTTTGACCTGTCCCCAACAAGGGAAGGTTTTCCTGATCCATGGTGTGTTGCATTTTCTAGGAAGTCTCTTCTCTAAAGCCATTTCTCCTGAGCAAAACTGTGATTTTCAGTTCAGTCAGATGTCCCATTGCTCCATGTTTGAGTGGTGGTGAAGAGCTCCTAAGGAAGTTTTTTTTTCTAAGAAAAAAACCCGTCCAAAACCTAAACCACAACAACTGCATCATACAATTAATTCTCCTCAGACACCCCCAAAGTCCCTGTGCTCCCTGCCCTGAGCACAGTGCATGCCCAGCTACTGAATTCTGACCTCTCCCAAGGTTTTCAGCACTCGATTTTAAAGCTGGGATAAAGACAGCAGAATTTAAAATCCTGGAAAGCTGTTTGTACCTATGTCGTGCCATAGTTATTGTGTGGAACACTTAAAAAGAGCTCTGGGAATGCTGGAGTGACAGGTCAGACAAAACTCGGGCTGCTCACGGCCCTGCCTTCCCAAACTTTCAGGGATGAAAAGAGGAGGCAATCATCAATAAAAGCAGACATCTTTAACATCTTTACAGGTTCTCCAGACACAGCTTCTCCTGCCAGAGGGGAGGGCTAGGTGGGATATTGGGAAGGAATTGTTCCCTGGGAGGATGGGGAGGGCTGGGCTGGAATTCCCAGAGCAGCTGTGGCTGCCCCTGGATCCCTGGCAGTGTCCAAGGCCAGGCTGGACAGGGCTTGGAGCAGCCTGGGATAGGTGCCCCTTTAAGGTCCCTTCTACCCCAAAAAGTGCTGTTTGTTCTTCATGAAGAGTTCTCAGCTTGCTGACTGTAATTTTTCAACGCCAGAGGCTTTTTGCCCTCCCTGTGTCTTTCATAGCAGAAAATTGGGATGGAATATGTGGGCTGTATCCTGAAACTCCCTAACCCCAGTGCAGCATCATGTGCAGGGCACGGATGCCCAACAGCCCCAGTTAGGGCACTGGGATGGGCTCAGCACATCCTGCCATTCCCACTCCTTAGCTTTGGAGAACAGGGACCACTCCAAATGGAAAGAAAGTTCTGGAACACAGAGCAACAAATGGGAGTTACCTCTGTAGGATCTTGCACTTGTCTAGAAACAAGTGTTGCAGAAAAAGCCTCAAGGGTAGGTCAAACCTCCCTTTATCAAGCAGTTTGATAACCTTGTTTAAAATTCCAACCCTTGTGTGCCAGAAAACATTGGATATGCTCAAGTTAGAGCTGTGCTGAGAGGATCAGCTGTGTTTTCCTGCTTTTAGAGAGAGCAGGGCTTGTGGGGCAGCCTCAAATGTTAAACCAGGGATGGAACCTGCTGTTGACACTGCCAATCCTGAAACTTCTAAAGCTTTTGCTCTTTACTTAGGCACAATAGAAATTCTTAAATTGAGGAAGTATCTTAGACATCACAGCTGTGAATTATTCAGCTGTGCAAAGGAACACAGGTCCCAAATTGCTGGAATTTATTCCTCATACGTTCCACCAGAGGAATCGCTTCCAGTTGAGAAGGGCTCTTCCCTTATTTTATAGCCTAATCCTAAACCAGGTTTGTCCTGCTCTGCCCCAGGGCTCAGCTGATTGCTTGGAAATGTTTCCCCAGATGAGGCTGTGTTGTAGGATTCCCAGTGGGTGTTCCTGATCCCTGTCCTGAGGGATTCTGTGGAGCTGGGCCTGGGATGTGTGCTTGTTGTACAGAGTTGGAGTTGGCTGTGTCTGACTCCTGCTGTACCTGCAGCCCAATGGATCCGTGTGGATGTGGAAGGCTCCACGTGCTGTGGAAGCTGAAATTGCGTTTGTAATTGCATTTAGAGCTCGTGCACTGAGTGTAGAGCCGTCCCAAAGGGCTTGGTGGGTATGGAAATGTGGAATCCTGGAATGGTTGGGGTCAGAGGGAGCTTAAATCCCATGCAGTGCCACCCCTGCCATGGCAGGGACACCTCCCACTGTCCCAGGCTGCTCCGAGCCCTGTCCAGCCTGGCCTGGGACACTGCCAGGGATCCAGGGGCAGCCACAGCTTCTCTGGGAATGCTATCCCAGCCCCTGGCCACCCTCCCAGGGAACAATTCCTTCCCAAGATCCCATCCAGCCCTGCCCTCTGGAGTGTGAAGCCATTCCCTGTGTCCTGTCCCTCCCTCCCTTGTACACAGTCTGTCTCCATCTTCCCTGGAGCTCCTTCAGGCACTGCAAGGTCACAGTTCAGTCACCCTGGAGTTTCTCTTCTCAGGGACAGACCCGAGGCCGTTTTTCCAGGGATTTCTTCCCTTGTGTTTGTTTGGTTCCTTGTTGGCATCGCCCATGGCCGGGTGTTGACATCCATTTTGATTGTCTGAGCAGAGCCTGCGTTTCCTTTTATTTCACACACTGCTCCCTCTCCTGAATCCCTGGGCCAGGGGAACACAACTGAGGGAAGGAATTGCAGATTCCCAGGGCTCTGGTGGGAGCTTTTCCAGGGCTCCTGCTGGGGGTGCCAGCTCTGAGGAGCTGCCCGAGCTCGCTGCCTCATTGCTCAACAAATGTCTGCCTGCCCCGCCTTGGTTTCACTTTCAGAATGTCGGGAGTTCGAAACACAAAAAGAGCAAGGTTGTGTGTGGGGTTTTAATTCATAATTCAATTAATGGGTCGAGTAATGAGCACAGTTAAGTATCTATGAAACACTTAAATTGAGTTTTAACAGAATGCAGAGTTGTAAAATCAGTTGTTGTGTTAATCGTTGTCAAGAGCAGGTACAACCTTTTCACTCTCCTTTATCAATTAAAACAGCTTGAAACCTTTTTATTTCTTAAAGAAGGGGTGGACTAAATAGACTCCTTTATATATTAACTCAAATAATATAAATATTAAATAATACTTCATATTCTTATTACTTAATGATTAGTTTCTAAATAATTTTTTGTTTTACTCTCAATAAGGTAATAATTCAAGAATTCACATTAATGAGCTGCAGAGAAACCCCAAAGCTGCATCATCTTTTTTAGATGGTTGTGGCTTAGAGATGGTTAATTAATATAATTAGCCAAATGACAGAAAATTGGTTCATTCCTTACTTGTCCATAATTCCTAATTTTTCTGTTAGATCCAGGGTAGGATTTTTTTTTTACAACACCGAACGTGAGGGACGTAAACCCAGGGTTGAAACTTCTCAGTCCTGATCAGCATTGAGTTAAATCTTTCCTGTGATTGTTTTGTTGTGGATGTAAACAGAGGAAATGCTTTAATGCAAGAAGGAAAAAGACTTCTGACAATCCCGGAGTAATTCAGGAGGTTGCAGAGTTTCCACCCCATGAGCTGACAGGCACTTTTGGGGAGAGAAACCACATTTTTGTGGCAAGGGAGCAAATGGGTAATTGGGATTTTATATAATCCTGCAGCAGTTATTACAAAACTGATTGTTTACTTTTTGAGATGTGCAAGAAATACAAATAACAGTTGGGTTGGAGTTTTTGTCTTGTCAGACCTGCAAGTGTAACACAGACTGTCCTTGTCATTGCCTCTGCTTCATCTTTTCTGAATCTTGTTTTTAAAAAATCCAATTGTTTTTAATATCACCTTAATCACTTAAAGTTAATGCTGTACATAAAGGGAAGTTACACAAAGAAACCTCAAACTTAAAGAATCCTTTTTCCAACAAGGAAGCCTCAATTAAATGAATTCCAATTCCAGCTCATCCATCAGCCAGGATTTTATGGACTTTCTGTTTCTAAAGAGGAACTTCAAGGGCCTGCTTTATTCTCTTCTTCTTTTTTTAGGTTGGGGAGACACATTTTGAATCTTTAGAGAACGAAGGAGTGGTCAGACCTGAAGGGTGGCTCCCCATCCCCACTTTGGAGGAAATTTCCATTCATTCTGACCTTTGTTTTCCCAAATAAATGCGAAGATTGGATTTGATCTTGGAGATCTTTTCCAACCTTAATAATTCTCTGCTATTCCTATTTGAATAGTTTTGATCGCTGCTTATTTTATTCTTTATAACGTCTCTTACTCATTCCGTAGATTTTTTTCAGAATACTTTTTCCCCCAGAAAAAAAAACCCACTAAGAAAAGCCCCACAAAACTTTTGTTTTCCAAGGGGGAAGTGGAGCAGATTGCCATGATGAAGCCCAAAGGGCAGACAGAGCATGACGAAGGAATGTTGGAATATTTGGAGGATTTAATTGGATCTGCACGGCTCAAGGAGCCCATCCAGACCCTGTGCCGCAGAGTGGAGCTCCTGAACGAGCGCAGGGGAGAGAAGGTGAGCCTCCAGATCCTCAAGAAATCCTAAAGAAATCCCAGGGTTTCTCACAGCTCCATGAGGGAATTGAGAATACACAGAACTGCTGCACAACCTCCTTTTATAGCATTTGATTGATGCAATGAGTGCTGAAAGTACTAAAAAAGTCCTAAATCATATCAAAGTTCTTTTTCCTTGATGTGTCCTTAGTAAATCCTATGGCAGACTTGTTTTAAGGAAAAAAAGAAGACCTGTAGTTGTAGGAATTAACTTTAAAATGGCTCCTTGGTAAATCCTGTGGCAGACTTGTTTTAAAGGGAAAGAAAAAACCTGTAGTTGTAGGAATTAACTTTAAAATGGCTCTTTGGTAAATCCTGTGACAGACTTGTTTTAAGGGAAAGAAAAAACCTGTAGTTGTAGGAATGAACTTAAAAATGGCTCCTTGGTAAATCCTGTGGCAGACTTGTTTTAAGGGAAAGAAAAAACCTGTAGTTGTAGGAATGAACTTAAAAATGGCCAGTCAGAAGGTTGAGATTGAGAAGATCATAAAATTGCCTTGCAGAGGTCATTCCTCATCACCAGTTCTCTGGGGTTCTCTCCTTTTGATTTTCTCCTCATGGTTTCCTCCTGAATCTTGGCCCTGCCTCAGCTCTGCCCCTCTGTTTTCTGCAGTTAAATCGAGTTAAAATGGTGGAGAAAGAAAAAGATGCCTTGGAAGAGGACAAGAATAAAGCCATTGAGTTCCTTCGCTTGGAAAACAAAATATTTAAGGAAAAGAATCACATCTGTCAATATTATATGTAAGTAATTGTCAAGCTTTGGGTTGGCTTTAATGTGGTGGGGGCTGTTAAACTTTGCTTCAATATTTCAAATAAGAAATATTTTGCATTTCTTAACTCCAAATGATTGTTCTTTTGATACTTAACATAATTCTGTTGTTACACTGAGGATTGGAAATAGAGATTCATTATAAAGATGGATAAATTGAGGTTTTATTGTTTTATTTCCTAGCCATGACCTAAAGAAACGAATAAATGACCTGGAAATGCAGAAGGAAAAAATTAACGAAGAAACTAAAGGTATTAATGAGAAAAGCAGTACACTTGCAGAAGAAATAAAAACCAAGACTAAAGCTTTGAAACAACTTGACGTGTAAGTAATTTAGGGATGTATTTATGAGCTAAAAGTACTGTGTTTTGCATGTTTTCCACCAAAAACTTATGTTATCTGATAAAGAGTCACTTCTGGTACATTTAAATGCAAAAAATGCATTGAAATTCATGTACAAAGAAAATTAAATGCACAAAAAGAAATTAAAACAAATTCACTTTGGTTTGGTTTGTTTCTGGGTGGTATTCACAATTACAATACGAAAATGTCAGATCTTCTAAATGGGTCTTAAAGTACATATTTCTTTATATTGACTGTACACAAAAAAGAATTGGGAGATGATCATTCTTCTTTTCTTTTTTTCCTTCAGGAAATTCAATAAAATTACAAAGTTCATCGAGGAAAATAAACAAAAATTCTCTGAGATGGATTTGCATGATTTGAAAGTGAGAGAAGATCTCAAAAATACCAAGGGCAAGGCTAAAAATCTGGAGAAGCAACTTCAGAAATACAAGGCAAAGGTAATGGGAGCCTCGGCTGGATTGGCTTGGGAAAGTCAATTGGGGGAGCACCTTTGCAGCTGGGAAAAAATGGAAAGGGCACCAATTACAGCAAAGAAGGTGGAAAAATGGGTGTTAAATTGTTTTAATCAGATATATTCAGTCAGTAAATCAGCCAGAGATTTGTTTGCATGTCACTGCAGTGATGAAGACTTCATTAACGGAGCTAATTTATGGATCTGCGGTGTCCCCTCGGTCACTGCCTGGTGTTGGAATGTCTTTGGATCTGGGGGGGTTCAGGAATTCCTTTGTTTCGGTGGGAGAGGAGGTTCAAAGTCCTTTCCTGGTGCAGGTGGAGGAGCTGAAGAACGTCCCCTCCACGACTGCCAAAGCCATCGAGGATGCCACGGCCAAGAGGGAGCAGCTGGCCCAGGCCAAGGAGAAGGAGGCAGCCAAGCTCAGGGAGGTCCTGGCCGCCCTGCAGGAGGAGACGAAGGGCATTCAGAAGGAAAAAGAGGTTTGCACAGGCAGGACTGACCCACCTGCTGTAGTGACTTCATTCTTCTGAGGGAAACCAGCCCCAGACACTAAAAATGCCATTTAGTGACAATTCCACTGTTCCTTGTGTTAGTTCAGAGGAGCCTAAATGGGCAGTTAATCTTAAATTAATAATTACAGCTCAATCCTTCTTGTCTGCTTTAAGAGTGACTTAAGCATCATCAGGTAGCTCATTCATAGATTTATATTAAATAATATACTCTCATTTTCTCCCACCAAAACATTTAAGCCAAAATAAAGATACTCTGGAATGGTCTGTTCCCAACTTTTTCTGTCTTTAGGGTAATGGACAGCTACTCCAACTCTTCGTTATCATTGTTGGTGCTGTTCAGTCCCTGAACACCTGAAGGCTGGGAATTTATCCTGTACATTTCCAGGGTTATTTTCTGTACTCGAAAATGTATATTCTCCATCTGAGCTGTAATTTAGCACAATGTGTAGGGCTCCTCCCAACTTCAAGTTGAGAAAATGATGCAAAGTTTTATGGCAATGCTTTGTGATAACTCCCCGAAGTGCTTTATAATTAGGAAAAGCCTTGTTTAATTCCCCCCCAGAATATGTTAATGAATGAAGAAATGCTGGTTCTCCCAGGGAACAGAGGAATTTCCCATTTCCCCATTCCTTGACCTGCTGGGCTGAGCTGCACCCCGGCTGTCTTTGCAGGACAAGGAGAAGGAGCTGAGTGAGTTCAGCAGTGAGGTGAGCAAGACCCACTCCAACATGAACATAGCGCGCTCGGAGCTGGAGCTTTACCTGAGCAGGTACAACTCAGCTGTGGCTCAGCTCAGCCAGGCCCAGGAGGCCCTGGGGAGCACCTCAGACACCCTGAAGGAAAGGAAAGCTGCCATCGAAGACATCGCTCGGAAACTACCCCAGGCTGAGAAGCAGCTCAAGGAGGTGAGATGTGACTTTGCTCTTTAATTCTTTCAAGTGACACCAAAGTCCCACTCTTTTTAGCAATAATCGTGGTGAAAATAAATCAAAAACCATCTCCACTAAAAGAACGTTGAAAAGCTGTTTTCTAATACTCAGCTTGCTGGTGAAGCAAATACTTTATTTCAGACTTACTTTGTGATAAGGCAGTGTTGACTTAAATCCTACATATCCCTGCCAGGTAATGGATTTAATTTCACTCTGAGACATTCCTGAGCCTTCTTCAGGGTGGGCAGGCCCTGGCACAGGTGCCCAGAGCAGCTGTGGTTGCCCCTGGATCCCTGGCAGTGTCCCAGGCCAGGCTGGACAGGGCTTGGAGCAGCCTGGGACAGTGGAAGGTGTCCCTGCCATGGCAGGGGTGACACTGGATAGGCTTTAAGGTCCTCCCAACCCAAACCATCCTGGGATTCTTTGAATTTCATTTCTTGCTCCTCAATCATTCCCCAAAGAAAAAAAAAACATGCATTGAAGACTCCCCGAATCTAGTGGTTTTTGGATGCTGAGCCAATGTCTTTCTTTGAATCCCCAGAAAGAGAATGCTCTGGAGAAGCTGGGAAGAGAAGAATCTGGGGCCAACGATCTCGTGCGAAACCTGCGCCGAAAAATAGAAGAAGCCAAAAGTTCTTTCGCACAAAGTCGCAGTCGAGGAAAAGTGCTCGAGGCTCTGCTCCAGCAGAAGAAATGTGGGAATATTCCTGGACTCTATGGAAGACTGGTAAGCTTTAGAAGGCTCTAAAGTGTTTTAAACTTTGGAGGAGCTGAGTGGTGTTCTGAGATGAAGTGTGGGATGCCTCACTTCCCTGGTGTTGGGAAGCTGTAAATCCTGTGGACTTGCTGTAAAATAAAACATTTTTCAGTTCTTTCCAAGCAGTATTAGTTTAAAGTTCTGAAAATTCAGACCTTCATTCCTGCTGCTTATTAGTGTAAACGTAAAAGCGCTGTTTTCGTATTCTGCAATTTTTTGTCCAAGGAGAGTTATCTCTGCTTCAGAAAAATCAGTTTATTCAATGTGTGTAGATTTAAAAACACGCAGTCATGCACTTATTGGGAAAGGATAAAACCCAGTGCTAACTAATCAGTGTTTTCCCCTCATCCCTCAACGCTCAGGGAGACCTGGGAGCCATCGATGCGAAGTACGACGTGGCCATTTCCTCCTCGTGTGGAGCCTTGGACCACATCGTTGTGGACACCATCGACACTGCCCAGGCCTGTGTGGAGTTCCTGAAGGCAGGAGGAATTGGAGTTGCCACCTTCATAGCCCTGGACAAGGTGAGTCCCACACCTGGGAAAACAAATGATTTCGCTGTTAATTGCAGTCTAATTACATTTGTTTTAAAGCCTTGACATCCCACAGGATAATGGAGTGACCTCAGCATTTATCCTAAAGATTCATTCCTTTATTTCTTTTGTGGATGTAGATGGCTGTGTGGGAAAAGAAAATGCAGAAAATCCCAACTCCTGAGAATACCCCCCGGCTGTTTGACCTGGTGAAGGTGGAGGACGAGAAGGTTCGCCTGGCGTTTTACTTTGCCCTGAGGGACACTCTGGTGGCTAAAAACCTGGAAGAAGCCACCAGAATAGCATTCCAAAAGGAGAAAAGGTGGAGGGTGGTAACCCTGCAAGGGCAGATCATCGAGGTGTCAGGTACTGCGGCAAGCTGGGGCTACACTGGAAGGTTTGTGGAGGGTGTTGAAGCCTGACAACTTTTCTGACCTCTTGTCATCCCTTTTTGTGTAGGAACCATGACCGGTGGGGGGGCGAGAGTCATGAAGGGCAGAATGGGCTCCTCAGTTGTGATGGATGTCTCAGAAGAAGAGGTCAGTGCACACTGGAAATGGAATTCCAGCAGAGTTCCTCACTCTGGGCAGTTCTTGCACACGTGTGCCTTTCAAAGCAGCGTGAGCAGGAGCAATCTGTGGTGGGAGATAATTAACGGGGGGTTATAAAGCCAAAATTCCCAATGCTAGCAGAGGTTCTGTTGCTCTGCAGTGCATCAGGAAGATAAAAGGATTGTCATTGGCAGGGCTGCCCAAGGAGGTTTGGAGTGCCCATCCCTGCAGGTGCCCAAGGCCTGCAGATGGCACTCAGTGCTCTGGGCTGGGGACAAGGTGGGGATTGGGCACAGCCTGCACTCCATGGGCTGGGAGGGCTTTTCCAGCCTCCGTGCTGCTGGGATTCTGTATTTGCTCACAGTCCAGCCCTTTATTTAATTTAGTCTCCTAGTGCTCCTTTTGATAACACCATTTTGGCCTATCACGATACAATTTGGGGTTTTTTTCCGAATTCTGTATAAGTTTTAATCTGTAGCTGCTGCTCTTGTTTGTCACTGGCAGAGCTGATGTTCCCAGCACTCAGACTCCCCAGTTTGCAGTTTTTACTCCACTTCCTCCTGTGTTTTAAAAGCTGTTGAGCACAGGGATGAGGCCTGGCCTGGTTTGTAAGTGCTGCTCTCATTCCGTGCAGATCAGTAAAATGGAATCGCAGCTGCAGAAGGACTCCAAGAGAGCAGTGCAGTGTGAGCAGGAGAAATCCCAGCTGGAAGAAGCCATAAGCAAACTGCGGCACGACATTCAGGAAATGAGGAGCACCTCGGACAAATACAGAGCGAGCTTGCAGGTGAGAATTCCTGAGCATTTCCACACAGGCCTGGCTGGGGCCAGCGAGCTTCTCAAGGACAAGATTCCAACCCAGTTTGGTGTTCTCTGCAGGGTATTTCTGATCAAGAAATTAATCTCAAAAACCAAATCAAGGAACTTGAAGCCAAAGTCGCTGCTGCTGCTCCAGACAAAACCAAACAGAAGGAGCTGGAAAAAGTCCTGGATCGTTGTGAAAAAGGTACATTTTGTGGAGAGGAGATTAGAGATAAAAATTGTAATCTCTTTTACTAATAGAGGAAGGAATGGTTTTGTGTTTGTGCTTCAGCTCTGTGTCGTGGTTTGGGACCTCATTTCTCTGAGGTGTTTCTAGAGATCGGAAAATAAAAGCCTTTTTTTGTAATTGTTCAAGTTCATGTTTCAGTCAAGCTAAAGTAAACATGAATTTTAGTGTTTTGTTTCTTTGGTTAGATTTTTGTGGCTGTATTACACATTCAATAGGGAAACTTAGTTTAATTAGGGGTAAGAATTGTTAATGAGCAGGTAATGACACAAAAGTCAAGTGAAGGGTTTTGCCAGGCTTTAACCAGACTCTGACATGAGTATAAAATAAATCCCTGTGTTCTTTGTGGGAACACATCCTTTAGTGCAGTGATACTACACAGTTACACCAACTCCTGAGAAATGTTGGTGTAAATTAGCCTTTGAGCATCTTCCCATTAATTAAATGCAAAGAAAGAGCTTGGAATAGCTTCTAATGCACCACCTGATGTATTTGAGCACTCTGTGTACATTAACTAATCCACATTGAGAGGTTTTTACAGCAGGAAAGCTTTGGTGGAGCAGTGGCAGAAAGAAGTGGGTGCATTTTGACGTTTGTCCCAGTAAAACTCATCATTTGTCACTGCATAAAGAAATATGTACACTCTCAATAGAGGAACAGAGCAGAGGTTAAATCTGGAATCATTTCCATCACTTTATCCCTTCAATCTTGGTGTCCCTGAGCAGTCACAGTGCCCTGAACTCCCCTTTCCCATGGCAGATCACAAGCGCGTGGCTGAGAAAGCCGAGAGGATGAAGGCGGAGGTGAAACGACTCCACGATCTCATCGTGGACACCAACAACAAGAAACTGAAGGCACACGAGGACAAAATCGCTAAGATTGATAAGGAGATGGCTGAATGTTCCTCAGCCATCAGCAAGGCCCAGGTGGCAGCCAGGGCTGCAGACAGGTACAGCGTGGGGAGCTCCGGGCTGGAGCTGCACTTAGTCAGTGCCTCTGGATAAATGGTGCTCAGGGAGGGAAAGGGAAGTCAAATTTTGTAGTACTAGTCTAAAAGTCACATTTAATCAGTATTTCTGTAATATTTGCCTGGCACCAAACTGCAGTATTTCAGGATAAAGTCCAAAATAGCACTGAATTGGATGTGCTGGAGCAGCTCAAATCTGAAGGGACTGATTTTATTAGGAGGCTTGTCAGGATGTAAAATGGGATCTATTTTTCACGGGAGTTCCCCAATGCATAGAGATTCCAAACTCCGAAAGAAGAAATAAAGTCATTTAATGAGGTCTGGCTGCTGAGGAAAGCTTTATTTTCCTTGGATGCCTCTGGAGTGTGGGAGTTGGTGCCTGAAGCAGCAGCTCCTCCTTGTAATCAGTGAAATTGTGTTCCTGGCTCGTCTCTGTCCCGTTTGCCTCAAACATCGCTGTCCCCACGCAGGAACCTGGAGCAGTCCGAGGAGGCTCTGCAGCGCACGGAGAAGGAGCTGGAGAAAAGCGAGCAGGAAATGAAAAACTTGAAGGCAGAGCTGACAGCGGTGGAGGAGAAAGCCACCAAGGTGCTGAACGCGTGCAATGAGGCTGAGGTGAGTCCTGGGGACCACTCTGGGCTCAGGGAGATCAGGGAGAGGAGTTGAGTCCTCCTTTTATCCCACTGATAGCCCCTTCTCTCTGCAGAGCACCCAGCCTGGGGCAATGGTGTATCTTTATTTTTTATACTCATCTGGAAATTTATCCTGACCCAGTTCAGTAAAAAACTTACAAAACCCCAGAGAAATTACTGGGTTTAAAAGTTGCTTAAAACTAGATTTTTTTTTCCAGTTATGTGGGATTTTAGTTTCCTGTTTAGATTTCTGTGAGAGAGGGAATACCAGGATGGCTGAAATTCTTCCAGATAAATCTGGGATTTGATGTCTAATTAACTAAAAATGAGCGTAGGACCTGTTTGATCCAGATCTGGAATAAAAATATAAACTGCAGCATATTCTCAGTCATTCCAGAATTCAGGGATCAGTCATAAATCCAAGAATATTTATTTGTTTCCATCAGTAGCTGTGAGTAACAGAAAACAGACCGAAAAAGGGGCAGCATTTTTGTAGGTGATTGATTAATGCCCTTTTTGAGCCATTTGCCATTTTTCTGTTCAGGAAACTTTGCCAGCAGTGCAGGAGGAGAAGAATAATTTACTCAAGGAGATGAAAACTCTTAAGGATGCTGAACATGCCCTTCAAAATGAAGCTCTGAGCATCAAGCTGAAAATTGAACAAATTGACAGCCACATCTCCACCCACCAGGGAAAGATCAAATACTGGCAAAAAGAGGTAAGGAAATGCTTTAGTTCCTAAAATTTAAATCAGGGAATCGTGGGGTGGTGTGGGTTGGGAGGGACCTTAAAGCTCATCCAGTTCCCTCCTCAGGAACAACTTTCACTGTCCCAGGCTGCTGCGAGCCCTGTCCTGGCTCTGGGCACTTCCAGGGATCCAGGGGCAGCCACAGCTTCTCTGGGCAACAAGATCTCACAGGATGAACACATCAACATCCCATTAGAAAACAGAGAATTTGGGAGAAAATTCCTCTTCAGATCACAGTTTATTGGTGTTTATGCAGGAACAGAATAATAGGATAAAAGGAAATTTATTGTCCTTTTCACATCCTATTTTAGGGAGTTCTGGAAGGATCTTTACATGTTTGGAGATTAGAAGCTTCACTCTGTACTAATCCAGAAAAAACTCATTTTAGAAACAGCTTCCTGTGATTTTTAAACCTTTCAACCACGTGCCTTTTGCCTTGCAGCTCTCCACGTTATCCCTGCACTGCATCGAGGACGAGGCCCCCGAGGAGCTGGCGGAGCTGAGCCAGGCGGAGCTGGAGGCACTGCAGGAGCCCGAGGCCATCACCAAGAGGATCGCGCTGCTGGAGGCTCAGCGCCACGAGCTGCGGCCCAACCTGGGCGCCATCGCCGAGTACAGGAAGAAGGTAAACTCCCCAGGGCCCTGCCGTGGATCCCCGCGGGAGGATATCCCAGCCCATTCCAGCCAAAGGGGGCCTGTTCTCCTTGCTTCATTTGGAAGCTGCAGTGGAACCGTGGAATTTTCCTGTTTCTGTTGTTAGCAGCTCGTCCTTGGCCGAGGTGTGTAGTAATCAGGCAGTCAGCACACGCAAGATGGCGAATAAGGCAAAATTTATTTACAATACTTTCTTTATATATGCATTAATAGTCTAACAATTATTGGTCGACAGTTTTCCACCCCCTAAAAGGATTGGCTGGAGCCCTACAGCATCCAGTACCCAAATAAAGATTAGAAAAGCACAAGAATTCAGCTTATCTCTATTCCCCATGAGAAAGAAGAGAAAAACTTTTAAAATAGTGCATCCACAAAGGTGGAAGTTGTTTCTAGGAGCTTCCATAGTCAGTGTCAGGTGACAGCTTCCCTGATGATCTTGAAGTCTTTTCCAACCTAAATGATTCTTCTGGGAATGTTTATTTAACAGTCAAGTCCTCACAGCCAAGGCAGACACACAATACTGGGATTTTTCCCTCCTCACTTCAGTAATAGTGAACCATTCAACAGATGAAATATTTTTCATTTTAACACAGGTTTGTTTGGGGTTTTTTCCCCATCAGCAGCAGAGATAGGAAAAGAGAGGTAATTTTTGGTTTTCATTTCAGGGCTGTTAGCCCTGGGAAACAGGGAAGTTCTTCCTGGGAAAAGGAATGTTCAGATGGTAGGAAAAGTGGTTTAAACTCTAAATGGAGGAGGCAGCTGCTCTAAGTGCCCTTGGGTTTGGTTGGTTGTTTCCCCCTGCAGGAAGAGCTGTACCTGAAGCACGTGGGAGAACTGGACGACATCACCGGCGAGAGAGACAAATTCAGACAGGCCTTTGAAGATCTCAGGAAGCAAAGGCTGAACGAATTCATGGCAGGGTTTAATGTCATCACCAACAAGCTGAAGGAGAACTACCAGATGCTCACCTTGGGAGGGGATGCTGAGCTGGAGCTTGTGGACAGTCTGGATCCCTTCTCAGAGGGAATCATGTTCAGGTTTTCAAAATACTTTATATTCTGTTAATTTTTAATCATCATTGCCCTTTCAACCTGTTTTTAAAGTAAATGTTCATTGATCATTGGTGAACCAAGATAAGGCTCAGTGTTGGCAAATAGTGACAGCAACAACTTTTTAGCTCTGAGATTAATTTCCTTCCGGAGAAATGAGGAATTAACAGCAGTTGGAAAGCTTTGAACTCATTTCCCAGCACTTCTTAATTCCCAAGTCACTTCATTCTGCCTAGGGAATCATGGCAATGTTCTCTCATAAATGCTCCCAGGAGTAATTCATGAATTGGGAGGTGAATTGGGAAAGGCAGTGAGCAGTGGGGGTGAGGTGCTGCAGTTCCCCATGTTACCCCAGGCTGGGCTCAGGCCAAGATCAGAAGTGCTGACAGACCCAACTCTCGCTTTGTTGCAGTGTCCGGCCTCCCAAGAAAAGCTGGAAGAAGATCTTTAACCTGTCAGGAGGAGAGAAGACCCTGAGCTCCCTGGCCCTGGTCTTTGCCCTTCACCACTACAAACCAACCCCGCTGTATTTCATGGACGAGATTGACGCCGCCCTCGACTTCAAAAACGTCTCCATTGTAGCATTTTACATCTATGTAAGTTCCTGTGGCTTCATTTTCCTAAGGTTTTTCCTTCTCCTCCACAAGGGACAAAGTGGCAACACAATTACAGCCAGGTTTAAGATCGGGAATGCCGCAGGTCTTTAATGCTGCACGATTTACTGCTTCCTCTTGAAAACAGAGACTTCTCCCAAAACCATCAGTATTGTCAGAATACACAGCTTATTTAGCTGTTACTGATGGCTCCATGTGTCCACACTCACAATTTCCCAAGGTTCCTTGGATTTATACTTCCATGTCATTCCCATCAGTGTCTTTGAGCTATGGCTTGGTCAGTAGATTTTTTCCCATGCTTTTAAAACTTCTGCCCTCACCATATTTAAGCAAAGCAAACCCCTTTACGTGGCTCCAGTTCAGACTGGTAATTAAACATTGAATATTCAGAATTATTAACTAGGAACCACCAGTTTTGGAAACAGGTGGCAAAGATTAGGAGCAGCTACTTCAGATTAGGGAAACGCTTGGAAGTTTCCTGCCTGCGGCTGTAGTTTTAAACTTGGCTTTGTGTGCCACAGCAGGAGAGAGGGAATTTTGGGAATGCTGGGCACTGACACAAATCCCTTCTGTTTCAGGAACAAACCAGAAATGCCCAGTTCATCATCATCTCCCTGCGGAACAACATGTTTGAGATTGCAGACAGATTAATTGGGATTTATAAAACCCAGAACACCACCAAAAGTGTGGCCACCAACCCCAAAATCCTGGCTGTGAAAGGACTGGAGGAACTCGGTGCCGTTGGGTGCAGCGTAGCCCCAAAATAGGGAGGAATCAACTTCCAGGCCCATGGTTGCTGTTTATTGTTGTCTGATTGAATTTTGTATTGCAGACTTTGTTTTGTTTTGTAAATTATGATCAAATTTTCTAAAAATTTGCTGGGTTTAATATAAACCCAGCCTCAAAAATTTCCACATTTTGAATGTAAAAATTGAGGAAAGGGAGACCTCTTGGAGAGGGGGGCAGAGAAAAAAGTTCAGTCCATGCTGGCAAGCAGGAGGGGCTGGGGACAGCCAGCACAGCTTCAGGGAGTGCCCACGGCAGAGGACAAGGCAAGGGCTGCCCCTGTCCTCTCTGGATTCTGCCAGGCCTTTGACACCATCCCAGCCATTCCTCTCTGGATTTGGTGCATGGTTGGGCAGTGGGTGAGGGATTGGCTGGAAGGATTTGGGGCATGTGGTGGGTGAGAGCTGCACATTCCCCCAGCCAGACCCCGCTGTGCTGGGCTGAGCCCAGGGTGGGCAGCAGGGATGGGGGGGTTCTCTCCCTCTGCCCCCTCAGGGCTGTCCACAGGAGAGTCCAGAGAAGGTCATGGAGACCCTCCCAGGGCTGGAGGTCCTCTGCTCTAGGGCCAAGCTTGCTGCTCCCTCTCCTCTCCGTGCTGCATCAGGGGCTGCAGTGAGGGAATCTGGGTGTCAGCCAATCCTGTTCTAAGAAAATGCTTTATTTGTATGTAAATTGATGAAAATAAAGTGTAGCTGTTTTACCAGGGGGCAGGGGCAGCACCAAAGACACAGACAACCAACCTAAGGGATCAGTGTAGTTTACTGTAATGCAAAACTGCCAAGAGTTACAGGAGAAGCTCAGCAATGCACCTGAGCATTGGCAAAGAATTCCAGGGGGGAAGCTCAGCAATGCACCTGAGCATTGGCAAAGAATTCCAGGGGGGAAGCTCAGCAATGCACCTGAGCATTGGCAAAGAATTCCAGGGGGAAGCTCAGCAAAGCACCTGAGCATTGGCAAAGAATTCCAGGGGGAAGCTCAGCAAAGCACCTGATCATTGGCAAAGAATTCCAGAAGGATGTTAAGAACCGAATTCCGCAGCTGTGGATCAAGGCAAAACTTGCCTTGCCTCACCTTATGTAGATCAGAACTTTAGTTCAGAGGAAATCCATGCAATACAAAAAAGGCTACAGAAAAAGAACAAGTGTAGAGTTTTACCAATCCAGCTTTTAAGCAGAAATTAAAAATAATGCTGGATTGCTGCACTAGGTTTTCATCTAATTTAAGTAGCTGGGAAGTGGCACAATTTCCTCAGTGCATCAGAAGTGTGGCACAGCTCTCTCACTGTGTTGTACAGGTAGATGCAGGCATTCTCAAAAAGCCACAGCACGAATTCCCAGAGATCTGCAAGAGGAGCCGGCATGAGATGAGGTGGGATTTCCTTTAGCCATAGAATCAAAAGGAAAGTGATGAGCATAACTGCAACAGCGCCTGGGTGTGCGGGCTCCGATCCGGGTCTGTAGCCTCTGCTGCTGCGCATCAGCTGGAATTGTGGGGCGGGCAGCTTGTGCATCTGACCGACTGCAGTTTTAGACCACACGCACTTGATCAGGTTCTCCATCCTCGGACGAATCTCCACAGGTTCGGTGTCTGGGAGTCGCTTCTGTTTGAGAGCGTGGAGCTGCTGCTGCAGCCCCTCCAGCTTCTCCAGAACAGCAGAGGGGACTCCTCCTCCTGAAGAGCTGAATGCAGCTCCTTTAGCTCACTCTCCTCTAACTTCAGTTTTTCCACCTCCTTTGAGGGCATCAAACTCCTCCGAAATGGAGCTGTTGAGTTCATCCAGCGCACTCAGCACAACTGCTTTTTTGTGCTCCAAGGCATCATCAAGTTCACTGAAATACCTCCACACAGCTTCCCTGTCGCTCTCCAGGGCGCTCTGGCACTGTGCCTTGTGCCGCTGCAGCCTCTGGGCGCACAAGGACACCTCGGATTTATCCATCAGCTCCTCCAGGAGCTGTCCCAAGCCTCCTGGCGTTCCTGTAGGCGCTCTGCAGGTCATCGATGGTGCTTGCCGATGGTGAGGCGCTGGCCGCACGCCAGCTGCTTGTCCTGTCCTGCAGGCAGTAATGTTCAGCGGCTGCCGGGGCTGTGCCCGGCATGTCCCTGTCCCTGTCCCCGATCCTCCTGCTGGCACCTGTCGATCACAGCCTTCAGGGTGACGCTGATGGGCAGCGATTGGGGCCTGGCCGCAGGGATGTCCACGCGAGCTCTGCAGCTGGGACAGCTCAGGCGTGTCCTGGTGCCACACTGGGGCGAGGGCTGCAGGAGGCCCTGCACGCACGCCCTGCAGAAGGTGTGCGAGCAGGGCAGCACCTGAAGATGCTGTAGCAAATGGCACAGAATCACAGAATCACCAGGTTGGAAGAGACCTTCAAGATCATCGAGTCCAACCCATGTCCCAACCCTCAACTAAACTAAACCATGGCACCGAGTGCCACATCCAATCTCCTTTTAAACACGTCCAGGGATGGCGATTCCACCACCTCCCCGGGTAGACCATTCCAATATTTTATCACTCTTTCTGTAAAAAACTTTTTTCTAATATCCAACTTACATTTTCCTTGGCGCAACTTAAGACTGTGTCCTCTTGTTCTGTCAGTTGTTGCCTGGATAAAGAGACCTGTGCTGACCTGGCACAGGTCAGCTCGTCCTCCAGGCGATCCATGGCCTGCCAGGGACACACACACACAGGGATTCAGATCTTCTCACAACCATTTCACTGACTGCAGAGCCTCAACAGCACATCCTCCTGACCAGGAATTCCCTGCCTGGGCACTTTACTGCTAAGGGGGGGTTAAAAAAAGAATGGACGTGAGCAAAGGTTCAAGGATCTCAGCAAATTCCAAGCTGCACTCAGAGCCAAGGGCCCGGAGAGCATCCATCCAACCACATCCATATCATCCATAGCCAAGCTCTGCCTTAAAAAGCCAGGAAAAGCAGCAATCTGCCACTAGCTATGGGTTACAGTGGGAAACAGCAGCAGAGAGCGGTAAAAGCCAGAACGAGAATTTCTAAATAACCTCAGAGCTATGGAAATTTTCTCCCACCAGGAGGAACATTTTCAACATGAACAGAAGTACAGAATTTTTCTCCCCAGCTTGTTTCAAATGTTACTTTTGTAAGATAAAATAGTCATTAGTGCATTAAAACAGTCACATTTAGAAGCTCTCCCCAGGCTCTGGCACAAAAAGTCCACCTCAGCAGCCCTCACAGACAGCACCATACCAGGAATTACTCCTGGGTTGCTTTAAGCACAAAACTGAAAAATTACTTTCACTTTCCATTCCCTGCAATGCTGCCTTTTTTCATTTCCCAGCTCAGTGAAATCACACTGCACAGTCCCAAGGAACAGTCACACTAAAACCTGTTTTCATAATACATTCATCCTGGTTTTCATTCTGCTAAAAATGGGGAAATTGGTGCCAACTTTCCTTCTTTTTGTGTCACACTCTCCTTCCCCCTTCACCAGTCCCAGTCAGCTCTGTGGACTTTGCTAACAGAAAGTGTCAGAGCATTTAGGATCCAAGCCCATCCATTCAGGGTCTGAGTTGAGATGTCAACAACAATCTGCAGCTGGGCTCAGGCTGGGGGAAGGCAGGAGCTGAACAGGCAGCCCCTGGCTCTGAGTTAAACCTGCTCTGAGCACAGCAGCCTGCGCTGCTGGCACAGAAATGAGCCTGGCTTATCTCTCGGGGTCAGCCAGGCTGGGCTCGGTCACAGAGATCCTTCCAGCCCAGTACAGGCATCATTGCAATGAAGGCGTTTACAGTAGGAGCCTGTGCTGGTAACTGTAAAGCCAAATTTAAAGGAAGCAGCAGAAACCAGGGCCAGGAGTTAGACTCCGCTGATCCCTGTGGGTCCCCTCCAGCTCAGGGTATTTTACGGTTCTGTATCCCCCCCGTCGTTTCCATGCTTCATTCCATTGCCAACACTCACTCTCCATCCCTCATAGCTCTGTCAAAGCTGTTACTTACCTGTTCTTTACCGACAGTCCGGGCACTGCAGCCAGAGGGATGAGCACACCTTGGCCTGTCCCCTGCACACAGCCGGGACCGACGGGCGCCGTCCCTGCACGAGCAGCTGGGAAGGGCTCAGCACCTGAAACCTGCCGAGCCAGGGACACAACCAACCCGAAATTCGCTAAAAGCGGCCCCGAGCCCCGCGGCGTCCCGGGCGGGCAGCGCTCAGCGGGCCGGGCCCTCACGGACTGCTCCGGCTGCGGCAACCTCAGCACCCCCGGCACCCACCGGGGGCTGCCCGGAGAGCTCCGGCCGCCGATGGAGCTCTGCTCGGCGATGGAGTTCCTCCCGGCGATGGAGCTCCGCTCGGCGATGGAGTTCCTCCCGGCGATGGAGCCCCGCTCGGCGATGGAGCCCCGCTCGGCAATGGAGCTCTGCTCGGCGATGGAGCTCTGCTCGGCGATGGAGCTCCGCTCAGCGATGGAGCCCTGGCCGGCGATGGAGCTCTGCTCGGCGATGATCCCTGCTCAGCGATGGAGCTCCGCTCAGCGATGGAGCCCTGCTCGGCGATGGAGCTCTGCTCGGCGATGGAGCTCTGCTCGGCACTGATCCCTGCTCGGCGATGGAGCCCTGGCCGGCAATGAGCCCCGCTCGGCGATGAGCTCTGCTCGGCGATGATCCCCGCTCGGCACTGATCCCTGCTCGTCGATGGAGCTCTGCTCGGCAATGAGCCCTGCTCGGCACTGATCCCTGCTCGGCACTGATCCCCGCTCGGCGATGGAGCCTTCCCCTTGCTTCCGCTCCCGAAACGGTCGCGGCCCTCGATAAGTCAATGGCGGGAGCGCGGGGCGGGAGCGGGCGGAGCTGAGGGCAGGGACGGAGCTGAGGGAATGGAGGGAGGGCAGGGACGGAGCTGAGGGAATGGAGGGAGGGCAGGGACGGAGCTGAGGGAATGGAGGGAGGGCAGGGACGGAGCTGAGGGCGGGGATGCAGGGAGGGCACGGTCCCTCCCTCGGCCGCCAGGTCCCGGGCGGAGCGGCAGGAGCGCGGCTCGTGTGGCGCAGTGAGAGCTGAGCCGCGGGCGGAGCGCCTGGGAATGGCTGCTCGGTGCCCGCAGCAGGAGGCTCCGGCGGCTCGGGCGGGAGGGAACAGCCCCGAGCAGCTCTCCGGGGCAGGGAGGAAGGACAGGAGGCACAGGAGGCACAGGAGGGATGGAACAGCCCCGAGCAGCTCTCTCCGGGGCAGGAAGGAAGGACAGGAGGCACAGGAGGCACAGGAGGGATGAACAGCCCCGAGCAGCCTCTCCGGGGCAGGGAGGAAGCACAGGAGGCACAGGAGGCTCAGGAGGCACAGGAGGCACAGGAGGCACAGGAGGGATGGAACAGCCCCGAGCAGCTCTCTCCGGGGACACCAAGGAAGGACAGGAGGCTCAGGAGGCACAGGAGGGATGGAACTGCCCCGATCTGCTCTCCGGGGGCACCAAGGAAGGACAGGAGGCACAGGAGGCACAGGAGGGATGGAACTGCCCCGATCTGCTCTCTCCGGGGGCACCAAGGAAGGACAGGAGGCACAGGAGGGATGAACAGCCCCGAGCAGCTCTCCGGGGCAGGGAGGAAGGACAGGAGGCACAGGAGGGATGGAACAGCCCCGATCTGCTCTCTCCGGGGCACCAAGGAAGCACAGGAGGCACAGGAGGGATGAACAGCCCCGATCTGCTCTCTCCGGGGCAGGCAGGAAAGACAGGAGGCTCAGGAGGCTCAGGAGGGATGGAACAGCCCCGAGCAGCTCTCTCCGGGGCAGGGAGGAAGCACAGGAGGCTCAGGAGGGATGAACAGCCCCGATCTGCTCTCCGGGGCAGGCAGGAAGGACAGGAGGCTCAGGAGGGATGGAACAGCCCCGATCTGCTCTCCGGGGCACCAAGGAAGCACAGGAGGCTCAGGAGGGATGGAACAGCCCCGATCTGCTCTCCGGGGGCACCAAGGAAGGACAGGAGGCACCAAGGAAGGACAGGAGGCACAGGAGGGATGAACAGCCCCGATCTGCTCTCCGGGGCAGGAAGGAAGGACAGGAGGCACAGGAGGGATGGAACAGCCCCGATCTGCTCTCCGGGGCAGGAAGGAAGGACAGGAGGCACAGGAGGCACAGGAGGGATGGAACAGCCCCGAGCAGCTCTCTCTGGGGGCAGGAAGGAAGGACAGGAGGCACCAAGGAAGGACAGGAGGCTCAGGAGGGATGGAACAGCCCCGATCTGCTCTCCGGGGCACCAAGGAAGGACAGGAGGCACAGGAGGGATGAACAGCCCCCATCAGCTCTCTCCGGGGCACCAAGGAAGGACAGGAGGCTCAGCCGGGATGGAACAGCCCCGATCTGCTCTCCGGGGGCACCAAGGAAGCACAGGAGGCTCCGCTGGCGCTGAGGAGCCGCGCGTTCAGCCCTGCCCTGCCCTGCCCCATCTCCGCAGCCTCATTGCTCTGCACAGCTCACCCTGGAGGGGATGCAGGAGCCACGGAGCTTTCTGCGTCTGTTCGGAGACACGGGACCGCACCTCGTGGAAATGAAAATCATTTCATCTTCCATTTGAAGCTCATTTATCTGCTTTGGCTGCAGAAGACACAGTGTAAAAATTCTCTGCCAGGAGCCGGGGAATGGCTCCCACTGCCACAGGGAAGGAATTCCTCCCAGAGGAGCACCCAGGGCAGGCTTTGCTCATACTCCGCCTTATTCTCTATTAATTTACAGTTCACTGAAGTTATTCGCAGCTGTTACAAAGTGAAAGAGAAATGAAACTCATTCAATGTTGGGAAGTTAATCATAATACACCGTCATTTAAAACATACCTAAACATGTCTCAAAACTGCTATATAGAGAACTTTATACAAATATCTGGGAAGCAGCTGGAATTATGTTTCAAATAATAAAACCCCTCATGCTTTAATTACAAATTACCCACTACAGTTTAGGTGAGAGGCACGAAGTTTACAGCACCATGAACTATAATTATTTTTTTTTTGTGTGAAGCTGTGCTGCTAACACCAGGCTCAGCGAGTGCTAAATCTATTTAATGTTTCTCCAAAGATGCTGCCCTGATTTTTGTGGTGCTGGATGGGAACTGCTGATGCTTTACTCCAGAAGTACTCAGCCTACATAATCCAGAATTTAAAATTGTTATAATCCCTTCCCTTCTATTGCCCCTCTTCAACACATCAGGAAAACCTTAAGGGAAAAACTACAGGAGCAGAAAATAAGGGAGCTTTTGATCATAATTTACAATACTGAGAGCATTGTAACTGAGAGCAAGAACATATATTGGTTTTTATCCATTTTATGTACTTAAACAAATGAAGAATTCAATCAGAAGCAGCATTTTAAGTGAAAATTGCCATTCCAGGAATTAAATCCTTGATCCAAACCGTGATCTGTACTGCTGATAGGAAGTGTGACCATCAAATTATAAAACCTCTGGAACTCATTTATCAATAGTTGGCATTTAAAGCTTCCCAAAATCGGTCCTTTTCTAGTAAGAGCAGCTTTCAGTGTTGTTTTACAGAAATTTAAAGTCAAAACTATTGCCATGTGACCATTTTAATGGCAGCTTGAGGAAAAGTCTCCTTCAGCTTCAGAGCACCCATAACCAGCAGGATAAATACAGGATTTACATGCATTTACAAGCAAAAATCAGAATTATTTTACGGAAATCAGGTTTCCAGTCCCTTTTCTGCAACACCGCAGCAACATGAACTTTTCAATGACTTTCGTGCGCCTCCTGTTTCGCTGAGCAGTAGCTGAGGCTGCCCCTGAGCGAGTTTGTAAACTCGACACGTTTGCAGCTACCGAGTTCCCTTTCACCAAGTCTATTTGCTCCAGATGCAGGACTGCCCTAATTGCTTCCAGCCCCACGAGCAGCTTGCTGCCAGCAGTTTGGTGACACACAGAGCTGAGGAAACATTTATGGTTAAAAGTGGCAAAAAGTCCACGAAGTTTTAATATGAAGACGTCCTGAATTGTAAAGCTGCCCTTTGCCAGCATTTCGTTTTAATTGAAATCTTTTAAAGTTGTTAATTATCTTAACATTCTATGCAGAAATTAGGATTTTAACAGCTGTCCCACTCCCAAAGCAGAGATTCACAGGAATACCTGGGATCAGCAGCTGGAAGGAGGATGGGATGAGCTCTGTCCAGGGCTCCATGATCCAGGGAATGCTGAAAAGCTTCACACAGCCAGGGGCAGTTCCACTTCCAGCAGGAAAAGGATCACTTTCTCTCAAGTTATCCCTTTCTCTTCACCAGATTCTTCCTCCCAGATCCTAAAATTCCAGGGCAGCTATTTATTTATTTTTTTTTTTCCTTCAAATAAAAAATCCCACCTGGCATAGCTGATTTGTGGATTAAATTTTGTCCTTTTAGTATTTTAAATCTTTTTTTCTATTTGCTATCGCAAGCTCAGCTGAAGAAGTCATTTTCTCCTCCAAAATATGGGAAATTTTAATATATACACCATCCATCCATATGGATTCAACATCCAACCCCAGCGATCAGTATTCCCAGTGGCAATTCCCGAATTATTTCTTGTTAGTATCCCACGATTCCCAACCAAATCCCCTCTCCCCAACAAATACAATCATTACCTCAAAATACTTTTGGGAAAAAGGCACGAAGTGGCCTCAGGTTAGCTCTGCAGTGGCGCCACCCTGTGGAGGCTGAATATTTCACTTTTCGCGATTTTGGTGACCCAAAAACACAGTCAGGACCTGCTGGGAAAGCAGCGCGATTTTCCAGGTAAAAAATCCACCCAAAAGGCAAAAAAAGGGGAAAAGCGGCAGCTCAAGGGAATTGTCTGTAGTTATTTTATACCCAAAAGTGCCCCAAAAGGCATTGCAGACAGTGTTTGGGTGGTATTTTTGGAAAAATAGGAGTTGCCACAAATACCTGTTCTCCTCTCACACCAAGAAAGGTTTGTAGAACAGCAATTTCCTACAGAGCATCCCTCCCACAGCTGTTGGAGGGTGAAAAACGTAATTTACACAGCAGAATTTTCCTTAGAGCAGTGCAACTTCCATAAAAAGGATTTAATTTCCTTCTTCTATGGATTCCCTGTATTTTCCATGAAAACAGCCCTGATTTATTTAGTGATTACACAGAGGTAATGAGGTAAATTTGATATAAATGTTAAGAAATACCAAAATAATTCCGCGCCTCGAGCCTTCAACCCATGAACATTTAAGCAAAAACCTCATCCCAGAGCCTCTGAACATCACTTTCTCCAAATAATCCCTGTATTTTTTTATGGAAAAAAAAGTGCATTTGATAAAGAAACAGGCAAAGCAGCAAAGTTGCAAGTTTTAATGTTTATTTCCCCAAGACAGCCTAGCCTGCACTCTACTTGGATAAATTCACAAGCTAGTTTTCCGCTGCTTCTAGTTTTAAACTTTTAACCATGTTTCTGATGACAAGGAATGCTGCAAAAATACTCTAGTCCAACAAAGAGTTATGATCACAAAATAATCTTTATCCATTCTACAGTGTTTCAGAATTACCAGCTGATTTTAAAACACAAGGTAGATATAGATGCTAATGGTGGCTAATCTGGTATGTTTTATTATAGCAAACTGTTGTTCATGCAACACTTGTGCTCAAAGGGGAAGGCACAGCATTTCCTACAATGAGCCACCTTATCAAGAGTTCAGTTTGTACAAATTTGTAACATCACCTTGAATTTAGTGTGCAGGACCTCAAAACTGAGGCATTCCTCCAATTATAAAAACCACTTGCATCCTTTTTGTGCAAGTTTTAAAAGTACAAAGGTTTTTTTTTTTTTTTTCTCTCTAAAGTGGCTCAAAATAGATTGTTCATGGCTGCCTACATCTAAGATAAAAAGAGTCTAAAACAATTGGATTAGGCATATTAAAGGTGTTCAAACCATGACTTGATTTGTACATCTATTCACACCTCTTTTTGTCGGTCTTTATTCGGCAGTACATATGCACCAAATTTCATTTTTAGACGTTTCCATATCATTTTCATAGAAAACAAAGTTTGAAAACAAGTAACATTGAAACACAGCACGGTATCCTACCACAACAGAAACATTTTGGTTACAGGACTCAACAAAATCTAAAAATGAGCTATGCTGGAGATTACCACATGCAAAGGTTTTCATGTTATCTTTGAAAATGAAAAGGATGAGGTTTTATTACCACATTTTACTGCTTTCTACTATTATGGCAACTTGTGTACTGCAACACAGTCTAGTTGGAAGGGAAATGTATGGTTGGTTTTTTTTTTTTGTTTGTTTTTCCATGCAAAAATCTACAAATTAGTTTTGATGATATGGAAAAGCTTTTCATAACATCAAACATTCATCTGGTGCAAATGCACAGGGAAGCCTTCCTGAAATTCTGACTTTACAAACAACTAAGAAGCCGTAACAGGAAAAGAAATGAAAAAGAACTGAAAGAAAAAAATAAGAGGAAAAAAAAAAATTAAACCAAAACAAAACAAAACAAAACAAAAAAAAAAAACCAAAAAAAAAAAAAAAAAAAAAAGAGAAAAACACAGGCTGCAGGAGTAAACCAGAGTCTGCTGCTAAACCGGTCTTTGTGTGTCCAGTGTAAGTCAACACTTATGAACTCATTGGATGATTTTAGGTTTCTCAGCCCCTGGAGGCGACTCAAGCTCGCATGCGTTCACAGACACATCACAACCACTCTCTCGTGCACACCCGGCCCCGGGCTGGCCACAGCCACAGCCCCGGCCACGGCCTGGGCCAGGGCAGAGGCAGACACTCACCCACGCTGGCCATTCACACGGGGCTCCAGAGCAAGGCCTGCGCTCGTTCTCCCTGCACTGGTGTGGGCATCCTATTCTCTGATGCTTACGAGGCTGATGATGAGAGTACTGCGTTCCCCCCAATTGCTCTAGGAAGTCGGTGTTCCTTCTCAGGCACTGAAGATCTGTGACCTGTAGCCCTTTTTCTTTGAACAATCTAAAGAAGCATTCAGTGTGAAGTTTGTCATTACATTTTGCCACTCATTCTCACTCGCACCCACTCGCCATCTTGACTTCATTTGGGCTTTTCTGTGATTCCAAATGAAATCTTCACATTTTCTTTCCCGATTTAATGCAGCAGCGGATCCCATGAGCCAAGATTGATGGATCAAACCTTTTTTTTTTTTTTTATTCAGTGCTGCATTGTACCTACACTTCCAAAATACCACTCTAAAACTGGAACCCTTCTGCTGGTACATTGGCAGATGAATTGAAACCAAATGTTCCGCCTTGTATTGCTTCTGGAACAAGGCTTGGATCTTCATCAATCTGGAATGGAATGGGAACATCATGAGCAGGGACACACACACAGATCCTCACTGCACAGGGGCTGGACAATGCCAAAAGAGCTCTGTCTTCACCTCCTTGCATCCAGTCCTGCCATTCCTCCCCTGATTTAGTGACAGCACTAAAATGAAGGCATTTAAGCCCAAATGTTTTAGTTTGCACTCAGCAGGAAATGCTGCATGGCACCCAAAATGCTAATCTGTGCACCTTTCACTCCTGGGAAGTCTCCTGGCAGTCTCAGGAATAGTCTGAGCTCTTAGAAGAGCAGCACCATTGAGCCAAGGAAGGATGAAGGCCTGACTGTGGTTCCTATCTGAACTGCAGCACTCAGGGACCAAACCAACACCAACTGAATTCCAAGTCCAGCTGTAAATGCAGAGGCTGAGTTGCTAAACAAGACTTGGATCTTCCTGCTCACATCAAAGTGAAACTCTAGCACAGAATAATCCTCCAAGTGAGAACATGAACGCAGCTGAGCTGGGCCATTTTTGCAGTTCTTCAACCAAAACCCTCTCCCTGCATGGCACACACTGCCAGGGCTGCATTTCCTTCCCATGCCATTAACTCCTGAGTGCACACAAACCAACCCTTCCTGTGATTTCTGTGACGTGTTTGAAATGGAAACAACACTCCTGATCAGCACATTCCACCCCTGAAATTATTCAGATATTCCAAGTGCTTTGTTTCTGAAGCAGCACACTCAGCCCTGGAGTCAGCAGGGAGCTTATCAAATGTGAAATGTCAAGCTCAGGCAGGGGCTGAGAGCTAAGGGAACTATTCCCAGCCTGGGATTTTAATCCCCAGAGATGAGGCTTAAATTAGGCATCAGATCTTCTTTAGATGCTTCATCACAAGCAGTGGTAAGAGATGCAAGAGGTTCAAACCAGGGCTCATTCTTCCCTGAACCCAGAAATTGCCCCAGAGCAGCCCTGGGGCTGCTGCCTTTCCCTGGAGCACATTTATAAATAAAAACAGGGAGCCCACGGCAGGGAATTCCCCACTCACATCATCTGAAGAGAAGAACTGATCAATGATCTCATAAGCCAGTTTGTAGATGTCTTCATTTTCATGGTTTTGTAGCTGTTCAATTTTCTCCAGGCCTACAACCAACACAAGAGAGATCAGAACTCCCAATTCAGGCCAAACTGCCAACAAAGAAATTCAAAACACATCTGGGCACAGAGTGAACAACAATCTGGTTATGAATAAGATACTATTAAACCCATCTGGCATATTTATATATATTTTATACATACAAAATACATTTTAATGTATATTAATATATACATATAATATTTTCTATTTTATACATATCAACAGATAGATATACAGTACATAGAAATATTTCTGAAGCTCTGACAAGCAGAGTTTTGTCACTAACACTTCTTTTCTCCTCCCAGCCATCAGCAATCACAATCCTTCTGCCCTCCCTCAGGACTGGGTATTTTAAAGATTATTCTACTCCACGTTAACAAATCCCAGTTTTTCACCTGTGCCCAAATTTAGTATCCCTGTTCTTTCATCCATGAAAAATTTCAGTTAACTTAAACCACAGCCAAGATGGAGAAAGTCTCAAAGCCATGAGGAAATTAGTTGTTACATTCCTACAACCATTGCAGAATTATTTTTTTCCAAGTTCACCTGGACATGACTTGTGCATGATTAAGGTAAGCACATCATCCCCACACTGACAAATTTAGTTTCTGCTAATAAGACTAATTTGTCTAATATGCAGACTGTTACAAAATTAGCACCTAATGAACTTTACTGCCATTATCTACTCCTCCACATTTTATTTGATCATGAACTTATTTAGGAAAAGCTGTGGATATTCACCAGACAGGCATGGAAAGGGCACTTTAAAAAAGGTTTGCTTACAACACCTGTGCCACCAATAAACCCAACACACAACAGGATCCCAAAGCAGAATCCCTGAAAAAGTTATTAAAATATTGCTCCTCCTACCTCCACACTCTTCTATAAGATTGGCTATGGTTTCCGCTTCCTCTTCAGCCATTTTTAATATATTACTTAGTCCATCCAGAACCACTTGCACAACTTGTGCATCTTTTACTGTCAGCAAATTGCAAAAGGGAGGAATTACATTTTGTTGAATTAAGTAAGCCACCTGAGGGGGGGAAAAGGCAAGAGTTAGAGCAGGAATGTGGCAGCACACAACACACAGCAAACATTCCGTGCACTCAAGTGCTCAGACACCCACCCAGCCCAGAGCACCCTCAGTGGCCACTTCAGCAATCCCTTTTTAGAACATTCAAATAACATTTACCTATTCAGTTATATTTATATTTAAGTAGCAGATACTGTGAATTTTTCAGTATTAGATACAGAGTTTCAACCTCATCTCTGATGAGTGACAGCACCAGCCCAGCCCGGCCACTGATGTCATTTTTTGGGTTTACAACAGACTTGTGTATTTCTACTCATTGGCTACTACCCTTCTGATTATCCCATTCGTGTGGTTTGGGAAGAAAGATAAAAAAATTGTGGAATGCTCAAGAGTCCCATGAGAGCCTGACTGAAGTCACTCATCCCAGCAGCAGAGCTCCCAACCAAACCCCACTGATGCTCCTGATCTCAGGTCACTCCAGAAACAAGTGAAGGTCACTCTTAAATCCCATGAAAAGGGAAGAGCTACTGAATGGTGGAGGAACAGAGACATCCCCAATCCTGGCACCTCCCAAGACAGGGAACGAAGTTTTCTCTGAGTTGGTCTCACCTGGTCTTTTCTGCCGCTGATTGTTAAGTTGCTTATTGCCCAAGCAGCTTCTTTCTGAGTACCAAAGTCGCCCTGAAACACAACCAGAGACACACAGTCATGCCAGGGTTTATGGGATGCAGTATTCCCACAAAAATGTATTTGTTACAGTCCCCTCTGCTCAGTGTCACTGTATCAGTGCCCTGGGAAAGTAACAAATCCTGTCCCCATTCGGTCTGCGTCCATCCCTTCCCTGTAGCCAGGTTTGTGATTATCTTCCAGGGGATGGGGAATTTGTTTACATCACAGCAGCTGAGAACTGCAGCCCCGCAGTGTCACAGTCCTTATCAGCAGCTGGCATGTCCCACAGGCAGAGATCAGCACTCGGTGTCAGCTGTGATAAAGCACTGCACACACTGCAGCCAGGGCTGCCCCAGGTCATGAACTCAGGGCTGCCTCCAGCTCAGAGCTGTCCCCAGTCCATCAGCTCAGGGCTGCCCCAGTCCAGCAGCAGCTCAGGGCTGCCCCAGTCCAGCAGCAGCTCAGGGCTGCCCCAGTCCAGCAGCAGCTCAGGGCTGCCCCAGTCCAGCAGCAGCTCAGGGCTGCCCCAGTCCAGCAGCAGCTCAGGGCTGCCCCAGTCCAGCAGCAGCTCAGGGCTGCCCCAGTCCAGCAGCAGCTCAGGGCTGCCCCAGTCCAGCAGCAGCTCAGGGCTGCCCCAGTCCAGCAGCAGCTCAGGGCTGCCCCCAGTCCATCAGCTCAGGGCTGCCCCAGTCCAGCAGCAGCTCAGGGCTGCCTCCATCAGCGCAGGGCTGCCCCAGTCCAGCAGCAGCTCAGAGCTGTCCCCAGTCCAGCAGCAGCTCAGAGCTGTCCCCAGTCCAGCAGCAGCTCAGGGCTGTCCCCAGTCCAGCAGCAGCTCAGGGCTGCCCCAGTCCAGCAGCAGCTCAGGGCTGCCCCAGTCCCTCAGCAGCTCAGGGCTGCCCCAGTCCCTCAGCAGCTCAGAGCTGTCCCCAGTCCAGCAGCAGCTCAGGGCTGTCCCCAGTCCAGCAGCAGCTCAGGGCTGCCCCAGTCCAGCAGCAGCTCAGGGCTGCCCCAGTCCAGCAGCAGCTCAGGGCTGTCCCCAGTCCAGCAGCAGCTCAGGGCTGCCCCAGTCCAGCAGCAGCTCAGGGCTGCCCCAGTCCAGCAGCAGCTCAGGGCTGTCCCCAGTCCAGCAGCAGCTCAGAGCTGCCCCCAGTCCAGCAGCAGCTCAGGGCTGCCCCAGTCCAGCAGCAGCTCAGGGCTGTCCCAGTCCAGCAGCAGCTCAGGGCTGTCCCAGTCCAGCAGCAGCTCAGGGCTGCCCCAGTCCCTCAGCAGCTCAGGGCTGCCCCAGTCCAGCAGCTCCTCAGGGCTGCCCCAGTCCAGCAGCTCCTCAGGGCTGCCCCAGTCCAGCAGCTCCTCAGGGCTGCTGTTACACAGAAAGGTCTCCACTCCTTCCTCAGAGATCAATAAATTGGTAGCTAACAGAACTATCTGTGAACAGCTCTGTGCTATTTGTCTTTTCCCCTCAATACTTCCCACATGCTTTTAGCTGTTGCCTCTGACACAGCAGAGCCTTGGCAGCACAGTGTGGTTTGTGTTGTGGTTTAAATCGTGTTTTAAAAGACACCAACACCCAACAGCTGGAAAGGAACACAGGATTTGAAGTGCCAACACCAACCCTTGGGCTCTGACCTTATCTAGGAGATGTATTATCATTGGAACAAGGTTTGCATCTATTACTGCCTGAACTTGCTGCTGGTTTCCTGCAGTGATGTTAGATAGGAACCACACCGCTTCCTGCAAAAGAAAAGGAGCAGGAATTAATTCACAGAAGGATTCCCTGTCATTTATGTCCACTGCAACTGGCCAACCTTCAATACAACCAAGATTCAATCAGCTCAATTGTACAGAGCTCAGTTCCTGCTAACACAAACCAAAGCAACCATCTCACCTTAGGAGACTCCACAAGACTCCTCAGTCTTTCACTGTTACCAGCTTCAACCAAACACTTAGAATTAAAAATAAAAATTATTTGAAGGCAGAAAATCCCAAATGAGCATTCCTAATTGCTTCCAGCACTGCCAATAAGCAGGTTTCAGCTGATGGCCAAAATGCCTGACAGCATCCTGTGCTCCCCACATGACAGATCTTTACCTCCTTCAGAATCTCTCTTCTTAGCTTGAAGAAAATGCAGCACTATTAATTAAAGAGTAGATTTTTAACAATACTCTTAGTTTATGCCTCTGTGCTCATCCTGTCCCCAGGCCCAGGACTCTCCTGCCAGCCACAGCCAGCAGCAGGTGCCTGGCGAAGCAGGAACAGATCTCTGCCCCAGCAGCTCCTCCCCAAATTACACCCAGAGCCCCCACCTCCCTTTCAGTGTGAATCTATACTTTAATCAAGAAGTAACATTTCACAGAAAATTTTAGGTATATTCAGAGTATCAACCTTTTAAAATCTCACAGATGATAGATTTCTCCCTTCCTACAAACCTTCCATCGTTCAATTCCCCTCTCAACCTCTCTGGAATGACAATTTCGAGCTGAATATTTGTCCCAATGTAAGATTCAGCAATGTCACTGAGCTGACTCTCTGAGATCAGATCCCAGGAGCACAGGTGGCCCTGGTAGAGATTTGGGGTCCTGGGGCTCTCCTGGTGGGCTGCTTTGGGGCTTTAATCACGGGCAGTGTTGCAGAGGGGCCCCGCGGTGCCCAACACGCCTCAGATGCACTCCGTTGTCAGCAGTGCCATCAGTGCCCCCAGAGAGCCCTTCCTTCCTGCCATCCTCACATTCACCCCATCCCATCCCAACCCCACTGCTCACACACACTCCACGCACACACACCCCAGCGTCTCTGTTTCATCATTTCCAAGAGAGTCAGGTTCATCACGGTGACATTTCACGCCTCGGGAACTTGAACTTTTTAAGTCAACACCCAGATTTATAAAATAAAGCTTTGATTTCCTAAAAACATTGATATTCTCGCCAAGTACAAGTCTGCAGCTCCTAAGAGACTTTCCTATGGATATTAATTTCCAGAAAAAATCTGTATTTGCTGGAATTTGCCACAAACTGGTGGAAGGAGTCAATTATTCACATCTCTTTGCCACCACACAACGTTGCAGCCAAGCAAAGCCAAATATAGAGGTTATCAATCAAATAAAATCCCTGCAGGTGCTCACCTTATTAATTTTTTCTTTGGGATGTGTCAGAAGTGCTGGGAAATGTGAGAGAGCTTCACAGTTGAGAACTACCTGTGTCTGCTCATCGGTGCCAGTGACGATGTTCCCCACGGCCCTCAGCGCAGCCGTCTGCAACGAAAACATTTCCTCTCACAACATCTCTGCAGCAAATATTTTTCTAGCTGAGAATATAAAAGGTTTGATGCAAATGCTGCAGCACACAGGAAGCAGTATTTAAATTTCAAGCTGGGCTATGAAAAGCAAGCAGCATTTTCTGTAGAAGCACATTTTGGGGGTCACTCGACAAGGGATCTGAGCTTACCTGGACTTTAACTTCCTGGTGGCTGAGGAGGGGAACCAAGTGAGGGACAATTCCAGAGTCTATCACCATCTGGATCTGCTCATTGCCAGCATCCGTGAGATAGGACAGGGCCCAGACTGTATCTACCAATATCTGATGGGAGACAGGAACAGCTCTGTCAGCAGCGCAGGAATGAACCCAAACAATGTACATTTTAGAGATCGATTTCAAATTAATTTAAATTAATACCTGTGTGCATCACACACAGAAAAGCCAATTTGAGCAGCAGTGAATCTGAGCTTTTCAACTGACAGCTTGCAAAAAGATTGAGGGAGTGCTGTTTCAGCTGACAGCTCTTGACTGGCTCACCAATACAGGCATTTCAAAATTCAAATAAGCTTAATTTCACCTACTTAGAGGCAAGAAAATAAATCCCATAATTACTACATGAATAGTAAAGTTAATATATTTAGATGTATTTTGGCAAAGCACTGTTGTCATTAGACAAGTAAGCTACAAGTTTAGGAAGCAAAGAATTCATCTTAAATTCTGATTTATGCTCAGGCAAAAAGCTGACTTATTTCATAATTTCAGTCAAGTATTGCTCATTTACTTCACTATTAAATAACAACATTCATAATTAACACACCTCAGAAGTTACATCTAAAGCTGACATTTGATGTGCAGCAGACACTGATTTTCATTATAAATTTAAGTGCTGGGCAGAAAAAAAATCCTGTATTTATTTGTGAATGAATGGTCACAGAAATAAAAATAAAATGTAGGTTCAGTTACAAGTGCAGGGAAAGTCCATGCAAATAAACACTTGCAATGACAGAAATACCAGGGGAAAAAACATCACTATTTAAAAATAACAGAAATATTTAAAAAGAAGCAGTTAATAGATATCAGAAGAAGTTTTCCCTAATGAAAGGGAACATGACAGATTTTAAAAACTCCAGCAGAACACAGCAGTGGCTTTAAGCCGAGTCACTCACATTTACATCCGTGTGGTGAATTAAAACACAGAGCGCCGGCAGGATCTGAAGGGGAAAGAAAACACCTGGGGGTTATTTTGGAGGCAGAAAACACTGAGCTGGAGCTGAATCCCACCCCAGAGCAGCTCCATCACCTCCTGGATGGTCTCCATGGGCGGAGGAGGGTCTTTGTGGCGGCACAGGTTGACCATGACCCAGGTGACGTTCCTTAGGAAGGTGATGGGGATGGAGGGGCTGATGAAGGACAGCAGAGGCTTCACTACTCCAAGGCTAATAACATAATCTCTACACTGGGGTCCATCACCTGGGGAGACACAAGCAGTGCTGTTTCAGCAGAGAAAATCCCAGAATTTATGGATTTGTGGCGGTGGGAGAGGGGAGGGGGTGGCAGGCAACACCAAACCACCAAAACCAGGGACATATTCCAAAAACCCAACATATTCCTGAAGATTCCTTGACCGAGTTTCCAAACAATAATGAAACGCCCCCAGAAGTTGGTGGTGGCAGGAATAACACCCACCTATGATATTTCCTAAAGCCCACACAGCTTGCTCACAAACATTTTGATGAGGTGAATGCAGCAGTCTCAGGAAAAGCGGCACAGCATCTGAAAGGTATAAAAAAATCCCCCAGGAAATGGTTAAAAACTGCATTCAAAAAGAGCAAACCATTCACAGATTTAACTCTCACATGAGACATTTTTCCCCTGTTAAGATCTGATCAAAGCTTCACTAATTTCCCAGGTGATACTGAAATAAAACACTGCAATAATTCCTCTTTTACTGCATATTCTTAGAGCCTGCACTTGAGAATATTAAACCCCTGACATTTAATTTGTTTGCAAGTCTCAAGTTTACCGAAGCTTGTCGGGAGCCAAATTTAGTCCCATTTATTGAATTCAGAAATTCTCTGCTAAGTTATGCATCAGACCTAACTGCAAAGCAGTGACAAAGACCAAACTCAACCATTGAAATGAAGCAACTCAAGAATAAGCAGGAGCAGAGCTCCATTAGGAGTGGGAATGGAGGAGGAGGGCAGGAGAGGGCTCCACATTTGGATAATCGATCCTGTTTTATTCTCCCCCAGCACTGAGGTGCTCGTTTACATAATAGCTTAAGCTGTAAGGAATCCATTTATTTCATATATTTCCAGAGAAATTTGGTATTTTTAAGTTTGATTTTTTCTTAATGTAAACCGTGTTTTACTAGGGAAACAATAAATCAGCACAATTCTTATTTCCTGCTAAATAAAGGTATTTACAATGTCTGTATGCAAGGAGAAAAAACATCCCCAGGAAGCAGATTAATAAATTCTTGTGGAAAAATTACAGCATAACATCTTTTTAGCTGAAATAAATCGTAATTTCATATGTCGCAGCTATTAAATTGACTTAGAGAGTGCAATACAGACCTACAGAAATTACTGAAATAAGTGCCCAATCCATTGATAAATTAGGTTTAAATATAAAGTGTTCTAGATCGGGGTGGGACAGATTATCTATTCATTAGATTTCCAAAAGAACACTCAGGATGTAACTGGGAAAGGAAGAGGATGGGGGAAAAGCGAAGTTAAAAGTATCACCATCCTATAAGGGTGAAAAATAAATTATATCAAAGTTCACAGGCTCTTAACACTGAGTTTGCAAACGCAGAAGCAACTGATCCTGCAAAGTTTTGTGTATTTTTCCTTACATTTTAGGAAAAACTCATTTCCCAGTATTTTTGGTTCAAGAAGCTCTGTTTCATTGACTCAATTAAAAGCCCTGCACGCTCAGTTCTGCTTTACCAACAGCTCTGCTTCCACTTAGGACATGCTTGGGGTACAGAACTAAGTTTGCTTTGCCTGGCAATTCAGATTCCAAGGCCAACAGCAATTCCTTTCCATGTTTCAAATGCCTCAAAATAGGAAGGAGAGATTTTTTTAATTCAACTTGATTTTGAAAGAGTTCAATGTCAGGCACCCTCTGTTCCATGAATTTTCTTCCCTCTTCACAACAGGAAGCTTTTCAGAGGGGTGGTTTGGTTTTATTTCAAGTTTTTTTGTGAGTTTTGGTATTTTTTTAAGATTGAAAACTGGAAAGCAGCAGATATCAACTCTGCTAAAGCATTTGGAGTTCCCAGAAGATGCTGCTCCACATCAGAAAACCCAAGTGAGGTTAAACTCTGAGAAAATGCAGCCCAAAAGCAGCGTGTGGTGCCTGCTGCTGCTCGCCAGAGGTGAACATCTGGCAGGAGCTCCTTCAGGGCCTGAGACTGACAACCCAACTCCAGCCAAATCCAACATGGGATGGAAGCAAATCAACCCCGCAGGACTCACTGGATTGAACTACAGCCTGGGTTTGTTCCGAGGTTCCAGAGGCAATGTTTGTCAAAGCCCACGCAGCTTCAAACTGTAAGGAAGGACTGCAGAGAAACAAGAAACACAGTCATTATTATTATTATTATTATTATTATTATTCCAATCAGTGGCACATGAGCTCAATAGCAGGAATTGGTGCAGCATTTTGAGTTCTGGCAATACTCACTTGTCATCTCTTTCAAGACAGTGCACTAAAATAGGTAATATTCCTGATTTTATTAGGTCATCGATGGGTGGGTTGCGGTCACTGGAAAGCAGCTTCCTGTGAAGGGACAGGGAAAACAAACAGATGAGAGACAAATCCTGCCTGGAAAGGATCATGGAATTGTTTCATCCAACCTTCCCTCCCACAGGATCAGTGCTGACACCAGAGCAGGTCAGCAAAGGCTTCCTGGGGGAGAGTTTGGGAATCTCCAATTGAGTCCCAAGAACCTCCCAGGCTGGGAATTCCTTCCCAAAGGAGACTCTCCTCCTCCCACAGACCAAGCAGGATTTGCTGCCTCCTCCTGAAGTGAAAATAATCCCCCAAAGTGAAATTGCAGAGCTATTGGAAAAGCAAAGCCATTACATCCATTGGCCATTTCATTCCATGCTTTCTCTCCTCTGGGAGTTTATCGTCAGTCAGGAAAATAAAGATCAGAGTTATTCAGTTCCACCCTCCCACAACTTTCTTCCTTCTCCACCCTGCAAAGGAGATACTCAGATCTTTTTGCACTTAAAGCCAAAGATCTTACAGTCCTTTGAAGAGTATATTTTACTCTGTGAGAAGCATCAGGTTTGCACCAAGATAAATCCAGGTATTTACATATCAAGAAAATCCACACTACTTAAAAGGTCTATGTATTTTGATTTCTTTAGAGCTCTATTTTCTTTTAAAAAATCACTTAATTACATACAATTTCAGTTGAGCTAGAACACATTTTCTGACATTAAGAGCAGGATAAAATAAGAATAAAATCAAGATATTTGAGCAAAGTGTGTTCTTACCTTGCTGCCTGCACAGCACTTAACTGAATACCCTGGTTGTCACTCGAAGCATTCTAAAATAAGAGAAATTAGATTTTTCACACATCTGGCATCGTGACATGAAGAATATTCAAACAATTTAATTGTTTTTACCTGTACTATTGCCTCCAAAGAAGTGTTTTGCTAGAAAACAGAGACAGACAAAAAGCAGTTAGAAATTCCAAATGTCTTTAAAGTATGCAAGAAGAAGAAATTATTGAGAATTCATTCTTACCACTCTAAAGTCCCCATCTATATCAGAATCTTCACAGATATCTTCATGGGGAACATTCCTCCTCTTTAGGAGATGCTCATCTCTTTTGTTCTGAAAGAAAAATGATGGAATACCTTTAAAACTTGGATTTAGGGGGAGTGGGGGTGCTAAGAAGGGAAGGGAAGCTTCTGTTTTCATCAATCATTAATATGCCCTCATTGATTCTGTGAAAATTGCCAACAAAAAGTTGCGAAGGATTGCAGAGAGAAGCACAATTTGGAAAAAATTTCTTCCTAAAAAATCCTGCGTCCAACTTTATCCACACACCAACAACCTGTGCTGGAAGTTTCATGAGCACACATCCATCAACATTCCAATTGATCTGTCATCATTTCTAACAGGACACAGCCATGCCCAGAGGTTTTCTGTTCAGAAGGAACTAATTCCAGCTGTGAGTCCTTTTCTGAGGAATTTTTTTTCCACTTTTCCAACGATTCCAGTGTCACCTTCACTCTTCAGTTCTGGTGTGCTGAAAGGAAATTGCTTTCTGCCTGCAGATGAGCAGGAAGAGCTGATGTTCAAATCAAAACCAAGTTTTTATAAATCTTTAAAAACCCAACTGGAGGTGCAAGAATCATTCCCTTTATTATTATTATTCCCTGGTTTTCAGGACAAAAGTTATGGAACTCCCATGACTTCAGAACTTTAATAAGAATTCTTACATTTTACTGAAGTAAGAGCAAAGTCAAATCCCATTTGGTAAGAATAATAATAGAAAATAAAATAATAATAATGCTGTGTCATCTCACCTTTCTCAACTCGACAACGACTTCATTTCTTTGTCTTCTCATAGTCTGGAAAGAATTAAGAATAAAATACATTATAATCTGAATTTAGACCAATTAAAAAAGTTCTTATACAACTATTTTAGTTCATGCACTTCAACAAAACTTTTACACATAGGGTTTAATTTTCGTTATAAAAGTAGAAATCTACAGGAAATGGAAATAACTACAATATTTCTGTTATTTCACAGTAAAACACTCTCCTAAGTCTTCATGTTGAGGAAAAAAAGGAATCAGAAACAAAAACATTTTTTTAAAGGGAAAAGTTGAAAGGAATTGTGCATAAAACAACACCAAAGCATTATAAAGACCATGGCAATCTAGAGTAAAATAACTTTATAAAGAAGCTCAAATTAACAGGCCCTGTAAGCAAAGCTGAGTTACAGAACTATTACTTATAAATGAAAATCCCATAAAACTCTTGGCACTCTAAGAGCAATTTTTTTTGGTCATTTTCTCTACAGTTCCCATTGACAGTACTCAGGAAAAAAAAAAAAATCAATTGTAAATATACATAAATTGGTTTATTGCTGCTCGTGTTGCTGCAGTGAAAACAGAGAAATAAATCAGTCTGGAGTGATTTTATTCTACACTTTGAACTTTCCAGTGAATGAAAACAGCAAAGTTCCAAACAATTCCATTTTTATTGTGACTAAACAGCTCAGGGAAAGCTGGAAGTCCCCAAGCAGAGGACAGAAGGAAAAGGAACAGCAACCAAACCTCCTGAACAGCCAGGAGATCTGAAGATAAGCATTAAAAGCTTCACTTTCAAAGCATAATTATTTTTATCAAAAAGAATGTGCAGGTCATCAGATCTAATTGCAGCTGAGCATGACACTTTAGCTCCTCAAAGGAAGGAGCTACAAGAAAAAATTATGGATGGGAAAAACAGTGGAAAAGAAGGGATGGCTCTCTGCTGCTCTGGAGGCAGAAGTTTTCATGGCCTGAGAAAAACAAACAGTAGAGAGAAAAATCTAATGTCCCCCAAATGACAGCTCCTGCTCTGGAAAAGGCAAAGTGCCCAGGAGCAGCTGGGAAGGGCCACAGCAGAGGAGTTCAGAGCATCCCAGCACTGCAGTTCCTCCTCCCAGGGCACTGCAGCTGCAGGGCAGCAGCCCAGCCTGGGGTTCCCCAGGAATGCCCAGTGCCCCCCAGTGCAGCACAGCACAGTTCGGGGCTCCCCAGGAATGCCCAGTGCCCCCCAGTGCAGCACAGCACAGTTCGGGGCTCCCCAGGAATGCCCAGTGCCCCCCAACACAGCACAGCCTGGGGTTCCCCAGGAATGCCCAGTGCCCCCCAACACAGCACAGCACAGTTCGGGGCCCCCCAGGAATGCCCAGTGCCCCCAAACACAGCACAGCACAGCCTGGGGTTCCCCAGGAATGCCCAGTGCCCCCAAACACAGCACAGCACAGCCTGGGGTTCCCCAGGAATGCCCAGTGCCCCCCAGGACTGCCCTGCTCCCTCCAGCACAGCCTGGGGCTCCCCAGGAATGCCCAGCTCCCCCCAGCACAGCACAGCCCAGGGTCCCCAGGACTGCTCAGCTCCCCCCAGCACAAGGGAGGCAGCTCTGAGGAGCAGAGCGAGGGCAGGAAACACTCCACAGACATTTCTCTGTGCTCCGAGAGAAGTTTGATACCACCCAGCACTCCTAAGCGTTGGAAAAGGCTGCAGAGTACAAACTCCTGCTCTCAAACACTCGCTGCAGTTTCTCCAAAGTCTACTCATCTGGCATGTCCGAGATGAAAATAATGTGAGGAAAGCCTCTGATAATCAGATTGCAGAACTGTACCACGCCCCTGATGATCTCACAGGACTTCTAACACCTTCCCAAACCACAACCCAAGACAATCAGCATTCCCACCAAAAAGCTCTTCCCAGACTCCAAGGATGACATTGCTGGTCAGAGCAAAGCTGTTGCTGACAAGGGGAGAAGTGAGGGGGTCCAAAACAAATATTACCAGAGAAAAAAGCCTCGGATGTGTCATTTAGAAAATTCTGTACTTGAAAAATCATCTCTGCAGTTGATCAGACTTTAAAAGATCCTCTCCTGGAACAAGAATGTTCTCCCTCCTGCTCCAAGCTGAGAGGCCCTTGGTTGAATTCCTGCCTGCTCTGAGAGCCTGCACACCTAGGAATCACAAAAACCTTCACACCACAGACACGCCACCAGTGAAGGCACACTTAAGCACAATTTACCAAAAGTGGCTCCAGTAAAACCATTCTCTGTGCAAACAGAGTCTGTTGACAGAATAGTTACAGGTCAACCTGGCACTGCTCCTCCTCTGAGGAAGAGCACAACAAATGACAACTGAAGTCAGCTCTGCCACAGTTTCCCAGCATCACCACCCCAGCCCAGAGATGGAATAGTTTGGAGAAACTGAAATGCCAAGCAGAGTCAAGATCAACTTGTGCTGCCTTCTGGCAAACAGCTCAAAGGGCAGAAATGAGGGATTGTGGTGTCTTGGCACGTGGGGAATTATTCCTTCTGTTCTGGGGGAGATCTGAGTTATGTGAATCAGCTCCTGGCCTGCACCAGCACAAGTGTGAGCAGGAAGCATTCTCACCAGAAAGGCTTTTAAAGCAGAGTTCAGAATGGTCCTGGGAAGGGCTCCAGTTGAAAAACATGCACCACTTCGTCAGGAATTCATGTGGCTCTTTCAGTCACTGGATCCTGTTTGTCATTTGCTACATCAAAAATCAAATGATCCGATCTATTTCTGTCAGCCTATGATGGCCACCCCTCCATCCTCCTTTTTTCAATTATATTTAGCTTCAGATTTATCATAAGGGCTATTTCTGACCATTAGTCATGACTGAGCCCTTCAGCTTACCATTAAAATCTCATGTTAGTGATGCCTGCAGGATCCTGAGACATTCTGGGGGCTCGCACAGCACCACCAGGAACACTCCCAGCTCCTCAGCAGGAACACCTGGGATCCACCAGCCCTTCCTAACTGCACCTGCAAAGGGATCCTGAGCTCTCTTCCTTCCCTGAATGGATCAGGAAGTCAGCTCCCACCCCACAGAGCCTGTGTTCACTCCTGTGTGGAGTGGGGGTTTTCGCTGTAATCAAATATTCCATTGTGTTTATACACCTACAACAGGAAGGTCTGACAGCACACAAGTAACTGTAGAACTTTGGCTGCTCCTCCGACCCTCAGCAATGGCTTCCCAAGGCACATAGTTTCTGCTGGGGAACTGCAAAGTCAACAGTTACTGTAAATTAGAGTTGATTGTGCCATCCTTCCTTCCCTCCCAGGAAGTTGCTACCAGCACCAGTGTGGTCTGGGATTCAAAATAAAACCAACAAAACCACCCCCCAGGGCATGGACGTGTGAAAACAGACTATTTATCCCCAGTTATTCAGTTGTATCCAGTGATTCAGGCCCTCCTCCATCCGTTATTCCCCTCCTATACAAATCCTATCCCAACTACAAAGTGAATCAATCACGTTACTCTCAAGATCACTGATCAAAATGCTTTGGGATCATAAAGCCAACCCAAGACAGCCCCAGAAATCACATCTCAGCAACTCTTCCACCTTCGGAATGAAAAGGGGAGTCTCAGTTACAGAGAAAGAAATAAAAATCAATATGACATTACATGTGCCACCAGCCCCATTTCTCCTGGAGAAAAAGCCTGTGCATGGCAAAGAAAATGCTTTATACAAATATCTCAGTATCATCCAAAAGTGACAAGATGGATGAGCTTCACCACAGAACTCCAAGTCAGCTTAAAGGAGCCTATTTTTAACTCCCTGAGTGAAATTCCTGCTCTCCTTCAGTTCTTCCATATTTAATCCCAAGCAGACTATTTTGTGTGGGATACAGGGAAGGTTGAGAAGCTTCAAATTACCTGCAATATTCAATATATCTCACAGTACCTCCTTTTCTTCACTCCCCTGGAGCTTCCTTGGTGTTCTCAAATATATTGGTATTTTTAAAGTCCAGTGAATGATGCTGGCAAGTCTCAAAATCCTGACACTGCTGATCTTAAAGCATCTTGATGCAATGGCTGCTCCAAAATTAGTTTTGAAGTGCTCTGCATCACAGAATTATCATCACTTCCCCTCATGCATCTCTCAATTACAGAGCAGAAATCTCTATTTAACACCTCTCCTGTGCTGGCACTGTGAAAGCAATCCTTAATCTCCTGCCCTGCAACACAGGTGAGACAGGGGAGAAAAGGCCAGCAGGAATTCAGCAGATTCTTCCAGGATTTCCAGGGAAATAAAATGCATGAAGTATTTTTTATTTCATTTCAAAACCCCCTAAATGTCAGTCAGATTGTGATGCTGCAGCAGGCAATGATCACCAACAGAAAATGAAATGTTGAATCACCTGGTGAAACAAAATGAAGCAAAAAAAAATGCCCCAAAACTCAGCAGACCTTCCCAAATCAAGACCCCTAAATACAGGACTGAAAAGGCATTATCTAAACTCAAATTGTTCATAAAACTCTGTCTATCAGACACAATGAACAATTTGTGCTTATCTGGCCTTTGTATAGCAAAGATCTGCTATTTAATTCTAAGGTCTGTGATATTACCATTAAAAATAAACATTGGAAAGAAAATTGGGTGTCAGCACAGCCATACCCACAATAAACAGTAAAAACCAGCTCATCCTTTCTTATTCAAGGGGCAAAAAAAAGCCCAAGTCAAACCTGCTCAACACTGAAGACACAAGATGAAAAAAGTCACCTTACCCAGCTCCCTAATGGATAAGTATTTGCATAATTTAATATTAGAGTCCAGATAAACCCTTCTTCAAGTCAGATTTTGGGGTTGGAGGTTAAAAAGTGTGGTCACTTCTGCAGTTTTTAAGGCTCCTCTTTGCACTGAACCAATATTATTTTTCCCCCCACAGCTCTAAAATCTTGGAGACCCTGAAAGAATGTTGCAAGTACTGCCTAGAAATCTAAACCCCCCCAGAGATGCTGCCCGAGGATTAGCTCCAAATTGCTGCTCTCCCAGCATGAAAAACTTTATCACACCGTGGATTCCTCTGAGCAGGGGCATAAATAAGGAAAAGGACAAGGAGGTATTAGAGATCTCTGGTCCCACTGAATCCCTCTATTCCCAGTGTCATCACCAATCTGTCATCTCCAAACACATGGCAGCAATTATTTACAACGTGCCCGTGCAGGCAATGTTTACCCAAGACTTCAGCATATGAAGGAATTTTGCTAAACATCTTATGTAAAAGATGTTTAGCAAATATCTTGTGCTTGTGTTGGGGTTTGCTTCCTTTTTCTCCCCCCCACCTCTTTTTTTTTCCAGGCCAGAATTCGTAATTTTAGAAGCATATTGGGAAAAAAATTGAAGTCCAACTTTAACTTATTAAGTGTCCAAAAAGGTGAACAAATGCTCGGTACTTTAAGGGATAAAATATAGGAAATTCCCTAATTTTTGTCAGAAATAGAGTAACTTCCTGTGAATATGTAAAACCTGGAAGGAAAGGACAATGTAACAGGAACTGTTGGCATTGTAACTGTCAATGGACTGACCTGAGCACATGGAATTAAGAGATAACATTTTTAGGAAGTTTGCAATTCACAACATGGCAACCTTTCATAACCTCGAGAAATATCTCTCCATTTGTGATTCACCAAAATTAGGGTGATTTCTTATTTCTCTAGAGGTAAACTGTCATGGAAAATAAAAAAAAAAAAAAATGATGGTTTTGTAAAATCAACCCAGGGCCAAACAGAATTTCAGCGGAGATAAAAAGGGGGAGGAGTGGAGGAGATAAAGATCAAACGTTGGCTTCCTCTTCGAAGTAAATACACAACTTTCTACCCAAACAGCCCTGAAAGTTGGATTTTGGAGCTGTCCGAGCCCAGGGCCTTGGCTGGGAGTGGGCACCCCCAATTCCCTGCCCCTAATGACCGATGTGATGTGTAAGCAGTTAATGAGCAGGAAGGACAGCCAGAAGCCTGAGCTATTGTATGAAAAATAGCCCTGCACCGTGGTTATTTTAGGGAGCAGGCGTGTGCTCTAGGATTTGCTGGATAAATGTCACTCTCTAAAATTTAACAGGGCCCAGCAGTGGGGTTTGACTGGGGAAAAAGGCATTTAAGCACAGCAGCAAATAAAAAAAATAAAAAAAAAAAAAAAAAAAAAAAAAGACTGGAGAGCTTCCCTGCCTCCTGACACACAAACACGTGGTGTTACCTGCGTGTGTCCATCTTGAACCTCCCCCACTTCAGCCCTTCTCCCTTAGAACTCGGCCCCAAAGCAGCTGAATTCCAACCTGTATCTTCCCATTAATCCCATTTTTTTCTCCAACAGCACGTTCTGTGTGCATTCCTAAAGCTGCCTCCCTACAGTTGCCTATCCAGCGGTAACAAAATTTATATAAAAACAAATTAACAGCTAAGGCAAGTGGTTACCAACCAACCTCACAGTAGCAAACAGGGCAATTAATTATTCCCACTCATAATATTTTTGCCAAAACTTTGGGCATAACTGAATAAACTGTTTTATCAATCTAATTGGACAGGTTAAAAATCGAGGTGTTGCAGACTTCTGGGAAAACGTGGCTGATGTTTTCATTAACCCCAGGAACACAAACGATTTTTTACCGTTGAAACATTGTACTTATTCATACAAAAGTCTGGAATATTATGGAAAACACGAGGGACATTTTGAGATTAGTAAAAAAAAGCCACGAGGATGCCAAAATTCTTGTTCAGAACCCTGTACAGAGGATTTTGAGCTCCAACCAGCACTCCTGGCAGAGTGTGTAAAGGTGAGGATTGATACCTAATTGCAAAATTTGCCTGTTTCCTAAGGAAATCCCAAGTTAATTCCACATTCTGCTGTGCTCAGGAAGCACCTTCGCAGCTCAAATAATTAAGCCACCAAAAAGTTCAGGGGCTCTGTGATACAAGCCACAACTGCTTCTGAACTAACTGAGCAGAAAACAGCAATATTAAAAAAGAAGAAAACAGAGAAAAGTGCGGCTTTTAAAAATAATCCTTACAGTAGGGGTTAGGGCATTATTTATTTAATTAGGTATCCTGGAGACGCGCAGCAGAACACCCAACAGGGCCCTAATCCTGACTCAGGCTTTTAGGGGCTGCTCGGAGAGATGGTTCCTGCAGGAATTCAGGCAAACCCCACCCGAACCGGGGCCGCCGGCGCAGGGCCGAGCCGAGCCCCGGCGGGCGCAGGGCCCGGGGGGAGCCGCCGCCGCTGCCGGGCCCGAGGGGCCGCGGAGCCCCCGGAGCGGCGCCGGGCGGGCGCGGCCGCTGCCCCTCGCCGGGCGCCCACAGGCCCGGCCGCGCCCGGCCCGCAGCGCGGCCTCGGCGGCTCCTTCCTCCCTCCTTGCCCGGCCTGCCCTCCCCTCCCGGGAGCGGCGCTCCCGCCTCCCCGCGGCTCAGGGCGGGCGCCGCGGCCGGGCCCCGCCGCGCTCACCTCCAGGTCGCGGCCTTTGTTCTTGAAGTTCTTGAGGCGCTGGTTGTCCAGCTTCTCGTTGTCGGCCATGGCGGGGGCGGCGAGGGAGGAGCGCGGCCCCTCCGCCTCCGCCCGGGCCCGAGCGCGCCGGGGGCCCGCCGGGCCCGCTCTCGGCCTCGGCGAGCCGGGAGGGCCGGGGCGAGGGGGCGCCGCTGCGGGGCCGGGTGGCGGGGCCCGGAGCGGGGCCGGGCGCGGTGCCGAGGGCGGGAGCGGCTCCCGGAGCGGGGCGGTTCGGAGCGGGCCCGGCGCCGGTCCCGGCGGCCCGAACGCGCCGGTGCCGCCGAGCGGGGGAAGGGACGGGGCGAGCGAGGGAGGGAGGGGGAAACAGGGGCAGCCTCGCTCTGGGCGCCAACGCCCATTGGCTGCGCCGCGCGCGGCCGGCGGCCAATGGCAGCGCGGAGGGAGAGGGCGGGAGCGGTGACGCAGCGCGGCCGGGGGGAGGGAAGGAGGGGCCGCCTCAGCGCCGCCGCCATCTTGGGCGGTGGGGCTGAGGGCGGGCCGGCGGCACGGGCACCCTCCGCGCCTGCGCCGCCGCTGCCCGGCCGGGAACGAGCGCTTTAATCCGTCCCCTCGCTCGGCTTTGGAGGCGAAAGTTAACATTTTAATCCTTCTCCCACTAGGCTTTCCCTTCGCTCCCCTTATGGAGCCGGCAGTTAACAGTTTAATCCTTCCGCTTGCTGCACTTGGCGTTCACCCACATCAAGGAGGCAGAAGTTAACGCTTTAATCACTCTCCCCACTACATTTTGCATTCAGGCTCCTCAAAGAGCCCAAAGTTAACAGTTTAATCCTTCTCCTCGTTGTACTTTGTATTCACTCCCCTCATGGAGCTGAAAGTTAACAGGTTAATCCTACCCCTCACTAAAGCTTGCATTTGCCCCCATCATGGAGTCAAAAATTAAATTTAATCCTTCCCCTCACTTTGCAGTCACCTGTTCCTCCCAGTCTAACAAATTTTAGGAAAAAAACCAAAAAAGCTGCTATCGAAAACTTTCAAAATTTTAATGAACTGAGATAAAGAGTATTGAAAGCAATAAAGAGATACACTTGCAGAGCAGAGGGGATGGTAAATTTGTTCCTACTTCTAAAATTTTACCCAGAAAATAATAAAATAATACCTCTGTGCATAACTAGAAGCATTCTCTGGAATGCATATATATATATATATATATTTATTTTTTTCTACCCTGATCTGCATGTAGTCTCTATTCATTTTTAATGACTGGAATAACTGTTAAGTCTTTCATGTTGATGGAGCTCTTGTTAGAATTTTCCATGATGCTTGTTGAGAAAAGTCAAAATTACGACAGGAGATGCAGCCTCCCAAGTGTGAAAACAAAGCCACCAAGTCACTGAGGCGTATCGGAAAAGAGAACTTGGTTTAGCTCCTTGGAAAAACACAATAATTTTTCAGACTGTGAGGAACTGAGTGTTTTATCTCTGGACACTTCACAGAGGATAAGGCTCGGCTCTAGATAGTTCTCCAAAAAACCCCAAAAGTGACAGGAGCTGAGTCACCACAGCCCCATCTGTTGCAAAGATGTAGCAGTGATGTCACAGCAATATGAGGAAGGTAAATTAGTTGCTAATTAGTGCTGGTGGTGTTCCATACAGGCATGGCTGCTTGTCTAAGAGTTGTAAAGCATTTTGTCCAAACCTGGTGTAGGGACAGCAGCCCTTTCACATCCCAGTCTGGATGGACAAAAAGGACATTTTCTTGATACATGTACATTTTAAAAAGTAAAGCAGTTTGTCCATCTGACAATGTCATAACAGAAATAAAGAAAATATAGAAATATATATTTATATAGAAATAAAATAAAAAGATAATCTCTTTAGTTTGTGCTGGTTCATTTACAGGTTGAGAGAATTAGGATTGTTCAGCCTGGAGAAGAGAAGGCTCTGGGGTAACCTCAGAGCCTCTTCCAGTGCTAAAGGGGCTCTGGGACAGCTGGAGAGGGACTTTGGACAAGGGCCTGGAGTGACAGGACAAGGGGAATGGCTTTGCATAGAAAGGGCGTAGGTTTAGATTAGATATTAGGCAGAAATTCTAGGATGAATAATGAAATTGAACTCCGGTACTACGTGTTCCATCCCTGCCCAGTCTTTAGACCAGAACTAGTCAGGATGTGACGGTGAAAAATACACCGTGTGTGAGACCCAGCCTGGAATTTATCAGAGGAAAGAAACCTCTTTTGTTCCATCACTGCCCTTTTCATCACCACCTTTTCCATGTCTTTTCTACCCCAGCCATGCTCATCCCAGCCCCACCAGCTCCCGCTGTGGCCTCCTTTAGCACTGAGCGATCCCTTGGTGTGCCTTGGGCAGGATGGAATTATGGAATTGGAGAGGCAGCACATCCTGGCCTGCCTCAGTGCCCTTAACAGTGACACTGACCTTGCAGGGAAATCATTCCTCTGCTGCAGGGAAATCATTCCTCTGCTGCCCTTCCCTCTGTGCTCCTGGAGAAAGACTGACCGAGTCACGGGGCTGAGCAATAACCCTGTCCTTTTATGAGTGACCATTTCAAAATAACCATTTGAAAATAACCATTTGAAAAAACTGAGAGCCCCCCTGGAGAATCTTGTAGTTGCACTGTTTTAGAAATCTTTCTCTTCTTTCTCAGGGAGAATAGAGCTAAGCTGCATTCTTGTACTTTTTTAATCTCTGTGTGTGGTACTAGGTGTTGTATAGCTGTGACCAATGGTTTTAGGAGGTGGATTCCCTGCTGACCAATAGTTGCTAGATCATTAATGGATATATAAAGAGGTTTTTGTAAATAAAGTTCTCTTTTCGCCATCTTGGGTTCGTCTGCCTGTTTTCTCTGCCAGCTCCTGCGAATCTCAGGAAATTTAAAACCACACCATCCCATATTCACCATCCCATATTCGCCATCCCATATTCACCATCCCATATTCACCATCCCATATTCACCATCCCATATTCACCATCCTATAGTTGCACTGTTTTAAAATCTTTCTCTTCTTTCTCAGGGCGAATAGAGCTAAGCTGCATTCTTGTACTTTTTTAATCTCTGTGTGTGGTATTAGGTGTTGTATAGCTGTGACCAATGGTTTTAGGAGGTGGATTCCCTGCTGACCAATAGTTGCTAGATCATTAATGGATATATAAAGAGGTTTTTGTAAATAAAGTTCTCTTTTCGCCATCTTGGGTTCGTCTGCCTGTTTTCTCTGCCAGCTCCTGCGAATCTCAGGAAATCTCTAGGCACAGAATCTCCCTTCAAATCCAGACCTGTGTGAAAATCCTCTTGCTGCACACCACATCCAACATCCCATTTCCCTTCTGTGTAACTCGGGATGATGTACAAAGAGTGCTTTGCTCTTGCTAAATTATGGATGTTCCCAGGAAGACAATCCTTCCGTGGTCTTGGAGCTGTATTTTTGATGTGGTATCATCCCAAGAATAATTTATATTGTGACTTCGCTGAAGACATAATCAGAGATGAATCAGGAGCATTTTGTGGAATTGTAACCTAATGAAGCTGTTTGGCTCTCAGAGGAACAATTACCACATTCTTTTTGTTTGATTGGACCTCAGGTCTGCAGTTTAAAAGCACTCAGAAGGGCAATTTTGAAAGACAGCCCCATTCCCCTCTGAATCCTTGATCCAAAAGACTTGAGCTGTCTTTTAAAAAAACCCAAACAATTGGATATTTTGATCCTGAATGAGTTTTTTTTTTTTTTTTTACGCCAAATGTAGGTGCCTACAACATAATAAATTATGCATATAACACAAATTCTCTTGGTATGATGCTGTTCAAACTTCATGTGATGCTACAGAACAAAGCTGTGCTTCTTTGATATTTTTTGCATATTTTTTTTAGCTCGGAAAATAATAATGCAAATAGAAAAATGGGAATTAGGCTTTGCTCACCTTCCTGTCCTTCAAGCAACACACAGATTTGTTTTACAAAGAGTTTACATTTTGTTTACAATTTGCATTTTGCACTTGATTATGCAATTAGAAAATGTCTAATTCTCAACCTATATTAAACATCTCTTTTGAGCAATAATGTGAATTGATCTGAATTATTTTTCTAATATATTAGTAAAATAGATATAAAATATATACTTTATATTTACTAAATGTACACTTAGGTAAAAGGAGCCCCTGCAAATGGCTTTTCCTAGCTGTATCTCCCTCGTATAAGAAACAAAATGTTATGTAAAGCTGCCAAGATTTGTGTTGCACACAGAAAAATGCCCATTAATCCCGGGGTTTATACAAATGGAATAGCTGGTATTAACAAAAAAGCAGCCCATTGCCGGGAGGGTATTTTAGAATAATCTTTCAGCTGGTGTGCAAACCCAGACTTCTGCAAAAGACAGCTTGGAGGTGATTTTTGATGGGACTTGGCTGAAGTGCTGTGGGTGAGAGTAGGAGTCAAAGATTTGGCCCTCGGACACTTTGTACAGCTCTGCTGTGCTCACACTCACTCAGGGCTTGTTCTCTTCTCTAAGGACACTTCTGTTTTATTCAAAAGCTGGAGAGTTCCCCTGCATGTTTCTCATTGGGTTTGTTCATTTAGAACCACTGGTTACACTGTATTTTGCTTTTTTTTTTTTTTTTTAAGAAAAAAGTTAAGCATTTATACTTTAAAAAATACTCTTCAGTTGGGTTGGTACTTAAAAACCTCACTTTTTAGCATCAGTTTCTTAAAGCGATGAGCGGCACAGATTTGGAAAAGCAAATCAGCTTCAAATGTTGCCAATGGGATAGTTTCTTAAAGCGATGAGCTGCACAGATTTGGAAAAGCAAATCAGCTTCAAATGCTGCCAATGGGATAGGATTGGGTGCATTTCCATTTCTGACCCTTCAATCCTATTGTGTGGGACAGTGACACTGCTGGAGCTGCTCTGGCTCTCGGTGCCAGCCCCTGGCAGATGTCACCGATTCCATTTGGGATCTCTCCCTCATTCCCCTGTCCCTACAGCCTGAACATTCCACTGCCTCGGGGATCTCCTCCCGCAGGCCTCTCTGAATGTGAAACACCCCTAATGAGCCCTCTTTCCAGTTAAAGACCTCTGGATATTTTTATTTTCTTTTTTTTTTTTTAACGCCACCATATGATTAGTTCCGAGATGACTCTCAGAATTCTGCGTTCCCCGGGAGAGGCTGAGCCCAGCTCCAGCTGCTGCCAACGGGAGGGATTCCTCTGGTTCCAGCGGCCCTTTGCTGTTCACAGCAGCCCAACATCTGCTCCTGTGATGGGAAAATCAGCCCAGGGCTCCCCCGTGGCACCGAGCAGGAGCCAGGCAGCTTCAAATGCGAGATCAGAGCTCCAGAGCTGCCTCTGGAAGAGCACAGCCTGCTCTGATCTCAGCCGCTCTGCTCTCAATCACTTCTGCTTTCACACCACATTCCATTTGGGGATGGCTTGTAATTAACGGTGCTACATTTGCTACAATTCAGCCCCTAAATATTCAGTTTTTAATGTGCTAAATCAGAGCTTTTGCAGACCAATTTATAGGTCATGACATGACCATTGGCAAAAATGTTTCTTGGTATCGGAGCTGGAGTAGATCCCAAAAATCCATCAGCTCCGAAGAGGCCGAGGAGGAATCAATCCTCAATCAGCAGATTGTGGAGCTGTGCTTCCCTGCTGGTGTCCCAGCTGCCTTGGCTTCCCAACACAATTTCCTAGGAAAGGAAAGGGAACAAAACAATCTGAGCTAAAAAGTGAAGAAATTGTTAGTGAAATGAGCCATTTCAGTGTGCCCTGGATGATCCAGGGATACCTTTTTTCCATGCAAAAACAAATCCTTGTAGCACCACTGATGGTGGGACAGTGACAGAAAATGTTTGTCTCAGCTGCTGGCTTGGGGTGAGTTCAAGAATATTTCTAGAAGGAAAGGAAATTTTATTATCTGCTGGCAGGCCTGGGAACTCCAATATCCTGGATCCTGTTCCATGACTGCAGGAAGGGAAGTTGCTTTTACATCCTTAATTCCTCCGGTTCCCAAATGGAATGCTGATCATTGGAGCTGCATTTGAAAAATTAATCTATACAATTGCTCCGATAATTAAAGGGTGTGAGGCGTGAGGTGATGTGTTCCATGTTGAACACAGACACACTGACAGGATCATGAAACCAGAGACATTTTTGGGAGCATCTCAGATTTAAACTCTTATTTCTGGCTGTTAACACTTACAGGGAGCAGAGTTTAGCATGACATCAAACCCAAGATGCAACAAAAATGTAAATGTCCAGATGCAGATTGCCATTGTCAGTGCTGTGCTTCAGGCTCATTTTGAAAGAAACTCGAATACGCGACTGAAAAAGGAATTTTGAAAGGCTCAGGGCTTGGTATTGAGCAGAGAAATGAAAATACTCCAAGTTTGCATCTCTCTTTGTTCTGCTGTAATGGAGAAAATGAGTGCTCTGAGCAGCAGCACTAACGAGGCCCATTCTCACAAGGATCAGGACTGAGATTTCCTTGATTTTTCTGATGTCTGATAAATGGGAATATTTCTGTTCAGCTTTTCTTTTGAGGGGGGATAATGGCCACATCATTTTGCTGAAATACACAGCATTTCAGCAGTTCAGGAATCCACGCCTCTGTCAGATCACCGCCATCAACCCTTTCTTTTAATGTTCATTACTCCTTATATTCAAACCTCATTTTAGATATGAACTGGCATCCAGGGCTCTTCTAAATCACAACCAACTTCATGTGGGGAAAAAACATAGCAGCAGTGGGAATTCCAGTTTAGGAATCTGCTTGTTTGGGCAGTTTGGACATCACTCATTGTTATGAATTTTCAGTGCCACAAAGTGAAACTTCATCTTAACGAATGATGAAAACAAATGTGGACTTTACCTAAAATTTGTATTTATATTGACCAAATTAAAAATACTTAATGTCTGAAAAGAAGTGCTGTAACGAGGCAGTTTCTATTTGAAAATGCAAGGTACAGGAATTTTTTGTGTGGGTGAAGCCTCCCGGAGAGTTCTGGAGCTCCTCTTGTCTCCGTTTGAATTTGCAACGCGATGGTTTCGTTTTGACAGCTGCAGGAAGCCTCACACACCACAAGATGTCTCAGCGAGGAAACACCACATTTTAGACAAGTCTTTCAAAATAATATTACTCAATTTTCTGCTGTTTGCCTTGGGTTTTCCTTAGTTCTTGATGGGCTTTTCAGCAGCACGTGAGGAAGCAAGGCCTGCACAAATTTACCTGTTAGTGTGGGCAAGAAATGGGTACTTTAAATAATCACTGATGCAAATGACTCAGTGGAAAACCTTCAGCTTCAAAAAGGAAAGGCTCAATGTAGGTGACAGCTAAGAAATATTAAATTTTCCTGTGTAGGTTAAAGGGATGAGTTATTCAAAACAATATTTATTTCCGCAACATTTGGCTTTAGTAAGATGCTATCTGTTTTTAACTGTTCCTACTCAGGATTAATATTATTTAGAGTTATTATGAGGAGACAGTTCTTTGCAGAATATTTTCTCCAGGGTTACATTATCTTTGGGGCCTGAGGTTATTTTCTATGTGAAACTGTTGCCTTCAGTGTGTAAGGCTGGGAGGGAACCCAGGAAGTTCCCCCTGTGAGCACAAAGAGAGTTTGCACACATCAAATGCTGACTTTCAAAGAAGAGAAGCTTCAGCTTCTGCACCAGAGTGCAAAGTTGATGGCTGGGAGGGGATTTTTTTTTTTTTTTTTTGCTTTCTATTGCTTTGTGTATCTACAACACTCAGCACTCTGCCCTGAGAATTTTCTCAGTTTTCTCTTCCCTTTTCTATTTCCATTATCTTCCCCCGCTGCCCCTCGAGATGAACTCCTTCAATTCTTTTTCTGTAACATCCTCTTTTTGATTTTGTTTTACCTTTTCAGAGCAATTCAAGCTGTGGAAATAACTGATGAGCACACAAGCATTCACATGACCACCTATAGACATTTTATGTACATTAAACCTAATTTAGTAAATCCTCAACAAAGGAAAATCCATGTGAATTCAGCCCAAAGTTATTTCCTCGTGATGGCAGCAGCTCTGGGCATGAGAGCCACCCCATGAGGAGACAGACATTAATTTATCACATATTAATTAAGCTGTTTGCAAAATGCCTTTATGTTTTGCATCCAGATGATGTGAGGGATTTTCACAGGAATCTGGGATGGCCCTGTAAGCAACAGAACTTCTCTGACTTCTTAAGGGAAGCTTGAGAGACTCCCATTCTTCAGTGATTAATGTGTGTGCTTTAGATAAAGTAACTGAAAACTATTGATTAAGGCACAGTTACCCTTTAACAGCCAAGCAGAATTTCAAAGGAGATTGGCCTTTGTCTGGATCAATAAAATTGTTGCTGCAGTTCCCAACTATAATTGCTGAAACCAAACAATATGCACGGCTCAGATTTCAGAGCTAGGTGGTTTATTAAACTCACCAAATTACTGATTTTAGCTGATATTTTGCCAGAATCAGGCTACTTACAGCAGAAACTTCTCATTAGTCAGGCAAATCAAAAGGGTAAAAACAAAGTAAAAACAAGTCAGCAAAAGGTTAAAAAAAGGTAAAAGCACAGAACAAAAAGATGATCTTTGCACCAAAGAAAGCACCTTGTAAGGCTAAAAGGGAACAGATGAATAAATATGGGGAGAACAAGGAAATAATAAAAAATACTCATCAAAAGCTATGGGTCATAAAGCACTCTCAGGAGGTTTGCATACCTCGTGGGAAAGGAGTGCTTGAAGGAAGGACCTGACAGAAAACAATGGAATGGAGCTGTAAACGTCTGTCGGTCATTGCGAGCACCAGGAGTGGCGTGAGAGCAACCCCAAAACCCCACGAAAATCTGATAACGAGACCACGGGAGCTGGCACTGCCTTTGGGATCCTGGGGAAGGACAAGGACAGGGAGAAACTGCTGTGTAAATGTGGGGAGGGGACACACAGGGGACACACCACAAACACATCGCGGAGGAGCAGGAATGGCACAGGACACTGAGCACAGCCGTGGGACAGAATATTGCAGAAACTGGAACACAAGGAATGCTCTGTTTGCTAACCCTCCTGCCTTCAGAACCAGAGGTGTCTGGGCCTGGTACTGCCCAGGAATTTCCATTTGCAAATTGTCCCAGCCCTGTGTGTGTGCTCAGCAGGGCCTCCACCCTCAGAGTTTGCATCCCAAATTACAGACACTTGGCTAGTCCAGGCTGTGGCATCTGAGGAGATGGATGTCCAGAACCCGAGCAGGATACTTCAGCTAATTAAAGTGGCAGAAGCCTAATTATGCTGCACAGAACTCAGCAGGGTCATTTACTTGGGGAGAAAAGCTGTTTAGTGTGCACACAGCACTTCAGAGTGGTGGTGTCTCCTTTGCAGCAGATGCAGAACTTGTTTGGCACATGGAAAGTCTTTCTTTTGGTTCAGTTACCTGAAATGAGATGACACAGAGACAGTTTGAGTAACACCAGTGATGTGATATTGGAAAAGCCTTGTCCTGCCTTTCTTAGACACTGCACTTCCCTGGGATGCTCAGTTCTCGGGAAAGGAGTCTCCCAGGCAAAGCTGCTATCCAAATGTACAATGGCTTCCTCTGTGGCTCCACACCTTCCCTGAAAATGGCATGAGCCCTGGAGCCCTGGAGCTCAGCAAACCCTGGGGCTCGGGAAGTCCTGGAGCTCGGGAGCCCTGGAGCTCAGGAGCCCTGGAGCTCAGCAAACCCTGGAGCTCAGGAGCCCTGGAGCTCAGGAGCCCTGGAGCTCAGGTATCCCTGGAGCTCAGGAGCTCTGGAGCTCAGGAGCTCTGGAGCTCAGGTATCCCTGGAGCTCAGGAGCCCTGGAGCTCAGGTATCCCTGGAGCTCAGGAGCCCTGGAGCTCAGAAGCTCTGGAGCTCAGGAATCCCTGGAGCTCAGGTATCCCTGGAGCTCAGGAGCTCTGGAGCTCAGGAATCCCTGGAGCTCAGGTATCCCTGGAGCTCAGGAGCTCTGGAGCTCAGGTATCCCTGGAGCTCAGGAGCCCTGGAGCTCAGGTATCTCTGGAGCTCAGCAAGCCCTGGAGCTCAGGAGCTCTGGAGCTCAGGTATCTGTGGAGCTCAGGTATCCCTGGAGCTCAGGAGGCCCTGGCTCTGTACATGGATGCCCTTTGTCAGCTCCCATGGAACGTTTATCTCCCTGGGGATGGTCACTTTTCTCAGTCTCACTGATTTTTTAAATTAAACTTTCAGGCATCTAATTCCTCTGAGAAGCTGTGCCTCCAGCCAGCTTGACTGATATTTATTTTAAAGCTTTAAAATTACTCCACAAGGTTGGGGTCTCCTTGGGCAGATATAACGGGCCTGCCTTCACTTCTCTGGGAAACCAAGCTCTTAGAAAATTCAATTTTTAAACACTTGATATTCTGTAAAGTGAATGGAATTGAGTTTATTCCTTTCCTTTGAAGCATAATGTAAAATATTTCTTCAAGTTGATGTGTCATTTAGTTTAATTTGATAACCTGCAGAAGGGCCTGTGTGCCTGAGAGCTTATTCTCATTTTTAGCTGTATGAGCTGGTCTATTTTACAACTTTATTTCTCCCTTCAGAACTTGCTTCTTGGCTAATTAGAGACCCTGGTGCACCCTCATTAAATCTCTCAGGATTGTTTCTCCCTGAGGAAGTCCTGAGGCCACAGAAGTAAATTCTGCTTTATAACAGACATGTGATTAGATTAAGAGAATTCAATTTGACACATGCAAATGTTTATACATGTATTGATATGAAATATCACATTTTTAAACATTGAATTGTTGGGTTTAGAAACCCGATGTTAATGACTTTTAAAGATCCTTTTAGGGACAGAAGATGATATTTTCTATTGAGCCTAAATCACCAGAGCAGGGATGAAAATTCCAGACACTTCCTCTGCTTTTAGCAACGGAGTCTCAGCATGACTCAGGATTTAGCCCCTGGTAATTAATTAGTCTCAGTATTAATAACAGCTTCTATTGAGAAACCTCCCTTTGTTTACTATTTCAGCAAATTCACCTGATGTTTTTTTGGTCTTTGAATAATCTAAGCATGAGACAGCAGGATATGTCTGGGCGATTTTATTGCTGCTTCACCCTTTTATAACTTGACATTCCTGTCTGTTTGTTAGTAAGAACGAAATGTAAACTTCCTACTTCTGACCAACTTCCTTGGTGAGATCCTGCCACAAAAAACCAGCGGCACAGCAGGACCCCTGCACCACTGCTCCAGAGTGCGGGATGGGAAATGCCCATGTGACAAATGAGTGAATGATAAATGCTGGCTTTCGCATATATGAATTTAACATTTAGAAGTGATGTGTACTGTATAAAAAAATAATGTTAAGATAAAATATAATTAAGTAGGAACAAGGTTAGGGTAAATTGTAACTTCGAGATAGTTGTAATATGCTAGAAAATGTAATAATAAATACATGGTAATAAATGTCTTTTAAGTTGGTAAAACACAGAGCCAGGGATCAAGACATCCTAAAGAAACAAAGACGATAACTGCTGGCATCCCAGGAAGTCTGTTATCTCGACTCACACCTCCCAAAAGGAACTGTCACCTCCAAATTAAGTTGGAACTGAGGAAGCATAGACGGGAGGATTTCAGCCTTCAGTTCTGAGACAATCCAGAGGGTCCGAGACTCCAAGCCAGGCGCCTTCGCTGGCAGAAGGGGGCAAGGATCGGAGGGGGGAGTTGAGTGAAGTGTAAATCACCTTCGAGGCTTAATGAATATGGAACAGTTAAAGAAATTACTTCAGTTCACAGTACAATGGATGAGTGTGCCTCTGGCAAAATTGCTAAGCACCCAGCGCTGTTTTTGCCTTTGCTCTATTAATAAATACTCAATATTATACAGTTAAAATTTCAGCCCCTGAATTCATTTATAACACCCACAAAGCCCACGGGGTTCAGCCCTTCCCTGCAGCGATGCCAGGCTGGCCTCGATCTCCTGTGCAGAGCACATCCAGCAGTGCCATGGGACTGGGAAATGCCCATGAACCCCACGGGGTTCAGCCCTTCCCTGCAGCGATGCCAGGCTGGCCTCCATCTCCTGTGTGGAGTGCAGTTCAGCAGTGCCACCACTGCTCAGGAGTGCCATGGGACTGGGAAATGCCCATGATCCCCCTGGGATTCAGCCCTTCCCTGCAGTGATGCCAGGCTGGCCTCCATCTGCTCTGTGGAGGGCAGTTCAGCAGTGCCACCACTGCTCAGCAGTGCCACGGGACTGGGAAATGCCCATGATCCCCCTGGGATTCAGCCCTTCCCTGCAGCGATGCCAGGCTGGCCTCCATCTCCTGTGTGGAGTGCAGTCCAGCAATGCCACCACTGCTCCAGAGTGTGGGTCTGGGAAATGCCCATGATCCCCACGGGGTTCAGCCCTTCCCTGCAGCGATGCCAGGCTGGCCTCCATCTCCTGTGCAGAGGGCAGTCCAGCAGGGCAGGAACGAGGGAAGCAGCACGGGATGGATATCTGGGACAAGGGCACGTCAGAGCTGCACCCTGGAAAGTGCGCATGAGCCCAGCTCTGTTTGGATTCAGGACAGAGCAGCACGGGATGGATATCTGGGCCAAGGGGACACCAGAGCTGCACCCTGGAGCCAGCACAGGAGCCCAGCTCTGTCTGGGGCTGGGTGAGGAGCACATCCTGCTCGTCACAATCTCTGCAGGGATTGTTTCTGGAATGCACAAACAGCTGACAAGATGTCTGAGAGCTGAAGCTCTAACCCCACTCTGTTTTTACATGAGAAACACATCCATGGAGCATTTATTACAATTATTTGGTCTCTGCTGACCAAATGACTTGGCTGGTTTACACCTTGACGAAATGGATTTGAATCTTCATTTGACTGAAGCAACTTAAACACTGCTTACCCATTTTGTTTCCATGTGCTCAACTGCCCTTTTCTCATCATTCAACATGAACTGAATAACCCCAAGTAAATAAAAAAATAATAACAAAATGCTACAGAGTCCTATCTCAGCTATGAGATATCGTATCAGGTATATCAAGTATCCGCAGGTATAACAGTAGAATTTAATATTGCCAAAGTTCTTTATAAATATTTATAAAGTCCTTTATAAATATTTATATATAAAAGCTCTCCAGAATCCAATATTTCCAGACTTAGTCTGTCCAACAAAATACGTTAACAGTCACCAGAACTGGACGATAGAAATTCTCAAGGGGTGCTGAATTCCTTCAGGCTGGTGAATGTCTCCTTTGACCTGCTGTACTGCTTGGCAAAGGTGGCCACTCTCTGCAGAGCTTCTGCCAGCCCTTGGCCCGTGATGGCACAGCAGGGCTGCACGTACCAGTTCCTGTCACTGCAGTACTTCTTCATCTTGAACCTCCTGGTGATCTCCTCGGCGTTCAGAGCTCCAGGCAAATCCTGCTTGTTGGCCAGCACGACCACGGGAACGTTTTTGATGGATTCATTCTTTAAAATGAGTTCGAATTCTCTCCTGGATTCCTCCAGCCGGCGCTTGTCAGAGCTGTCCACCACATACAGCAGCCCATCGGTGTCGTCCAGGAAATTGCTCCAGAGCTCTCTCATTTTCTTCTGTCCTCCAACATCCCAAAATGTCAGTGTAAAATCTTTCCCTGCTTCAATCATATCCACATTAAAGCCGATTGTTGGCATCGTTAGAAAAACGTCTTTATACCTGAACTTGTAGAGCAGCGTGGATTTTCCTGCAGCATCCAGCCCTAGCATCAGGATGTTGGCTCGCTTGGCTGCCGAGGGTTTGGCGTTCTGGAGGCCCATTTATCCCGGGGAGCTCCCTGTTCCAGCCTCAGGCTGGGATATTCCCCTCCTCGGTGGAGCCAACTTGTGCCTCTGCCTTTCCCCTCCGTGAGACGAAGCACAGCGAGCGAGGAGGTGAGGAGGCAGCTCGGAGCTCTGAGCAGTCAAACCTCTGGACAAACACACTGCTTTTATCCACTTGATAAGAAGCCAAGAGGGTTTTGAGGGTGCAGAGCTCCGTGCCAAGCCTGTGGGTGGGACTGGGATGAGTAACAAGCACCCAGTGGCACAGGCACAAAGGTTACGGGCTGGCAGCGTGTTTGAACAGCCACGCTGCTCACGGCACCTGCAGCCTGATCCCTGCGCTCCTGAGCCACGGCTGCCCTCCTCCGAGAGGATCCCCCGTGCAGCCACATCCATTCGGGAAAAAATGAAATATGTACACCCGCAGTGAGGAGGGGAGATTGAAGGTTTGTCCATACTTAGCAAGCCACAAAATGACCGAGTGCCTGATTGATCTCTGGTGCATTGCATCTCACAGCAAACTGGCCCCAAAGGGCCTCTGATGTGAGGCTGCACAGGCCCATGGACCTCATCAAACCCTGAGAGAACTCCACTAAAAAGGAGCTCTGCTCCAACCCTGGGCTGCCTCAGGCACTCCTCCTGCCAGGGCTGGAAACTCAGTGAGGTTTGTTGGTGTCGTTTGGGACCGAGTTGGACTGCACCCTGCAAGGTGGGCACTGAATACAGACCTTGTGACTTGCTCATCACTGAGATTCCACTGCCTGGAATTCAAAACTCCTCTTAGCTTCCTTTACTCTCTGGCTGCCCAATGAAGATTTCCTTCAGGAAAGGGTCAACAAGCGAGGAAATAACCAAGCCTTGATTTTTTTTTTTTTTGGCTACCATTCTAAATAGTAGAATAAAACAAGAGGAGATAGAAAATTTAGTCTGCTATTAATGAATTCCTATTGCCTCTCCATTTTTCTGATAGTGGATGCAGACTGGGCTGCTCTGACACATCCTGAGTACTGCACCACTTGCCCTTCCACCCAGGAAACCATTCCTCTTTGCTTCAGAAAGTCCAGAATCAGCAAAAAGATGTGAAGGTCTTGTGGTCAAACGAGCTGCTGACTGACTGATAGGACAATCATTTCGGTAATTGCGACATTGGTTGCGTAAAATCCACCTCAGCCCTGACAGACAAGTTATAATCTGGTTTCTCTTGAAGCTAAAAGGGTTAGACTGGGACTAATTGGGGGCAAAGAGAGATGACAGTGACGTACTCGCTGCTGTACGTTTTTCATAGTTAATAACACCTATGGATCATGTGTAGGGCTTTTTCCAGGAGCAGGTCAGGATGTATTAAACCAGGGAAGAAAGCATTTGCATTTCTTTTTAGATCATGTATATGAATGAATTGAAAGATGGGGAGGCAGGAAGCTCTGAAAAACCAGTGTTAACACTTCAAATGGATCAGAATTCCCTGATGCAATTCCAATAAAATATGGACCTCTTGAGCAAGGCAGGGATGCATGGTCTGTCCCCAGCTGTGATTTGAAGATCAGCCCCAGCTCTCTGCTCTGTGTTTGCTCCATAAACTTGGTGTTTATGGTCCCAACTGTGATTTCTTCCATCAGCCGTCACTTCAGAGCAGGGCTTAAGCAGAGCCTGACTCTTTCCGAGCTAATCTGTGTTCTGGCCAGGCCACAGCAGCTGGGCCTCTGCAGGTGCCAGGCTTTGGCAGCTCCTGACCGTGCCACAGTCGCTTCAGAGCTAGATCTTGTGATCCATGGCTGCTCCCAGTAAGGATTCCTTCCTTCCCGGCACTGCTCCGGAGATCAAACCTTGGCACGGAGCACAGAGAGCAGAGAGCAGGGAGCACTGAACACTGAGCACAGAGCAGAGAGCACAGAGCGCTGAGCACTGAGCACAGAGCACTGAGCACTGAGCACAGAACACTGAGCAGAGAGCACACAGCACAGAGCACAGAGCACAGCACACAGAGCACGGAGCACAGAGCACAGAGCACAGAGTGCCGAGCACAGAGCACAGAGCACTGAGCACAGAGCACTGAGCACTGAGCAGAGAGCACTGAGCACTGAGCACAGAGCACAGAGCGCTGAGCACAGAGCTCAGAATACAGAGCACGGAGCACAGAACACAGAATACAGAGCACGGAGCACAGAGCAGAGAGCACAGAGCACTGAGCACTGTGCACAGAGCGCTGAGCACAGAGCACAGAGTGCCGAGCACAGAGAGCAGAGAGCACTGAGCACGGAGCGCTGAGCACAGAGCACTGAGCACAGAGCACAGCACACAGAGCATGGAGCACAGAGCACAGAATACAGAGCACGGAGCACTGAGCACAGAGAGCAGAGAGCACTGAGCACTGAGCAGAGAGCACAGAGCACAGAGCACAGCACACAGAGCACGGAGCACAGAGCACAGAGCACAGAGTGCCGAGCACAGAGCACTGAGCACTGAGCACAGAGTGCCGAGCACAGAGAGCAGAGAGCAGAGAGCACGGAGCACTGAGCACTGAGCACAGAGCACTGAGCAGAGAGCACTGAGCACAGAGTACAGCGCACAGCGCACAGAGCACAGCGCACAGCGCACAGAGCACTGAGCAGAGAGCACTGAGCACTGAGCACAGAGCACAGAGCGCTGAGCACAGAGCACTGAGCACTGAGCACAGAGCACAGAGCGCTGAGCACAGAGCTCAGAATACAGAGCACGGAGCACAGAACACAGAATACAGAGCACGGAGCACAGAGCAGAGAGCACAGAGCACGGAGCAGCCTCTGCTGTCTGGCTCCAGCCCCACACTGCACCTGAGCGCTGGAAAGGACGGAACCTCCAACTTGGCTTTGTCCAAAGGTGCGTTTGCCCTGCCAGGGTGGGGCTATCTCCTCCGTGTTGAGTTTGCCTTTAAGTTCACCGGCAAACCCCGGAGTAATAAACCCGGCAGAGCTGATTTAGCACCAGCTAATCTAAGCTCCAACTCTGCACAGAAACCCTTTTGTACAGCTTTATAGAAACCGTGCAGATTGCCAAGCAGGAGATTCCCCCGCGTGCTTCAGTAAGTTATGCTGGGATGAATGTGCTAACTAAGCAGTGAATCCTCACCGGGGGCACTTCCAGGGCAAGGGGAGGAAGCTGCCCTCGCTGCCCCCGGCCCTGCCCGGCCTTTGCTCCCGGCTGCTGCCCGAGGGAAGCCCTGGAGCCATCGGCGGCCGCGGGGAGGGCGGAGGAGCGGCGGCGCTCACCGCGGCAGCTCGGGCGGAAGGGGAGGCGACCGCTTCCCGCTGGGGCCGGAGCGGGACACGGTAAAGGGCTCGGCGTGGGGACGGGCATGGGGACGGGAGAGGGGATGGGAATGGGAACGGGGATGGGAATAGGAACGGGGATGGGGATGGGGAGGAACGGCCCTCGGGCACCCCAGCGTGCGGTGCGGTGAGTGCGGTGAGTGCGGGCGGAGCCGAGCGAGCCGCGGGGTGAGCCAGCCCCGAGCGCTGCTCCGCTGCTGGATTTGACCAGAAATCAGAGAAATGCCGTGAAATGGGTGCCTGGATTCGGCAGAGGGCGGCACAGCCCCTCGCAGCGATCCTTTCTGCTCGGCTGGGACCTCCCAGTTAATCCCTGAGCTGGGAGAAGGTGCCCGGAACAGAGAGCGGGGATGGCTTGGGCAGGCGGGGGGGAGAGCAAGGTCCTTTCAATTAAAATCTGAAAGCTTTGTTAGGTTAGAGCCTTGTAGAGCGGGACCTTGCAAAATTGCCTCTAGTTCGATCGGGTTTAAGTTTGAAAACGTAGAATCACTGGCTGGGCTTGGCTGGAAGGACCTTAAAGATCATCTCGTCCCACCCTCCTGCCACATGCAGGGACACCTTCCATAGTCCAGGCTGCTCCAGGCCCCTCCAACCTGGCCCCGAAGGCAGGCACATGGAAATTCCCAAATTATTTCTGCTGGTAGCTTTAAAAAGGATTAATTTTTCTATACATCTATCGTTATGGTATTGTAAAATCTTTATATTGGACTATTGGTTATTATAATTAGTAGTCTGTAATGAATATGAGAATTTCCCACCTTTTTTCTGCCGAGCACATCCGCACTCCACAATTCCCTGCCTGTAGCAGTGTGGGACACGGATCTAAAATCCCTTCGGATCATTCCCAACCTGTGTTGCCTCACATTTGCTTCAAAGGTCACCAGTTTTATCTGTTGGCACAATCCCAGTCTGCCCTGCTGTGCCACCTTGGAGGAACAGGAAGGTAATCCCCTGGAAGGAGCAGTTCTTGCTGCAGCTCTGGACACAACTGGAAGGGAAAAAGAGCCAGCAAAGGAAGCCTGGGAGTGGTGCAGGAGCCACGGTGGGGAGCTGGAAGGGCTGCAGTGCACTGTGACTGAGCAGAAGTGCTCCGACCTCGCTGCTTCCGCTGCCTCGCTTCGGTTTAAGCCCTTGAAACAGGAGAATTGATAGGGATTGATTTCCCTGCGAGGTTGGGCTTTCCCTTGGATTTGCAGTTGTTTGAAGCGGGTAAGGATGCTGGAGGATGAGTGCCTGGAGCAGGATGCTCAGCAGTGCTGAAATGGGGCAGGGCAGGGCAGGGCCGCAGCTCCTGCCCAAGGCTGCCACAGAAGCTGTGCTTGGGGCAATAGCTGTGTTTTGGGAAAGCTGCAGGATTCCCTGCAGGAATGTGACCCTGGGAGGACAGGAGGGTTTGGAGCATCATCCCCCAGCTCTCACCGGGCCTGCCCTGGCTGCCCCTGAGACAGAATTTCTGTGAGGATCCATCACCTTTAAGGTTGTGTTTTACACAGTGTAGATAAAGGACCTGAATTGATGTTTATTTTCCCAGATTTTTTATTTTGTAGTGGATTGGGAATTGTCTCCAATTCTGCTGTTCAGAATGTCAGGAAGTCAGGTTTTTCTGCCTGTAAAGGATCAAAACATTTGTAATTATTTTTCCATTAGGCAGCCAAGGACTGATCAAACTGTGATATGCTTTTAAGTTGATCATCAAAGTAAATGTTATTGATATAAAATCAAATAGTAAGCACTGATACATAACCTGGGTTATTTTCTTCCAGTATGCATTTTCCTACTGTCCACTCAAAATCAGGTTGGTACATATAAAGAGAAGATTCCTATTAGGTAATTCCTAATTTTGAGAGGAATCAGTCCAAAATTCTTCTATTTAAATACTTTATATAAAATTGTTTTAATCCATTTTAAAGCCATCACTGGTGAAATGTTCTCCAAATGCTCCCTTTAAAGGATGATTAATTTAAAATCCAATCCAACACAGAAACACGAGGCAGGTGGGCTCTGGCAAATCAAATTCCCTTGGACTCCTGAGTGCTGTGCTGGGGGTTGGATTTATTTGTCAAATATAAAACATTTATGAGCCCTGGGGTGGTATTTTTGAAGATAACGAGTTATTAATTGTGCTGTGAAATCGAACCTTCCATCATCCTGACTGTGTCTTTGTGTGTACTCGTGCAGGATAAATATTATTACTGCAAACATTAGAAACCATTTGGAATTCCCACAGTAAGGCACTGGAATTGTTTTGGCTTAAAGATGTCTAATATATGACAGAGCATGTGGAGTTTTAAGGAAATGCAGTAAAGGCAAACACTGGAGGGTACAGGACTGGGGTCTGGATTTAAACTGAGTTTTGTGAAGGTTTATCCATTGGAATCTCTAATCCTGACTTTGAAGCTGCAGCTTCAGCACAGATTCCACAGGGGTTTGGAAGTACCTGCTGTGGACTTTGGGCTCCAGGCCAAGGTGTGTGCCTCAAATCCAAAAATGACCTGGCTAATGGTAAAAATGCCAATGAGTTTGGTCCAAAATGGCTTTATTGAATCGCTTGGTTTAAGGAAGTTGATTTTTACCTTTCCCCCCTTCAGAACAAGCAGCTGCTGTACCCTTGAGTGAGGATGAAATACTTGCTTGCACTTTTCCTTTCTTGTCCCATTTGCCCCAGCTCATGCAAATCAGCAGAACTTCCTGTGTCTAACAGAAATAAAAACTCTGAGGCCTCTGAGCATTCATTTCTTGAGCACTTGGTTAGATTTTGTGCAGTGCTCCTGCCTCGAGGTGGAATCGAGTCAGAGACGCTGTGATGATCCCTGGGATCACAGCCTCGGAGTGGGACCCCGGGTGGAGAGAGGTCTGTGCAGGGGAATTTCCGAGGGGAAAGCCACAGGGTTTCAGTGCAAACCCTGCCCAGCAGTGTTTCCGTGTTCTCTGCGATCCGTGGGATGAGAGCTGTGACAGGATCAGGAATGCTTGGATTTGCTGATACTACAGCACAGTTCCACTTCGGACAACATAAGGAAGAGGTAATATTTGAATAACAGCACTCTGAATGCCACTTTCCCCTTTCTTTTTCAGCAAGGAAGACGCTCCAGGATTTGTGGAACGGATTCCGAGGGGCACCGCCAGCTCCCAACCATGACCCCAGTCGGTGCCTTGTACCTGAGACCCCTGAACTGGCTGTTCCTGCTGCTGCTGGGCTTCTCCCTGCTCACCATGTGGTACGTCACCCTGTCCCCCGGCGCCGCCCTGGAGAAGGTGAACGTGATGTATTTCTACGAGTACGAGCCCGTGTACAGGCAGCGCCGGCCCTTCGCGCTGCGCCCCGAGTGCTCCGGCAGCCGTCCCTTCCTCGTCATCCTGGTGGCCTCCAGCCCCTGGGACGTGAGGGGCAGGCAGGCCATCAGGATAACCTGGGGCTCGCGGCATTCCTGGTGGGGCCAGCGCGTCCTGACGCTGTTCCTGCTGGGCCGGGACACGCAGAGGGAGCACACGGCGGAGGCGCTGTCGGTGGAGGACGAGAGCATCCTCTACGGGGACATCATCCGCCAGGACTTCGTGGACACTTACGACAACCTCACCCTGAAGACCATCATGGCATTCCAGTGGATCGCCGAGTTCTGTTCCGGCGCCAGGTTCGTCATGAAGACTGACGTCGATAGCTTCGTCAACACTCCCAACCTGGTGAAATTCCTGCTGCAGCTGAATTCCTCGGAAAATTTTTATACCGGCTATCCCCTCATTGATAACTTTGCCTACAGAGGCTTCAACAGAAAGAGATCCATCTCCTATGAGGATTATCCCTTCAAGCTGTATCCTCCCTACTGCAGTGGGATCGGATATATTTTGGATGGAAAATTGGCTCTGAGGGTCTATGAGCTGATGGGCCACGTCAAACCTGTGAAAATGGAGGATGTGTACGTGGGAATTTGCTTAGGTATACTCAGAGTCAACCTCACTATTCCAGAAGATGCAGAACAATTCTTTCTCTCTAAAATTAACTTTGATATCTGTAAGTTCAGACATTTGATTGTAGTTCATGGCCTTACATCAAATGAACTGATCCAGTATTGGCAGGGTTTGCAGTCCAACACCTCAGAAACTTGCCTTTGATTCTGGATTTGTTTAGAAACTTAAATTTGGCGTAAGACTGAGTTCTAGAGATGCCTCTGACTGTATTTCTGGGGCAGCATTTCTCTAGGACACTCCGGTGCTCTGAAATAAAACCACCAGGGATTCACAAAGCACTTTTCCATGTGTGTATCCCACACCCAGAGGGGACTTTGGAATGCACTGTCCCCTCTGCCTCTGCTGCCTTTCCATGTGCTCAGCTGAGCCCTGGCACTCCTCCCTGCATCTTCCGGAATGTTCCAAATGCCACTGAGGAATAATGTTTATGCCAAGAAACCAGCTTTGAAGATGCTTCCCAAATTCCTGCCTGGATTGTTTTCCTTGTTTGATTGCCACTCTCCGTTATTTGTTCTCTGCCCAGCACCAAACTTAACCCAACACTGTTTTCTCTGTAACCCTCCTGAGAGTGTCCCACCTTGGTATTTAAATGTGTCACCTCCACAGTGCTTCCAGGGGTGTTCCCAGCCTGGGGATCCTGTGGGACCTGCAGGAGCTGAAGGGAAATTGTGGCAGTGGTGCATTTGTGTGTCTCTGTCCAGATTGAAGTGGCTTTGGTGGCTTTGCTGTGTTCCCAGGGCAGGGCAGGGGAAGATGCAGCAGAGCTCCCGAGAGGTTTGGACATCCCCAAACCCCCCACGCCTGTGTGTGATGCATTTTGGAACCCTGCAGGGAAGATGGAAACAGAATCATTTCTACTGTGATTTCTGTCTGTTTATAAATGAGTTTTTTTGTTCCTAAATGAGTTTTTTTGTTCCAATTTTCAAATGCAAAAAGGAAGAAACTCCACCGCGAACATTTCAAAAGAGACCGACTCCGCCCTATGTGTAAAGACCGTTTTTTAATCACTTTATTCATATCAGCAAGGCCCAGTTTTCAGTAGTTTACAATTCTAATGGACAACAATACAGAATTTGCAATTGCATGAACAGAATTAACCTGGACACATCCACTACACGGGGGAGAGACGAGGGAGAATCCTGGCCCCAGCTGCCGCGGTCCCAGGGGTTCCCCTTTGGCTGGCACCGTTCCCATCCCTGCTGTCTCTTGGAGACAAAGCCCAGGGGGTGCCCAAAGCTGCAGGAGCTCGGCCGAGGTGTCCCCAGTGTCCCCTGGGCTCGGGGACAGCGCTGGGTTTGGCTCTGCTCGACACCTGCACCTGGGGTTTGCGTGGGGTTGAGGATGGCCTTGGTTTGTTGGGATAAAAGGTCTCGGGGACAACACTCTCTAAGACAAGGAGTTCGGATGTCAGTGTTCTAGGGTGGATGTTAAGAAGGTTGAAGTTTTTAAAAAATAAAGGCTTTTTTGTTGGAAAAATACAGTATTGCATAACTGAGGGAACGATGCTCTTGTATTCCTAGATCCAGGGGAAATTCCAGCCGTGCCAAGGGTTTAGGAGCTGGGATTTGATTGTTCTCTGAGCAGATCCTGAGAGCCCTGGGAGAACTGCCTGCCTTGTTCTGTGATTGTTCACACACCTCAAACCCCAAACCCCTCTGTTTTCCTCGAAGCCTGCCATGTTCAGGGCTTAGAAATGAATTCTTTGCCACAAGAACACTGATACTACAGCACAGTTTGTATTGCTTTTTCAAAAAAAAAAAAAAAAAAAGGAAAAAAAAGTAATTACGACTCTGCTGCCTTCAGAAATGGATAAAGCAGAGAGTGCTTGTGCTGAGGGAGGAATGAGAACCACGGGGATGTGAGGATGGCCAGAAATTCTCCTGTCACCTGCAGGAATTTGGGGTTTTTGTGCCCCAGGTGCTGCTGCTGCTCACAGGTTCCAAGGCTTAGGTTCATACACAGTGATCTCTTTGTGCCACCTGAAATCCATTGTCACCCCCAGTGACAGCAGCACTGCAAAAATGTCCTGCGCCTGCTTCTCCTAAAAACCCTCATTTCCAAATCTGGTTTGCTTTTGAGTCTGACCTTATTATTGCTTAAAAGGCTGTGAAATTCCTAACTAAGCTCCTGTTTCTGCTTGAAGCCATTCTTAGGGAAATTTTTAATGCGAGCAGTGAGGAAAAAGGTGGAAAAACCTTCAAAGTATGAAATAATCTGGGCAGTGAAGTAGGGTGTCCCAAATCTTATTGCATCTGCCTGGAATATTAATAAAAATGAAGCCTAAAACACAGGCTAAAATTTTTCCAAATCCTAAGTTTTTTTTCTTGTGCAGCAAGTTCAGAAAGTATTAAATCAGAATTCCAAATATTTATGATTTTGATAGGAAAACTCTGGGTGCTTTCTGACCTGAAAAGCCTAATAATAATAATAATAATAATAATAATAGTAATAAATTTCATTGGGCAAAGATGTTTGGAATTGCTGCTGGGTGGGGAACAAAAGGGGTTCCAATGTGAAATTCCCAGTCTGGATGTTATTTCAGAGGAATTAAAATGCTGCAATGCTTTGAGTGCATTCTGGACCAAACAAATTCCCAGTGAACCCTGAAGCAGATGTAGGGGCAGCACTCCTTGTGGTCAGGAATTTTGGAATATTTCCCTAAATTTTGCCTTCCATTGTGGATGATTGGTGTCCGAGCAGACTGGAAAATGGAGAGGGTGCCTGTGTCCATGGATGCATCTTCATAGGCTTCCAAAAATACAGGATTGGCCATTAAATCTCCAGGGAAAGAAGTGCTTTAGTTCCCTACTGCTCAGATAATTCCCAGAATCCCAGACTGGTCTGGGCTGGAAGGGACCTGCAGAACCATCTCATTCCAGCAGACACAGGAGCTGCCCTAAGCCATGAAATCTGTAAATTCTTCCCTCAGGAATTGCCCTAATCTGTGAAATCCATAAATTCTTCCCTCAGGAATTGCCCTCAAACCTCCGTTTGTGGTTCTAGAAAAGCTTCAGCTGCATCCATGACACAGGAATTGCCCTAATCTGTGAAATCCGTAAATTCTTCCCTCAGGAATTGCCCTAATCCATGAAATCTGTAAATTCTTCCCTCAGGAATTGCCCTCAAACCTCCATTTATGGTTCTAGAAAAGCTTCAGCTGCATCCAGAGCTGCACCCAGATTATCCCAGAGCTGGACACAGCTGACACCTGGAATTTTCAGTTGCCTAAGGAAAAACCATATTTCTAACAGCTGCTTCCCTAAGCCTTGCCCAGTCAGCACTGCAAAAATAAAAGTCGTGAAGCTTCAGCTCAATATTAAGTGTACAGATATTTTTTTTCTGCTTCGAGTCCTCAGGTTTAGGAAGGTTATTTATGAAAATACTGAGCACACCGAGGGGCAGCAGCAGCTCTGGGCTCTGCAGTGGCCAAATTCCAGCAGAACATTCTCAGTTGTAAACTTGGAATTTTGTGCAGGGATCTAAAAACCTACTTTGGGAAACGAAAGGCTGGTGAGGTGTTTTTTTCTGTAGTATAATCACTTATTAAATGTTTGTGTAAAAGAAGTATCGGCTACATTAGCAATAAATCCATATTATTTAAAGCAGGGCTGTTCTGTATCCTGAGAGGCAGCTGGACACAAAATTCCTTATTTTTAGGCTGTGGCATTGGTGTTTCTGCAGCCAACACTGCTCAAGCTGATGCAGCAATTTAATTTTAACTTCTGCATTCTAAAATCTTCACCCTATTTTAATTTTCCCTCTGGAAATGGCTTAACCCTGCAACAGCAGCAGCAGCAGCAGTGGGTTGGGTAGTGGGATTTGCAATCCTTTATCCCAGGGATTTGGGGGAATGCTGCTGGATCTGTGCTCGGGCCACTAGAAGGAGCCTCAGTGCCACCAGCCCTGCTGTCCCCAGCGCCAGGGGACAGGGACAGCAATTCCAGGGACCCCCAGAGTGCGGCAGAGGGATGGACTCCACGGCAATCCACGGCTGAGAGAATCATCCAAACCGCCCTGGAGAGTGACCCGGGAGCTGTGACCTCCCCGGGGACATCCCTGATTCCCTCAGGCCTGGCTCAGCCCAGGGATGAAGGGACATTGTGTCCTCTTGGGCCACAGGGAAGGGACACGCTCTGGCAGCGACTCCACACAGCAGCTCCGTGCCCTGAGGCTCCTGCCAGGTGTTCCCGAGGGGACTGAGCCACAAAGAGGGGACTGAGCCACAAAACCTCCCTGGATGGGCTGGGCAGGAGCAGCTCCATCTGGGTGCCAGGGGCAGCTCCCTGCCCAGTGTTCCCAATAGGACTGAGCCACAAATCTTCCCTGGGTGAGCCAGGCAGGAGCAGCTCCCAGCTGGGCACCATGAGCAGCTCCCAGCTGGGATGTTCTCGAGGGGACTGAGCCACAAAACTTCCCTGGATGAGCTGGAGAGGAGCAGCTCCCAGCTGGGTGCCAGGGGCAGATCCCAGCTGGGTGCCAGGAGCAGCTCCCTGCCCGGTGTTCCCGAGGGGACTGAGCCACAAAAGTTCCCTGGATGGGCCGGGCAGGAGCAGATCCCAGCTGGGTGCCAGGGGCAGATCCCAGCTGGGTGCCAGGAGAAGATCCCAGCTGGGATGTTCCCAAGGGGACTGAGCCACAAAACTTCCCTGGATGAGCTGGGGAGGAGCAGCTCCCATCTGGGCACCAGGAACAGCTCCCAGCTGGGTGCCAGCCACTCCCTGCCCAGTGTTCCCGATGGGATTGAGCCAAAAACTTCCCTGGATGAGCTGGGGAGGAGCAGCTCCCAGCTGGGAGGGGGAGGCGCCAGGGGCAGCTCCCAGCTGGGATGTTCCCAAGGGGACTGAGCCACAAAAGTTCCCTGGATGGGCCCAGCAGGAGCAGCTCCCAGCTGGGTGCCAGGGGCAGATCCCAGCTGGGATGTTCTCAAGGGGACTGAGCCACAAAACCTCCCTGGATGGGCCGGGCAGGAGCATTCCCAGCTGGGCACCATGAGCAGATCCCAGCTGGGATGTTCCCGAGGGGACTGAGCCACAAAGCTTCCCTGGGTGAGCCGGGCAGGAGCAGCTCCCAGCTGGGTGCCAGGAGCAGCTCCCAGCCGGGATGTTCCCAAGGGGACTGAGCCACAAAGCTTCCCTGGATGGGCCGGGCAGGAGCATTCCCAGCTGGGTGCCTGCCTTTGGGGAGCAGCAGCAAGGCCGAGCGCCGGAGCCCTCCTGCCACACCCCGCGGGCTGTGGATGGACATTCCCGGCTCAAGCCTTTGGGGATGGAGGATGCAGCGTTAAGGCAGTGGCAGAACCCTGGGTTGGTCAGCTTGCATAAGCAATGTGGACAATGATACGCCTCCTCCACCTCTGGCTGTGTCACGGCAGAGTTTGGCACAGATCTGCACGGCTGGGAAGCTCCAAACGCCGGGATTGGGATGGGAAACTTCCCGAACTTCCAGCAGGGAGCACGGGTAGGCACTGCACGTGGATGTGGAGACAGAGCCTCTCACCTCCATCAGTCCTTCCTCTTTCCACCTGAATGAACCAAAACTCCTTTCTTAAAGCGATCAAAGCACAAATGCCCAGGCTGAGCAGAGATCATGGGCACAGGTGGCTCTGGGCAGGCAGCGCTGCCAGGGAGGTGCCAGAGGAAGCTGCAGGTGCTGAAGCAGCTCTTGCTGCAGCTGCAGCCACTTGGAGGTTGGAACAGGCCTGATTGGGAGCTGCCTGGAGGGGCTGGGAGTGATGGAATAATCCTGGAATGATCCAGGCAAGCCTGCAAACCTCTGCCCTGCCCTGCCCTGCTCTGTTCCCCTCAATCCTGGGCGTGTGGCTCCCTTCCAGAGCGAGCTGCTCTCCCACTGCTTCCTCAGCGCTGGCAATTCCTGCCACCTCCTTTTCCTGTCACTCCCAGTGCTGGAGGGACACCCAGCTGTGCTCCCGAGGTCACGGACCCCTCAGGGATGCTCCTGACCTGGGGATGCTCTGTGCAGCCAGGAGCTGTCATTCCCATGGTGCTATCTGCCCTGCTTTCCTGGCAATGCCCATCATTCCAGCTTCTCCAGTGCCTGCTGTGGATCATGGGCATCCCTGTCCTTCAGAGCTGCTGAATTCCCCCCGGATGGATCACGGGGATCCCCTCCTTCGGAGCTGCTGAATTCCCCTTTGATGGATCATGGGGATCCCTGTCCTTCAGAGCTGCTGAATTCCCTTTGATGGATCATGGGGATCCCCTCCTTCAGAGCTGCTGAATTCCCCTTTGATGGATCATGGAGATCCCTGTCCTTCAGAGCTGCTGAATTCCCCTTTGATGGATCATGGGGAACCCCTCCTTCAGAGCTGCTGAATTCCCTTTGCCCCTGCAGTGTGTTTGGGCTGTGCCCTCCAAAGGAAAGGCACAGCAGGAGCATCTCCTGAGCAGGAGACAGGAAAGGCAAACCTCACACACTGAGCTCTGCCTGGGGCACAGCTCCAGCACTGCTGGGCCATTTCCAGCCCATGGAATCCACGGATTCCATCCAGCTCTGCCATGGAGTCACCACCCAAGGGCTGCACTTCCATGGAGTCACCACCCAAGGGCTGCACTTCCCGGCGCTCTGACCTCGGATCCCTTTTCACACCGAAATAACTGAGATGCTCTGCAATGATGAACATTTCCTGTTAGCTGCTCAATTTAACAGCCAGCCTGCACTTCAAATTCACCCAACGCACCGTGCAGGGATTAAAAATGGCAGGAGCCTCCCATGCCCTGGGAAAGGAGCAGAGCAGGCTGGGCTCAGAGGATGCTGGAAGTTTTCAGGCCAGGGGCTGTCCCCGGAGCTGGGGATGAGCAGAGGCTGCCACGGGATCCAGGCACATTTTGCACAGCGCTGGAAATACCAGCAGAGCCAATTAAGGGCTGGGATTATCCCCAAACAAATTAAAGGAGGGAAGTTTGCCGGGGGAGAGGTGAGCTGGGGATAAAACTGAAAAGACGAAGATGGGAATTCTTTCTTGAGCAGAAATTTGTGCTCTTTGATTTTTGCCTGGAGAGACCCCGAGCCCCTCAGCACCTCCCAGCAGAGCTCAGCCTCACCCCAAAGCCCTGCAGGGGAGTGGGGGGTGCCAGGCAGCTGAAAAATGAGGAATATTGTATTTTCCTAAGGAATAGGCAATGCCAGTTAATCCATCACATCCCTGATCCACCTCCAGACCCAAACTCAGGCAGCCTCCATCACCCTGAAGACTTGAGCAGATTGTCCAGGACCACGTTTTCGGGGAGATCCCAAGGATTTCTGTCAGGCAGGATAAGGATAAAGGAGCCATCCAAAATCCTGCCTGGTCTGTTCCTCTGGCAGGCACTGCCCTGTCCCTGTGCCGTGGCACAGCTGGCACAGATGTGCAGCAAACTCGCACTGTCCTCATTCCCACCCACAGCAGTCACAGATTCCGAAGGACAATTAAATACTGAGAGTTAGATCTAAACATACTTTGAAAATCTAGATTGGACACAACCTTTCATCTCTACAGTGCAATGGTGCTGCCTGGCATTTGCATGTCATCCCAAAACTCGGTTCTAGAGGGGTCTGCCCCAGGATTAATACCACAAATCCACCTGCAGTGGTACAAGGAAGTCTTTAATAGGCTTGACTTCCAGCTAGGTAGCTCTGAGGTTTATTTGGAGCCCTGCTTGGATGAGTTTTCCAACAGTCACTAATGAAATTCATTTTCTCTTCCATCACTTCCCAAGTCCATGCCATAGAAATAAGGTCAGGGTGATTCTCGGCGAATGACATTCTGCTATCCCAGCTGAGCTCTGTTCCGATCCAGGAGGTGTCAGAGCTCCTGGGATTTTGCTGAAGTTCACCGTGAGTTGTTTCGGATACAATATGGCCTAGAAGAGCTGTTCTAGAGTAATGCACAGCCTGAAGAGCCGTGGCCGTTCAGGAACTCTAGCTACTCATGCTCGGCGGGGATTTATTTCGGGGCGAGGGCACACGAAGCAGAGCCAGCAGCGGCAGCAAGGCTGAGAGTTGGCTCCTCTTCCTCCTTCCCATCCCAAGCCTTCTCCTCTCCACCCTTCTCGCTGCAGCTCACAGAGATGAGGAAATGACAGCAGCTCTGAGCAGTGACACCTCGAGGGAACAGCAGCAGCTCTGCCCCGGCCCTGCTGCGCCCCGAGCAGAGGGGAGCGATCAAACCAAAATCTACACAGGATTCCGAACAAAAAGTGTGAAATGGGAGCTTCCAGTCGTTCCTAAGGAGCAGCGAGGGCACGGGACGCGGGGACAGAGGGGATTCTTGTGTCGCTCAGCATGGATTTGTTGTATTGCTCCTTTTGTCAAGCCAAGAACAAAGACCAGAGGGATCCGCTCGTCCCGCGGAGAATCCGAGCGGCGATTCCTAGCGCTTCCTACTGCGGTTCCGGCGGAGAGTCTGTCCCGAGCCCGGAGCAGCCCCGAGCTCACTGCTGCTCCTCGGCTTTGCTGCTATTCCTGAACTTCACCACCATGACGGTGATGTTGTCGGGGCAGCCCCTGTAGAAGGACTGCAGCACGATGCTCTTGGCCCCGAAGTGCGGCTCGTCCAGGCGCTCCTTGATGAACCGCACGGCCTCCTCGTTGCTGAAGGCATCCCACAGCCCATCCGAGGCCAGGATCATGAACTCGGGCTGCAGCTTGTCCAGGTCGAAGCTCAGGATGTCGGGGTCGGGGATGACCACGTTCAGGTTCTTCAGGGGGTAATCGCCCAGCGAGCGCGACATGGCCAGGATGCCCTGCACGCGCCACGAGCCATTGAAGCTGATGAATCCACCTGGGGAGAGACAGCACACTTAGAGCAGCTCCTGGCGATATTAAAGAAGCTCTGGTTCCTGCCAGAGCCCCCGGAAATCCATCCTGAGGGGTAGAGGTGTCACAGAGCTCAAAATGCAGCAAAATGCCTTTGGGAGATCGCGGAGCGCTGCAGGGAAGGGCTGAAACAGAGGAATCAGGAATTGCTCTGCTTTCCCCCCAGGAATGGCTCTGATTCTCTCAGGAATGGCTCTGCTTTCCCAGGAATGGCTCTGATTCCTCAGGAATGGCTCTGCTTCCCCAGGAATGGCTCTGATTCCTCAAGAATGGCTCTGCTTTCCTCCCAGGAATGGCTCTGATTCCCCAGGAATGGCTCTGCTTTCCTCCCAGGAATGGCTCTGATTCCCCAGAAATGGCTCTGATTCCTCAGGAATGGCTCTGCTTTCCTCCCAGGAATGGCTCTGCTTCCCCAGGAATGGCTCTGCTTTCTCAGGAATGGCTCTGCTTCCCCAGGAATGGCTCTGCTTTCTCAGGAATGGCTCTGATTCCCCAGGAATGGCTCTGCTTTCCCCCTCAGGAATGGCTCTGATTCCCCAGGAATGGCTCTGCTTCCTCAGGAATGGCTCTGATTCCTCAGGAATGGCTCTGATTCCCCAGGAATGGCTCTGCTTTCCCCTAAGGAATGGCTCTGATTCCTCAAGAATGGCTCTGCTTTCCCCTAAGGAATGGCTCTGCTTCCCCAGGAATGGCTGTGATTCCTCAGGAATGGCTCTGCTTTCCCCTAAGGAATGGCTCTGCTTCCCCAGGAATGGCTCTGATTCCCCAGGAATGGCTCTGCTTTCCTCCCAGGAATGGCTCTGATTCCTCAGGAATGGCTCTGCTTCCTCAGGAATGGCTCTGCTTTTTCAGGAATGGCTCTGCTTCCTCAGGAATGGCTCTGATTCCTCAGGAATGGCTCTGCTTCCTCATGAATGGCTCTGCTTCCCCAGGAATGGCTCTGCTTCCTCAGGAATGGCTCTGCTTTCCCAGGAATGGCTCTGATTCCTCAGGAATGGCTCTGCTTTCCCAGGAATGGCTCTGATTCCTCAGGAATGGCTCTGCTTTCCCAGGAATGGCTCTGATTCCTCAGGAATGGCTCTGATTCCTCAGGAATGGCTCTGCTTTTTCAGGAATTCCTGCCCTACACAATTCCTCAGGAACCTCTGGAAGGTGCAGTCCCTACCCAACACCAGCTCATTATGGGATGGCTCACCCGCTGCCACCTCCGCCCTGTGCCATCTCTCTACAGAAAACAGGGGATTTTGGGAATCGGATCTGCCGACACCGCGCTCGGGCACCTCCCGGGGGAAACGCCAAATAAAAGATGAGCCTCCCAGCACTCACCAGCCCTCTTGATCCTCTTCCTCTCCTTCAGCTGGTAGGGCTTGTGGTCGTGGCTCAGGGGGATGGCGTTGCCGTCCTTGTCGCACAGCACTCCCCGCGAGTCGCCCACGTTGGCCACGGTGAGCTCCTTGTCGGACAGCAGCGCGATCAGACACGTCGTGCCTGCCGAAAGAAACACGGGAGGGGGGAAATACATCCGTGAGCGGCAGGAAAATGTTCTTCTGTCACATAATCCCAGGAGGATTGAGCTGGGAAAGACCGCCAGGGTGGTGGAGTTCAATCTGGGATGGATCCTGCACTGAACGCACATTAACGGGGCAGGTGTTGGAAAATACACCAGTTTAAAAATTTTGTATAACTTTAGTCAAAGGCTTTGTTTGTCTTTACCCCGGGAAAAGGAATTTTAGGTTTCTTTTCAGGACATTGTTCTGCCAGGTGAGGAATGATGAACTCAACATATCAACACATTTGGAGTGACGCAAAAGATGCCCAGAGAGATAAAAACCATCAAAGGAACATCAACAGAACATCGGTGGCCATCTCCAACATCCACCCCAGAGCACCTCTGACTGAGCTGGAGACATCTCACCGGGAAAGGACTGATGAGAAAATTGAAAAATAAATATCTAATTTACATCGGAGGCGAGGGGATTCGGATCCAATGGGAAACTGAACACTGAGGGTTGCTCAGCTCTGGACCAATGAACTTTGAAACAATGCATCTCTGTATACAGATCTGACTGTATAAAATCTGGGGGAAAATCCTGTAAAATCTGTGCATCAAGGAATGATTCTCTCTGCACAGCCGGGCTGTGTGTGGATGAGATGATTTCTGTGGCACATCCTTGTTGCTCTGATTTTCTGATATTCGTGGAGATTCGCGGAAGCTCGCAGGGAAGTCAGGCAGGCAGCACACAAGATGGCGAAAAAAGAAACTTTATTTACAAAACCTTCTTTATATATCCATTAATAGTCTGATAATTATCGGTCGATAGTTTTTCCACCTCCTATAACGATTGGTTACAATGCTAGAGCATCCAGTACCAAAACAAAGAGATTAGAAAGCACAAGAATGCAACTTATCTCTATTCTCCATGAGAAAGAAGAGAAAGATTTTAAAACAGTGCAACTACACATCCTGGCCAGAACAACATCCTGGCCAGGTAATAAAGCAATGCCTTGACTCTCTAACATTAAAAATGTTGTTGTGGAGGGGTTTTGTTTTTCCCACAGTTTTGGTGACACGGGCATGGGGGAAATACATCCGTGAGCAGCAGGAAAATGTTCTTCTGTCACACAATCCCAGGAGGATTGAGCTGGGAAAGACTGGCAGGGTGGTGGAATCCAATCTGGGATTGATCCCGCGCTGAGCGCACATTCACGGGGCAGGGAGAGGCTGGAATGGGGGAATGTTGGAATATTTCCCATCTCCAGCAGGACTTTTCCTGAGGAAAGTACTTAAAGCCCAAATTAGCCCCAGAGCACCCCAGGAACTGAGCCTGCAGCTCTGGTGGTGCTGGGGTATCCCAGAGCTCTCTCCCCGCAGTCCTGCCAGGACTGAGGTCACTTCTTAATGTTTTTGTTGGAAAAAAAAAAAGGTAAAGATTGGACATTTTAATTACTTTCACCTTTAAATACACAGAAATGTAATCAGGCATTGACTATTCCATCAAAAGTTGGCAAGTGAGATTTTAGGCACATCCTGACAGAGAATAAAAGGGAATTTTAGCACCGATTGTTACAAAAGGCACTCTGATAGCCCTCAATAAAATCAATTTAAGGCTGCATCCTTTTCCTTTTAGGTAGAGAAGCACAAGGTTGAGTTTTTGCCTTTGTTGTTCATTTACATCTGATTGCTCATTAATAAAAAGGTTTATCCAGTGCTGCTCTGGGAGAAGCCGTGAGGGTGTTGGGGATGAAATTCAGCCCCAAAGCAAAGCTCAAACCCAAATTCCCGTGGCTGCTGCTGGTGGCATCCCTGCCTGAGGCAGAGGGACAAACCCTGCCTGTTCCCATGGCCAATGTCCCGTGAGCGGTGAAAATAAAATACTAAAATAAAGAAATATTAAATAAATAAATAAATAATAATAATATTAATAAATAAATACTAATAAATATTTATTAAATAAATAAATATTAAAAATAAATTATAAATAAATATTAATATTATTTATCATAAATAATTATCTATAATAAATGAGAATATAAATATTAAAATATTTAATATATATCCAAAAATAAACAATAAATAAATATTAAAAACTATTATTTAATTAATTATTATTTAATTATTTATTATAAATAGTAAATATTTATAATAAATAATTATTTATAGTAAATAATAATAGAAATATTAAAATATTTAATATATAAAAACCCAATAAACAAATATTAAAATTGATTATTTATTTAATTATTATTTAATTATTTCTTATAAATAGTAAATATTTATAATAAATAATTATTTATAATAAATAATAATATAACTATTAAAATATTTATTATAGATCCAAAAATAAACAATAAATAAATATTAAAATAAAACAAGTTGTGCTCGGCTGCACTGTGTTCCAAAGGTTTATTTCTGCCTGATCCTGTGGGAGAGGAGAGCTCGGAGGGACCCTCGGGACAGAGATCTGGAGTCACCTCAGGGCAAGAAATCCCAATTCTGGATTGACTAAAACCCAACCCAACTCATCAACTCCATCCCTGTCTCCTTCCAGCAGAGCTCGAGCTTCACTTCACACAGTCATTAAGCAAGAATTAATCTTTTTGAGCTTCAATAACCCCCAGAAGGGACCAGAATTATTGAGAGCAGTGCAAAAAGCAGGATAACTCCAAAATCAGAATTATATTTGTATTTATTCTCCACCAGCCTGCACCTCGCACCACACGGAGCTCTCATTTACAGACAATTCCCTCTTGTCTTGCAGGGACTTTCAATCCTACACAACAGGACTCCTGCAGTTCCCAGGGCAGAATTTGGATATTTTATGGATCCATCGCTGTCCTCGGGGCCCATCTGCCTCAGCCCCTCCTGTGTCTCCTGCATTTCGATTTCACACACTCAGAAATTCAAATAAACTCTGATTGTTGCCTGTGGAATAGGCAGGACTGAGAAAAATACAGAAAAAAAGTGGTGGGAGACCACAAAGACCACGGTGCTTCCGGGCCCATCTGCCTCAGCCCCTTCTGTGTCTCCTGCATTTTGATTTCACACGCTCAGAAATTCAAATAAACTGTGATTGTTGTCGATAGGATAGGCAGGACTGAGAAAAATATGAATAAAAAGTGGTGGGAGACCCTAAAGACCACGGTGCTTCCGGGCCCATCGGCCTCAGCCCCTCCTGCATTTCGATTTCACACACTCAGAAATTCAAATAAACTGTGATTACTGCCTGTGGAATAGGCAGGACTGAGAAAAATATGAATAAAAAGTGGTGGGAGACCACAAAGACCACGGTGCTTCCGGGCCCATCAGCCTCAGCCTCTCCTGTGTCTCCTGCATTTCGATTTCACACACTCAGAAATTCAAATAAACTGTGATTACTGCCTGTGGAATAGGCAGGACTGAGAAAAATATGAATAAAAAGTGGTGGGAGACCACAAAGACCACGGTGCTTCCGGGCCCATCAGCCTCAGCCTCTCCTGTGTCTCCTGCATTTCGATTTCACACGCTCAGAAATTCAAATAAACTGTGATTGTTGTCGGTAGGATAGGCAGGACTGAGAAAAATATGAATAAAAAGTGGTGGGAGACCACAAAGACCACGGTGCTTCTGGGCCCATCGGCCTCAGCCTCTCCTGTGTCTCCTGCATTTCAATTTCACACACTCAGAAATTCAAATAAACTCTGATTGTTGCCTGTGGAATAGGCAGGACTGAGAAAAATACAGAAAAAAAGTGGTGGGAGACCACAAAGACCACGGTGCTTCCGGGCCCATCTGCCTCAGCCCCTTCTGTGTCTCCTGCATTTCGATTTCACATGCTCAGAAATTCAAATAAACTGTGATTGTTGTCGATAGGATAGGCAGGACTGAGAAAAATATGAATAAAAAGTGGTGGGAGACCACAAAGATCACGGTACTTCACCCTCCGAGTGACCCTGCAAGCCTAATGCAAAGGCAAGGAAATAAATCAGATTCTCCAGGGATTCTCCAAAAAATCAGGAATGATACCATTCACTCCTCATTTCTGCTCCAGCAGGGAGGGAACCTGCAGGGGTTGTAGGGACAGACCAGGGACTTCACTCCTGCCCTCCTTCCTAGGCTCCTGAAATGTTCAAATAATAATGTCTTTCAGCACAGATTGGAGAAAACGCTGTTATAATCTCCAAAATACACAGTTTTGGCAAATTACTGGGCTAATAACAGCCTGGGAATGAAATAAACTGCAAATAAACTTTAAAAAAACGTGGATTTTTAAAGCCCCCACCTCCTTTTCCTCAGGGTATGTGGGACCAAAGAGCCAAGACACCATCCAGGCACTCACCCCAAATCCCAAATCCCTCAGTGCTGCTCTTTCCTACCATGCCCTGCCCCTCCTGCTTCTCTGGCAACAAAATTCCTTGGAAAAAATCCATTCTGTAAAGCCTGAGCCTAAAAATAACCATTCTGACAATTCAAGGTCTCATAATTCCTTAATATCTCAACATAATGTGCTTTTCCCCTTGAAATTTAAAGAACTCCCTTCTTTCAAAAGGGATTAAAAGAAACATCAGGTTCTTAGAAATACAGAGAAATGACTTCCAATCTTTAAGACTGAAGCTTAATTTCCACCACGGAACAATTCCCACCTGGCTGCGTTAAGTATTATTTTACGGTTCTGTATTTGAAACAGAAAATAATTTTATTTCTAATGAGATCTCAGACTGGTGGAATGGTTTGGGATGAAAGGGACCTTAAATGCCATCCAGGGACACCTTCTGCTGTCCCAGGCTGCTCCAGCTTGGCCTGGGACACTGCCAGGGATCCAGGGATTCTCTGGGAATTCCATCCCAGCCCTGCCCACCCTCCCAGGGAGGAATTTCTCCCCAAATCCCACCCAACCCCACCCAATTTCCCTGCTCGCCATTCACCATCCCATATTCACCATCCTATAGCTGCACTGTTTTAAAATCTTTCTCTTCTTTCTCAGGGAGAATAGAGCTAAGCTGCATTTTTGTACTTTCTTAATCTCCGTGTTTGGTACTAGGTGTTGTATAGCTGTGACCAATGGTTTTAGGAGGTGGATTCCCTGCTGACCAAGAGTTGCTAGATCATTAATGGATATATAAAGAGGTTTTTGCAAATAAAGTTTCTCCTTTCGCCATCTTGGGTTCATCTGCCTGCTTCCTCTGCCAGCTTCTGCGAATCTCAGGAAATTTAAAACCACACCATCCCAAATTCACCATTTCATATTCGCCATCCCATATTCACCATCCCATATTCGCCATCCCATATTCGCCATCCCATATTCGCCATCCCATATTCACCATCCCATATTCACCGTATTTGGGGTGCACCTCCTGACTGATGGACTCTGCAGATGTTTCCAGATCTGAAAGTGTTTTCCAGGTGGGAAAACAAGAGCCTGGATGGAATTTCGTTCATCAGGCACCAAAATTGAGTTATTGGGAAATGGAAACCCTTTTGGGCAGCCTCTCCATCTGCAGGGATCATCGAGAGCTCCAACCTGCACACGATCCCTCCCTGGTCCTGATGAAAAACCAGCGCAGGAAAAAAGGGAATTCCATTCAGCTCCCAAATCCTCTGCCTGGCATCATTGCCATGTTTCGTTTCACCTCAGTATTCCCCTCAGCAGAAGTTAGTTGAAAATGGTTCCAGTAAGTTGAAAATGGTTCCAATAAGTTGAAAATGGTTTCAGTAAGTTGAAAATGGTTTTAAAAAGTTGAAAATGGTCTAAGAAAGTTGGAAATGGTTTAAAAAAAGTTGGAAATGGTTTTAATAAGTTGAAAATGGTTTAAAAGAAATTGAAATGGTTTTAATAAGTTGAAATGGTTTAAGAAAGTTGGAAATGGTTTAAAAAAAGGTTGAAAATGGTTTAAAAGAAGGTTGAAAATGGTTTAGACAAGTTGAAAATGGTTTAAAAGAAGTTGAAATGGTTTTAAGAAGTTGAAATGGTTTAAGAAAGTTGGAAATGGTTTAAGAAAAAATTGAAAATGGTTTCAATAAGTTGAAAATGGTTTTGACAGGTTGGAAATGGTTTTAGTAAGTTGAAAATGGTTTAAAAAAGTTGAAAATGGTTTGAATAAGTTGAAAATTATTTTAAAAAGTAAAAAATGGTTTCAATAAGTTGAAAATGGTTGGGTTTTTTTCCTGGTTAAAGTTTCTAACCAGGTCACCAGGACAGTTCAAGAGCAGGAGGCCACAAGTGCAATTTCTGGAATTTTCTCTGGAATTTTCTCTGGAATTGCTCCTGAATTCTGAGATCTGTGCGACAGAGCTCAGGATCCATCAGGAACCTCCTGCAGCTTTCCTATTTCATTAGGGAATTCCCAATTCCATCAGGGAATATCCAATTTCCACGTCAAGCACGATCTGCAGCGCCGATCACACAAAAACAAAAAGGAAAAAAGGAAAAGTCATTCCAACTTCTTGGCAATTCCAGGCAAACGCAGCCCTCCACAATCACAGGGCCAAAGATATGAAAGATTTGATGTTTCTGGGATGAATTTGCTCTGAGGGAATCAAATCCATCAGGATCCATGGCACGTTTGAAGCCAGGCAGGAGTTCGATGCTCAGGGATTTTATTAATCACACCCAACTGCAGCAAGGGTGGGGATCCCAGGGAAAAAAGGAGCAAAATGAAAATCCCAAGCCTCAACTTGCATTTGTCCAGAGCCCTGACCACCTCAGTGGATGTTTAGGGATGCTGGAAATCAAAGGAATGGGATTAAGAGCCAACAAAGCTTTGTTGGGAGAAAATATTCCTGCACAAAATTACCCCAGCCTTAGCTAGGCAAGAATGCCACTTTTGAAACGAAAGGATTTAGAGATTAGGAGAGGATTTGTACCCATCTGTCACTTTTGGCCTCCTTTCTTTTTTTTTAAAGCTTCCTTACTCAAACCTCACTAAAAATCTTGCCAGAATTTGACTATTTCCAGACAAACTCCTTTTATTTGCAGCTCTGACGTATGGATTTCCTAAAGGGAAAGATTCACAAAAAGAGGGAAGGATTCACGTTGGGATGTCAAGTCCATCAAAGCTGCACTTCATTAATATTAGATGGTGCCAAAAAAGCCAAATTAGCACTCAGAATGGTGCCAAACCCAGAGGATTTCAGCTGTGCTCTGGCCAGTGGATGCAGCTGAACCTGACCCACTTTGGGAAGCATCCCTGGGGTGGAAATGGATCTCCCAAGAGGGAAGGGCAAGGTTTCCTGGCGGGAGGAGGTGTGGAAATGCCTCCCTCCTGCAGAACAATCAGCCCTTGGATCCCCTGAGCCTCTCCCCTCAGCTCCCCTGCGATTCCACCTGCTCATCATCCCACAAATCCAACCCTTGACTCTGGGATGGCTGCGGGTGATCCTCACACCATTCCCTGCCACACAAAACTGCATTTTGCCCTTTCATCACCATCACATTCATTTTGCCAATTTTCAAAGATCGTTCCCTTCGTTTTCCACGCCCCACCAGCAGCTTGAGCTCCTCACTGACCTGATCTTGGTGTGGAAAAAAAAGCCAATAAAAGGAAAATGCCAAGTGCTGGAGCGGTTGGAGCACCAGGACCACCAGCAGCTGCTGGAATTCTATTGAAGTGAGGATGGCTGCAGGTGATCCTCACACCATTCCCTGCCACACAAAATTGCATTTTGCCCTTTCATCACCATCACATCCATTTTGCCAATTTTCAAAGATTGTTCCCTTTGTTTTCCACACCCCACCAGCAGCTTGAGCTCCTCACTGAGCTGATTTTGGTGTGGAAAAAAAGCCAATAAAAGGAAAATGCCACCAGCAAGTGCTGGAGTGGTTGGAGCACCAGGACCACCAGCAGCTGCTGGAATTCTTTTTAAGTGCTTTTTCTGTGATTTGTTCACGCTCAGCTCCTCCTTCAAGGGCAGCTGGAGCCATTTCTGCCTTTAGCGTAAATAAAGGACACAACTACAATGGGTTTGTGGTTTGTTTTCATCTCTGGAGGTGTCTCCACCTGCTTGGGAAGCAGAAATTTTGGGGTTTCATTTCCAGCTGTGCTGTCTCTGCTCTGAATGCACGCTGGGAATTTTCTAACCCAGTTATTATGGAGCTTCTCATTTCCACATGATTGTTCTGGATGAGAGAAATCCCCAAATATGTGTTTCAGGCAGTTTTTAATCTTTATTTTCGCTGTACAAACACAGAGATTTCCATAAAGGAAAAAGCCTTCTCTTCCTTCTGACAGGAATCAGTAATTTCATTGCATTTTCTCCCTCCTAACAAACTCCTATAAATCTGATAAATAACTGGAGAGGAGCTGGAGGGACCAAACTGAGGTCACTTTTGGAAGTGCCGAGGAGCTCTGCTGGTGACAATTTTATTCAATTCACAATTTTATTCAATTGACAATTTTATTCAATTGACAATTTTTCAGGGCACCACTGACCACAGCAAGGAGTGAGCCCAGGGCTGTGATTTGCCCCAAGCAGGCCCAGAGACACTTCAGAGACACAGGCAGAGCAGTGGGGATTTGCTTTATTTATTTTATGTGGGGATTCACTCCTCCAAACACACACACCCGGCACTGCCAACTCACAATATTATGGGTAACACTCATGAATATTCATCACATTCTCTGTGATAGGAGTGGTTATGCAAAAAATTTCTGGGAAATCATTAATATTGTTAGAATGTGTGTCCTGGTGGTCTCTGGGGTCTGCTCGTGATGAAGATCTGTAGTCTCCATCACAGTGCACTTTTCCCCTTTCTCTCTGGAGCATGGGCAGTCCTTGGTGGGTGATTCAGGGTTTCTGTGCTGGCCTCAAACAGATTCTTGTCCCTCTTATCTTGACAAGACTAAGGGAATCCTGTTTTTCTAGGTTTTAGAATTCACATATTCTGTCTCTCGATAGTTAACTTGACTTACCTATTGACGTCCTGGGGTGGCATAATGATATTTCGTATTCCCTATCGTTTGTATACTTGAGCAGAAATATGGTCCTGGAGCTCTAACTGTGTCCCGCAGCTGGGAGAAAGCTCTGCCCTCGTGGGATGGTTTGAAACTCTTCCCCCAGCTCTCCTACGGGGGAGTGAGAAGGAGGAAGGGACACTGTTTTTTTTTTTTCCCTCCTCAGTCAGTTGCTGCTGCTGGTTGCTGGCGCTACTGGTGTGGCTGCTGCTGGGGTTTTCTTTTATTTTATTTTTTTTTCCTTTTTTTCCCCCTGGGATTGGTTTTTTTCATCGTTTTTGGACCCTTTTTCTTCGACTTGCTTTCTCATCCGAGAACCTGAGGAGCCCCGGAGGACAGCAGACGAGAATTGTCCAGGGAGCCACCGGAGGAACTCCACCCAACCCCTCCGGGGACCCCGGAAAGGGAAGCTACTCCTGAGGAAAAGGACACTAAAGTTCATCAGCTGTTTATTCAGGTTTAATGACCCTTTTCCCCTTTCCCCTTCCACTGTGTGGTCTGTTAATTAAACAGTTCTTCCCACTTTAGGCTGAGATATTCTGTTGTTGTGGGGGAAGGGGTGCCAGAAACCTTTGCTGTGGGGGAGGCACCTGTTCAGAGTGCTTTCCACCTACGATATTTGTCTCTAATCCAAGACAATTGACTCCCTGTTTCTCAGCTGCTGCCTGGCAAATCCACCCAAACTGCAGGAAAATCCCAATTCCGAGCTCCAGTTCTGCCCAGAACAGCAGAGGAACACAAAAGGATGAGGGGAGGCAGGAGGAAAATCCAGCAGGGCTTAAGGAGGAGCAGGAAATGGGGACAGAGGGAGGAGAAATTCTCTTTTTGTGACCCAGGAAAGGCTGCACAGCAGAGCTGGGGATGAAAGCTGGGGAAGGACAGTGGATCCAGCTCGGGAACAGAAGGAGGAGAAATTCTCTTTTTGTGACCGAGGAAAGGCTGCATGGCAGAGCTGAGGATAAAAACTGGGGATGGTGGCTCCAGCTCGGGGACAGAGGGAGGAGAAATTCTCTTTTTGTGACCGAGGAAAGGCTGCATGGCAGAGCTGAGGATAAAAGCTGGGGAAGGATGGTGGATCCAGCTCGGGGACAGAGGGAGGAGAAATTCTCTTTTTGTGACCGAGGAAAGGCTGCATGGCAGAGCTGGGGATGAAAGCTGGGGATGGACAGTGGCTCCAGCTCGGGGACAGAGATCACAGAGCAGCAGCTCCGAGCTCTGCTCAGCCCTCCCTGCTGGCAGTGGGAGCTCAGCACTAAACCATGAGCTGCTTTGCTGTCTTGTTTTTACCTTTACAAGACAGCCAGGTAGTTTTAATTGAAACACGAAGAAAATTGGTAAAATTCAGGATATGTTTGGGTTAGTTTGGAAAATCAGTGAAAATCATCAGGAGTGTGTCTTGATTGTTGTCTAGCTGGGAATGATACAGAGCAGGAGAGTTCTGGGAAGGATCTAAATGCTGGAGGACATTTCTAACTGCTTGGAAAGAAAATGATGGAAAAATCAAATATCAAACCCAAAAACCCTGGAATGCACTGTTCAAATGTCTGCAGAATTGCCTGGGTTTGGTTGCCCCTCCTGCCATGGCTCAACCTGGTCTGTGCCTGCCCAGGCCACTCCTGCCTGGGAGAGCCCAAAAAGCAGGAGAAAAGAGCAAAAATCAGATATTTCTGAAGAAGAGCAAAAAGCAGATATTTGTGGAGGAGAAAAGAGGAAAAAGCAGGTATTTGTGGAGGAGAAAAGAGCAAAAAACAGATATTTGTGGAGGAGAAAAGAGCAAGAAGCAGATATTTGTGAAGGACAAAAAAGAGCAAAAAGCAGATATCTGTGGAGGAGAAAAGAGGAAAAAGCAGATATTTGTGGAGGAGAAAAGAGGAAAAAGCAGGTGGGACCAGAGACAACGCAGAGCCACAGGAGATCAATCACCATCAGCGCACAGAGCACACGGCGCTGGCAGGAAAATCAGTGTCCTCTCAGCTCCTGGGCTCCCCATCACTCATGGGCAACATCTCCCAGCCCAGCCTGACTTTGGGGGGAAAATATTTCACACAAATGAGGACAAGAGTTCACCCTGCACAAGGTGTTCGGCGAAAGACTGAAAATGAGTGATTTTTTTGGGCAGTAAAATGTAAATTATGCAGAACCACGCCATACCTGCTTCATCATAGGACACGGTCAGCTTTTCCAGCATCTCCCTGTCGATGGACAGGATCTGCTGCTCCAGGATGGTTTGGTAGGACAGGACACTGTTCTCCTTGTCCTTCTCATAGTCCTGGAGGTGCTGCTTCAGGACCTCGGGCAGGCGCGACTTCACGTACTCTGCTGCAGACTGCGGGGCAGAGAGGAGAGGTTCATTAGTGCCTTGGGGTTAATTGGAGCTGGGACAGCACACGGCAAATCCCCTCCCTCCATCAGGCAGCTCGGAATTGTCACCCACGCTGGGTTTCCCCCACCCCAGCTGATGGATTTGGGAAATACAACAATCAAATCTCACGCCTTCATTCGGAATTTGAAAATGCAAAATGATGGAATAGAATCAAACTTAATGCAGTCGAAGTTTTAGACTTCAAAACACAACAAAGTGGCAGGGTGGAATCAAGTTTAAGGTGTTTTTTGTACATTTTAAAGCACAGAGTGGAATCGCTTCTGAATTATTAAAGTGCAGATGTAGATTTAATATCGATATCCACCTGAGACAGACAGAGACTCTTTGATTTGTTAAGGTTAGAAAGTGTGTGTTTATCTGAGCTGCAGGGATAGCTCCAAATGTACAGCTCCAAAGAAACAATGCAACACAGAACTTATTTATCACAAAAATGCATATTTAAAATACAGATATACATTCATAGCATAAGCGCCTCCCATTCCCCACTTCATACGGAAATTAGCAAAAAGTCATTAAGCATGCGCAGTTAATTGGGTCGGAGGTCTTTAATTGAGTCTGAGGGCTGCTTTGGATGAAGTAAAATGAGTCTTCCTCAGTGTGACCTTCTTCCCTCGCTGATTCTTGACAATACATTTGACCCTGGAAAACTCCCAATGCTCTCTTCTATTGTGAATTATTAAAGTGCAGATATAGATCTAATATCAATATCCACCTGAGACAGACAGAGACTCTTTGATTTGTTAAGGTTAGAAAGTGTGTGTTTGTTTGAGCTGCAGGGATAGCTCCCAAAGGTACAGCTCCAGAGTAACAATGCAACACAGAACTTATTTATCTATCACAAAAATGCATATTTCAAATACAGATACATATTCATAGCATAAACGCCTGCCATTCCCCACCTCATATGGAAATTAGCAAAAAGTCATTAAGCATGCACAGTTAATTGGGTCGGTGGTCGTTAATTGAGTCTGAGGGTTGGTTTGGATGAAGTAAAATGAGTCTTCCTCAGCGTGACCTTCTTCCCTCGCTGATTCTTGACAATACATTTGACCCTGGAAAACTCCCAATGCTCTCTTCTATTGTGAATTATTAAAATGCAGATATAGATCTAATATCAATATCCACCTGAGATAGACAGAGACTCTAATTTGTTAAGGTTAGAAAGTGTGTGTTTATTTGAGCTGCAGGGATAGCTCCCAAAGGTACAGCTCCAGAGTGACAATGCAACACTGAACTTATTTATCTAAAGCAATAATGCATATTTAAAATACAGATACATATTCATAGCATAAGCACCTCCCATTCCCTGCTTCGTATGGAAATTAGCAAAAACTCATTAAGCACACGCAGTTCCTGCAATGGAATTGGGTCGGTGGTCGTTAATTTGAGTCTGAGGGCTGCTTTGGATGAAGTAAAATGAGTCTTCCTCAGTGTGACCTTCTTACTTCGTTGATTTTTGGCAATACATTTGACCCTGGAAAACTCCCAATGCTCTCTTCTATTGCATCTGGGCAAAATTTGTAACTGTCTAGGCTCTCCTTTGAACCTCTTTTCTTAAGATTATTAATTGTCGATTCGAAGCACAGCTGAGTAAATATCAAATAATCAAAAGGCTACTCTGCATTTAATCATTAATTTCTTTCTAGCTGAGTTCTGCGTCTTTTTCTATTCCAGTTGGTTTTAACAGAACTAACTTTTATCTAAAATCTCTCCATTTAAGTGTCTAAAAGAAAACCCCATGTTTCACTTCACCTGCTCCTGCTACGCGGCCAGGCCATGAATATTTATACACAAACACACATCCAGAAAATTCCTTTAATTGCAGAAAATTCCTTTAATTCCTCCCTCCTGCTGCTCTGGGCCCTCCGGAGAGGGAAGTGACACAAGGGGGCACGGTTGGACTGAGGTTGGGAGCTGTGTGTAAAAATGGAATTATGGGGAGTGACCCCTGGGAGCACCTGGCCATAAATATTTATACACAAACACACATCCACATGCAGAAAATTCCTTTAATTCGTCCCTCCCACTGCTCTGGGCCCTCGGGAGAGGGAAGTGACACAAGGGGGCACGGTTGGACTGAGGTTGGGAGCTGTGTGTAAAAATGGAATTACGGGGAGTGACCCTGGGAGCACCTAGCACCCCAAATCTGGCACCCCAAACCCCCTGGACCCCTGACCTGCATCCTTTCCATCCCTCCCGGGAAGGATCACCCTCCTGCTCCAGCAGGGAATGGGAAATTCCCTCTCTCTGGCCCAGGTTTGGGGTTTTCAGCTCCCCATCTCTGACATCTCTCAGCCAAGGCTCCCTGCTCAGGTTTTCCTGCTGATCTCAGGGCAAAAAAAAAGAAATGTAAATGGTAATGTAAATGTAAATGTAAATGGTAATGTAATGTAATATAACAAGGTTGTTTTATTCCAGCCTGGGAGTGACCAGAAGTTACCTCTGCTCTGCTCCAGGCTCTTCCTGGGGTTGTATTTCATTTTCCGAAGTCAGTCACTGATTAAATTGCAATCTCAAAATATCCCCGGAGTTATGTCCCCGTGTTTGTGTCACACTGAGCCACGGGACACCGAGGGAATTGCTCTGGGAAACCACAGGAAGTGCCCACACGAGCACAGCACAATTCAGGTTATATTTTAAGAGCTACTTTTTCCACAGGAAGGCCAAAAGGCACATTGTACATGGATTATTTTAGCCCAAGTTCAGGAATTTGTGTTTAATGTTTCCTTTGAGAACAGGTTGGACTCTCTGGGGGGATTTTTGTGCTCCTGGAAAACACCTGAGCTCAGGAATTCGATTTGCTTCTCAGTCTTCCTCATCATCATCCCTACGGGAAAGCAATTCCGTGGCCACTTCTCCAAAACTGAAACTCAGCATCCCCTGGGGATCTGCTTCCAGTCTGAAGCAAATTAAAGAAAGGATTGACTTTAATACCTTAATTGACTTTAGGGTATTTCGTCCTACCATGGAAAATTAATATTTCATATAGAGAGAATATATTTTAAAAGATTCACTACGAAATATACTCGCAGAGCTTATTCACCAAAAAAATCCCATTTTTCTCCATTCACTAAAGAAACCCCCTGACACAAAAATCCCATCAGGAATTGCTGAAATCCCTCAATCTTCAGCAGCCTGGACCCACACGCAGCCAGTGGCCTTCTGTCGCTTCCAAAATCCCATTTTTAATTGATGGGAAGGACACATGCAAAGGAAATTTCCTTTTTACAAATGATGCTATGATTTGCCTCTCGGAGTTGGCTCTTCCTGGAGCTGCTCTGAACGTGGGGAAGGAAAGGTTAAAATGTTCATTAAGGGCTCCTTTAGGAAGCTCCATCAAAAGTCAGATGGTGCCTGGACAAACCTCTCCTCACTCCCTGGTCTATGAAATTTTGGGAAGTTTGGAACACCAGGGGAGTTTTGGGGGGTTGGAACCCAGCAGGGGCAGCTGCATCCTTCCTCATCCTCAGCACATCCCATACCCAGCCTCCACTGACCCACCTGACCTTTCAAATTCAGGTTTTCCCCCCAAATTTCGTGTTCCTGGCACAGAAACACTCGAGGAAATTTTGATTAATTGTGTTGGAAACGCTGCTCATGGGAATCTTCTCCAAGAGGCACAGCCCTGGGAATGCTCACACTGTGGGTGAGACTCCTTTAGGAAGCTCCATCAAAAGTCAGGTGGTGCCTGGACAAACCTCTCCTCACTCCCTGATCTATGAAATTTTGGAAGTTTGGACCATGCAGGGGAGTTTTGGGGCATGGGAACTCAGCAGGAGCAGCTGCATCCTTCCTCATCCTCAGCACATCCCATACCCAGCCTTCACTGACCTATCAAATTCAGATTTTCCCCCCAAATTTCATGTTTCTGGCACTGAAAAACTCGAGGAAATTTTGATTAATTGTGTTGGAAATGCTGCTCATGGGAATCCTCTCCAAGAGGCACAGCCCTGGGAATGCTCACACCGTGGTGGGAGGAGGAGGAGGGAGGCAGAGCATCCCAAATTCTGTGGTTCCCACCCCAAATTCTGTGGTTCCCACCCCAAATTCTGTGGTTCTCACCCCAAATTCTGTGGCTCCCACCCCAAAGGAGATCCCTCTGTGGGCCCACGTGGCAACAAGGAGTGACCTGAGCGCGCCGTGACCCAACTCATTAATTCTCATTAATTAACGAGCCGAGAGTTAAACGGCTCCACGACCCCGTGGAAAGGGAGAGTGGAAAACAAGAGCCACGGGAAGGTCAGGCCGCTGGCATGGGGAGCTCGGAGGGATCTAATTAAGGGGAGCAGGCATTAATTATCCACACAACTTCCCATTTCACACATGGCGACTTCGCTGCCTCGGCCCCACACCAGCCCTGATTTCCAGGGACATCACAAATTCCTGATATTAATGGCTCTGGGAGAATTAATTCTGCCTTTCCTGCACTGCAGGGAGCAGGGGAAATACAGCATCCAGGGCAGAGTGTGGCATTCCTGCTGGAGGAATTCCAGCCATGAGGGATTTAAAGGCACACCGAGGTCCTGCTGTCACATCCCAATGTCCCTCCTTTCCATGGGATCCCTTCCCCCCCAAAACCACCACAAATTTCCTTTTTCAGAGGAGATGCTCCATCCCTGGAGTGTCCAAATCCTTTCCATGGGATTCCTTCCCCTCCAGAAACACCACAAATTTCCTCTTTCAGAGGTGATGCTCCATCCCTGGAGTGTCCAAATCCTTTCCATGGGATTCCTTCCCCTCCAGAAACACCACAAATTTCCTCTTTCAGAGGTGATGCTCCATCCTGGAGTATCCAAATCCTTTCCATGGGATCCCCTCCCCTCCAAAAACACCACAAGTTTCCTCCTCCAGAGGTGATGCTCCATCCCTGGAGTATCCAAATCCTTTCCACAGGATCCCTTTCCCCTCCAGAAACACCACAAATTTCCTCCTCCAGAGGAGATGCCCCATCCTGGAGTATCCAAATCCTTTCCATGGGATTCCCTCCCCTCCAAAAACACAAATTTCCTCTTCCAGAGGTGATGCCCCATCCCTGGAAATGTCCAAATCCTTTCCATGGGATCCCCTCCCCTCCAAAAACACATGGATCACCACAAGTTTCCTCCTCCAGAGGAGATGCCCATCCCTGGAGTATCCAAATCCTTTCCACAGGATCCCTTTCCCCTCCAAAACACACGTGGAACACCACAAGTTTTGTCCTTCAGAGGAGATGCCCCATCCCTGGAGTGTCCAAATCCTTTCCATGGGATCCCCTCCCCTCCAAAAACACAAATTTCCTCCTCCAGAGGTGATGCTTCATCCCTGGAGTGTCCAAATCCTTTCCATGGGATCCCCTCCCCTCCAAAAACACCACAAGTTTCCTCCTCCAGAGGTGATGCTTCATCCCTGGAGTATCCAAATCCTTTCCATGGGATCCCCTCCCCTCCAAAAACACCACAAATTTCTGCTTCCAGAGGAGATGCCCCATCCTGGAGTATCCAAATCCTTTCCATGGGATCCCTTTCCCCTCCAAAAACACGTGGATCACCACAAGTTTCCTCCTCCAGAGGTAATGCCCATCCCTGGAGTATCCAAATCCTTTCCACGGGATCCCCTCCCCTCCAAAAACACAAATTTCCTCCTCCAGAGGTGATGCCCCACCCCTGGAGTATCCAAATCCTTTCCACGGGATCCCCTCCCCTCCAAAAACACAAATTTCCTCCTTCAGAGGTGATGCTTCATCCCTGGAGTGTCCAAATCCTTTCCATGGGGTCCCCTCCCCTCCAAAAACACCACAAGTTTCCTCCTCCAGAGGTGATGCTCCATCCCTGGTGTGTCCAAATCCTTTCCATGGGATCCCCTCCCCTCCAAAAACACAAATTTCCTCCACCAGAGGTGATGCCCATCCCTGGAAATGTCCAAATCCTTTCCATGGGATCCCCTCCCCTCCAAAAACACCACAAGTTTCCTCCTCCAGAGGTGATGCCCCATCCTGGAGTATCCAAATCCTTTCCACAGGATCCCTTTCCCCTCCAAAAAACACGTGGATCACCACAAGTTTTGTCCTTCAGAGGTGATGCCCCATCCCTGGAGTGTCCAAATCCTTTCCACGGGATCCCCTCCCCTCCAAAAACACAAATTTCCTCCTCCAAAGGTGATGCCCCACCCTGGAAATGTCCAAATCCAGGTTGGATGGAGCTTGGAGCACTCTGGGAGAGGGGAAGGTGTCCCTGCTCGGGGCAGGGAATGGGATGAGCTTTAAAGTCAAAGGAAGAACACAAAGATTCCTGACGTTTTTCAGTGCCAGAGCTGCAGTCAGGGAAGGTTTTGGGAGCAAACCTCAGGGAAATGGGAGTGAAAAGGATCCTGGTGCAGAACACCCCCAGGAATGAGCCTGGTGAAGTCCCGAGCTGCTGAGTGATCTCAGACTCAGGACACATCCACACAGTCACAGCATGGGTGAGAATAAAAGAATAGAAACAGAAATGAATGGAAAAGAAAGAAAAAAATCCCTTGGAGCAGTGAGAAAAGGTTCCACAAATCCATTTGGAACAAGGAAAGCACAGGGAAAGCATTGCTGCACTGCTGAGCAGAGGAGCTGCTGACAGGTGATGCCCTAAAAGCTCCAGGATTTCATGCCTGCTGCACTAAACTGCTCATTACCTTTCCCTGAGCCACCACCTGTCCCCTGCTGCACTCCCTGGCTGCCAAATCCCAGGCACAGAACCAAAATCCCGAGGCAGAACAGGGCGGGAGCAGGTTGGGAAGTGCTTGTAAGGATGAGATATTTTCCAGCTGGCTGGGGCAGCTGAAATCCACCCAGGAACACGCAGGTAATGGGCTGAAAAAATCTCTTTAAGGACCTCCGGGTTGGAAAATTCCCAGGGGATGGGGAGATGCTGTTTGGGAAGGGCACTTTGAAAATAATCCAGAGGGAGAGAGGTGGAATTACAGAGCAGTCTGTAATTAATTGTGACGCCTAAAAACCAGGATTTGGGATCAGAGGATTCCTGCAGCCAGGAAAGCTCTGGGATTTGGAGGCACAGGGAGCAGAGTGGCTCCTCAGGGTGTTGGGAGAGTGCCTGATCCCATTCCTGTCCTCTGAGCAAATTCTCCTGAGCTCATCCCAGTAAAATCCCAGAGCTCAAACCCCTCAGTGCCACAGATCACTGCAGAAAATCCTTCCCTGAGCCTCGGGGATCCCCAGGAAAGCCTCCCCTGGAAATCAGGATGCTGAATCCCGGCAGATTCCAGAGAATCTGATGGATTGAGATCCATCTCCAGAGCACCTGGACCCACAGGAGTTCCCAGGGTGGGGATCACTGTCACTGTCACCGTCCCACCCACACCAACTCAATCCTTCAAAGCTCATGGAAAAGATTCCAGCCCGAGGTGCAGCTGAAATCCATGCTGATCCCATTTGGAATTTCACAGTCCACATCTCAGACCAGCACTCCTTAGCAAAAATACTTTGAAATGCAGCTTTTTGAACTTGCATCTTTTTTTTTTTTCTTTAAAAAAAAAAAAAAAAAAAAAAAAAAAAAAGCTCACAAATCCACCCACACAAGCCATTATTCCAAGAAAAGTGCACTTAACTTATTAGACAGTTCTCAACAGGAGAGTAAAAACCGTGGAATAATGAGCTTGTGGACAAGAAATGTATACCAGAAAGTCCACCGGGGAATTTTTGTAGCAATTCTCTGTTCATTTCCAAAAAGGACAGCACAGGGATATCTATAAATTAGCATTCCTAGGTTAAAAAAATCCCATCCCAGATGAAATAAAAGCCCTGGAAGTCCATCTGCCCCTGATCCACTCATTCTGGGAGAGCCGTCCCAACTTCCAGGACAATTTTGTGAGCTCATTTCCCTGCTCAAACATGGGGAGGATTTATTCCCATTTCACCACCATTCCAAGAGTTGTTTCTTGGCCTCCTGGCACTCTGGAAGTGACCAAAGAATATTCCTTGGATTCCTGCCTCCCCGAGAGCCAAACTCAGGGCACACAAATCACCTCCTCAAGCTCTTCACCCGGGAAGGGCTGGGAGCAGATCCCAAAAATTCCAGGGAAATTCCCGTTCCTCTCCCATCCCACCCTTGGTATTTAGGATCAGCTGTCCTTCCCCAGCACAAACTCCCCTGAAATCAGTGGGGTTTTGCCGAGGCAAACCTCTTGGAATAAGGACGTGGAGCTATGAATAGTCATTCCAAGGGAAAATGTATGATGGCAAAACATAATCTGCTCTCCAGGGATAATACAGGATCCACAAATGGCACAGGACAGTTTGCCCTCTAAAGTAAGAACTATTTCAGGACTTGCCAATAGAATTTTCCCTTTAATCCAAAATTTTGGTGCGTTTGGCCTATTATTTCTATTTAAAAATGTCTTTTTTCCCCTACAATAATGTATTCGAGAAAAGCCCAGCTCCCAACTGAAAATAAAGTTATGAGCTACAAATGTTTGAGGAGCTCAGAAATTCTCTGCTGGGACTTCCAACAACACTGGAGACCAAAACCACCACTGGTGTTACACACCACAGTTTTTTCCACAGCCAAATATTAGCTCAAAACATCTTTACTTCATCAGACACCGCCTGATAATGAGGAAATTAACTTGATTCCAAGGAGTTCAAGTTCAAATTAGCATTCGCCCTGGATTGTCAGAGACAGATTAAATCCATAATTACAGCAATCCACAGCTGCTTCAGCTGCACAAAGAATGAATTGCCCAGTGAGAGCTGGGAAGTGAAGTGGGGAGGAAAGCCATCTGGAATTTGGGCTTTGCTCGGAGCACACGGAGCTTGATCTCCCTTGGCACAGCCTGGCTGTGGATTTATGGCTCCCAGCGAGGCACAGAACCCCAGCCCCACGAGGATAAAAATAAAAATATGATGATTTATGGCTCCAAATTACGCATTTTCGCCCAGCTCTTAAAATAACCTGTCATTCGCTGCTGAAGGAGAATGATTGAAGTGTCCTGGAACGAGGAGCACGGAAGTCACCAAGGTTGGGATGGAAAAATGCCATGTCCTGCAGTCCCTCCCAGCACCGCAGGGACACACAGGTGACACTCCTGCAGCTGGGCACGGAGCAGCACAGGTGACAATCCATAAAAAACAATTATTTTCCATTTTCCAGTGAGGGAGTGGCTCGTGAAACACTTGTCCAAGCCGTGTTTTTAATAGCCCAGTGTAATTAATTAATTAAAACCAACAAACCCGTGCTCTGTGTGATGGAGCCAAGCTCCAGAGAAATGAGAACAAAGCTCGGCCACTGCTCTGTCCCCACTGCCCTCAGCAGAGCCACAGGAATGTTCTGGAACATGGAGGTCTCATTAAAAGGTTAATTTATCAAGGCAAGAGGCATCGTTATAATTATCTCGTCTGGCACCTCTGCTCAGGACCACAGCACTCCCTGCCTCACTCTCTGAATGAAGAAATCATGCTGAAAAATAGGAAAAGATTCCCAGGCAGGACCTCCCCAGCCCGGGGAAGTGAAATGACCACAGCACTCCCTGCCTCACTCTCCAAAGGAAAAAGTCATTCTGAAAAATAGGAAAAGATTCCCAGGCAGGAACTCCCCATCCCAGGGAGGTGAAATGTCTGTGCTGGGAGAGGATGAATTCCCACTCTGCAGGAAATGCTCTCGTTATTCCCAGCCTGAACCTCTGCTCTCTGGGACTTCCAGCCACGAATGAAGTGCAGGATCTGCTCACCCACACTGTCATTCCTCAAGGGAATCCACACTGCCCTTCCTCGTGGGAATCCATGGAAATCCAACCCCCATGGTCTGCTCACCCACACTGCCCTTCCTCAAGGGAATCCACACTGCCCTTCCTCAAGGGAATCCACACTGCCATTCCTCAAGGGAATCCACACTGCCATTCCTCGTGGGAATCCACACTGCTCTTCCTCAAGGGAATCCACACTGTCCTTCCTCAAGGGAATCCACACTGCCATTCCTCGTGGGAATCCACACTGCCATTCCTCGTGGGAATCCACACTGCCCTTCCTCAAGGGAATCCACACTGCCATTCCTCAAGGGAATCCACACTGCCCTTCCTCGTGGGAATCCACACTGCCATTCCTCAAGGGAATCCACACTGCCATTCCTCGTGGGAATCCACACTGCCCTTCCTCGTGGGAATCCACACTGCCCTTCCTCGTGGGAATCCACACTGCCCTTCCTCATGGGAATCCACACTGCCCTTCCTCAAGGGAATCCACACTGCCCTTCCTCAAGGGAATCCACACTGCCATTCCTCGTGGGAATCCACACTGCTCTTCCTCAAGGGAATCCACACTGTCCTTCCTCAAGGGAATCCACACTGTCATTCCTCGTGGGAATCCACACAGCCATTCCTCGTGGGAATCCACACTGCCCTTCCTCATGGGAATCCACACTGCCCTTCCTCAAGGGAATCCACACTGCCCTTCCTCGTGGGAATCCACACTGCCCTTCCTCGTGGGAATCCACACTGCCCTTCCTCAAGGGAATCCACACTGCCATTCCTCGTGGGAATCCACACTGCCCTTCCTCAAGGGAATCCACACTGCCATTCCTCGTGGGAATCCACACTGCCCTTCCTCAAGGGAATCCACACTGCCCTTCCTCGTGGGAATCCATGGAAATCCAAGCCCCAAGGTCTGCTCAGGCTGAGCTCAACAGCTGGAATTGTCCATGGCATTGCCCTGCTGCCTGGGATCCTCCTGGGAACATTGCTGTTTGCAGCCAGGACCTTCGGGGGATCAGCACGGCAGGGAGGGGCAGGAGGAATCATTAATGCCAAAACTATTAACATTAAAACTATTAATTGACACCAAAAGTATTTATTAACACCAAAACTATTTATCAACACCAAAACTATTAATTGACACAACCATTTATTAACACCAAAACTATTTATTAATACCAAAACTATTAATTGACACCAAAACTATTAACATCCAAACTATTTCTCAACACCAAAACTATTTATTAACACCCAAACTATTAATTGGCACCACAACTATTTATCAACACCAAAACTATTAAGTAACACCAAAACTATTTGTCAACAGCAAAACTATTAATTGACACCAAAACTATTTATTAACACCAAAACTATTAACTGACACCAAAACTATTTATTAACACCAAAACTATTTATCAACACCAAAACTATTTATTAACACCTAAACTATTGACACCAAAACTATTTATTAACATAAAAACTATTAATAGTCACCAAAACTATTTATCAACACCCAAATTATTAATTGGCACCACAACTATTTATCAACACCCAAACTATTAATTGGCACCAAAACTATTTATCAACACCAAAACTATTTATCAACACCAAAACTATTACTTGACACCAAAACTATTAATTAACACAAAAATTATTAATTGACACCAAAACTATTTATTAACACCAAAACTATTTATCAACACCAAAACTATTTCTTAATACCAAAACTATTTATTAACACCCAAACTATTAATTGACACCAAAACTATTTATCAACACCCAAACTATTACTTGACACCAAAACTATTAACACCAAAATTATTAATTAACACCAAACTCACCTCCTTACTTTTATCAATTATGTGCATTTTGGGCTCCCCACTGCCCTGGGATCTCATGGAACCCCAAAATTTTCCTTGAGGACCAGCACTGTGCAATATCAGATACCCAGAGTTGTGCCTGGCTTTATGGATTGCAGGGTACGAGTGCAGTTCTTCTGGATTTATCAACTATTTCTCAATAATTCCATCAAAGATCGCAGAAGTCGCATCCCTACAAGGAGCAGGACAATTTTCCATGTGAACACAGCAACTCAGTAATTTCTGTTCATCATTATCCTGCGTGGGCACAAACTGAAATGCAGGAAATCCATGGAAAACGGAAGAAAAGTTTCTTTTTTCTGGTCAAACATAGGAAAAAGTGTGTTTTTCCTGGTCAAACACAGGAATAAGTTATTTTTTCCTGGTCAAACACAGGAAAAAGTGTGTTTTTCCTGGTCAAACACAGGGTGCCTGGAGAGGCTGTGGAATTCCCATCCATGGAAACTTCAAATCCCAGCTGGGCTAGGCTACTCCACCCTGGATATTTATTGAGATTGTTCTGAAAACCACATATATACACCCCAAAAATTCATGGAATTTGGGCTTTGGAATAATGAGAATTAAGGAATATAAGAAATATAATTATAAGGAATAATTTAGGAATAATGAAAGTTAAGGAATTATTCCTGGAGTAAAAGGAAAAGCATCAGCATTTCAACTGCAGACACAAACTCTGAATCTTAATTAGAAAGTCAATTATGATCCAGGCCATTTTAGGAGAAAAATGAAGACTAGGGGGGAAATTAAAGTGAAAATGAGCCCCAAAGCAGTTGTTTGCTAACATTGCTGTGAGTTGTGACAAACAGGGAGCTTGAATCCATCGAGGTGATGGATTCCATAAATCCCAGAGGATCACGAGCACAGACATAGAGGAGCACAATAATTCTGACAAACAGCCCCAGGGCCATAGGGAAGGGACAGAAATGTTGGGCACACGACACAAATATTTGAATTTAGCAAAGGGCACGATTTAGTTAATGGCACAAAGCAAAATACGTGTGATGGAAGTACTAAAAAAAAAATAGGAATGTCAAGATTTCACCTGCTTTTTATGCTAATTGGTGGTAACTATTAACAGAGATGAGCTGAATATGAAATGAAGGTATGGAAAAAAGGTTTTAAAACGCCTGAAAAGACTTGGCCAATGCCAGTTCGGAATGCAGAAAAATCCAGGTCTCAAATTACCAATTTATTTACTAAATATGAAGAGCTCCAGAGCAGGGATTGTATCTGAAGGCCTGCCAGGAACATTTCACCCACCAGGATGAACTGAAACATTTTCTGTATCCCTGGAATCAAATCTAAGCAAAGGGGGATCGTTTTTCACATTGGCATAAACAAGCAGAAGTGGGAGAAAGAGCAAAAACCCCAAAAATAAACCCTAAAAATGGTTAGAAACACCCTGGAATTACACAGGTGTTGAGCTGCTCATTTCGGGAGCTGTTTTTGATACAGCAAAATGCTGCATTTTGCATTTTACCAAGCTCATCAAATTCAAGGGCGAAGGTAAAAAAATAACGAGGTTTGCAAAATGACTCAACTTTAAATGGCATTTCAAACTCAGTGACTGTAACCCTGCATCAATGCAGCCCCTGAACTGAAAGCTTTTATTAGGAATTAAAATGCCCTGAAACAACTCCGGGGGATTTCCACAGGTGTCTCTGTGCAGCAGATTTTCCAAAGAGAAGGGTTTTTTAGTGAAAAACCAGTTTTACCAGGAGCCTTTCATTCTGCTCCTGTAGTTGAGGGAAAAAATGTATTTATAGCCTATTAGACTCAATTAAAGAGCAAGAAGCATTCATCTTTCTTTGCCATTGTTCTCTCCCTCCGAGCACTGAGGGAGAGGAGTGGAATATTTTAGTCTAAATGGTCTCTCCTGATTTAGAGACTTCACTTTGTGCCAAGCAGAAATCAAGAGCTAGAAAGATTCAGTCTGGGTGAGTTACACAGGAGACCAAAAAAATCTCTATTTTCACCTGCTCAGAATTTCACCATCTGGTCACAAACCTGTCTCCCACCCTTCCTAGCACTCCTAAATGGAATATTTCTGTAATTGCATCCAGCACAACTCCAAAGCTTGGCGAGTAGAAAACACCCAGGAATGTTCAAATTACAGCAGAGTGTCAATGGATAAAATATTCTCATTTTGCCCTCCTCAGCCATAAATCCCCAGGGAGACCCAGGAAAGCTCCTGGAGCTGCAGCTGTGGCCAGATGTTGTCCCCTGGAGCCAAGTCCTGTCCTGAACGGCTTTTCCTAAATGGGATAAATCTAATACTGGAAACAATCCTTAAGCTTCCCTTTAAGCGTGACCTTAAAAAATTCTGCATTAAGAAATCCCAGGAATAATTAGCCTGGTGTTACATCCAAAGCTGGGAGGAGAAGGAGATAAGATTGAGATAAAGCCTTTCAGGGTGAGAGAGAGGAGCTGGGGAGCCTCGGGGCTCATCCCAGTGGCTCTGGGGAGGGATCCAGGAATGGAGACACAATTGGGATTGTTCTCTGTCCCCTCCAGAGCTGGGACAGACCCTGCACACAAAGGGTTAATGGGGAAAGGTGGAATCCTTGGATTCACCGCAGGGGCCTGGCGACATTTTCCTTCAGAAATGAAAATCTGTGAGGGGAACAGCTCAGAGCTTCAATGATTTAATGTAATTATGGTTATTTTCTGAGCTCCTCTCCTCCCTTTGGGTTTGAAAAGGCCAATTATTGACCCGAATAATGAGCCAGGAAAGCACCACATTCCCGCTCCCTGTAAAACTAATCCGGAATAAAGCAAACTTTTGTCTGCTCTCCGTGTGCTCCTGGAGCACCAGGCTGCCAGGAAAAGAGATTTTTGTGATCATGTGGGTGATAAGCAGCTGAAACATAAGATTGTGGTACAACTTAGTGCTTAAAAAGGCTCCTGGAATCCCAAGATGTAGAAATAGTGGGGTAATTATGATTGATTGTGGTAAGGTTATTAGGGAATTGTTAATGGGAAACCCTGTCTGGTTGTTCTACCTGGAATTTGAGAATCGAGAGAATATCTGAGTGGTTTAGAAAACAATAGCAAAAGGGGAAAATGATTTTTAAAAGCGTTCTCAGAGAAGGAAGCTTTCCCTCTGAGCTAACAGGTCCAGGAGGTGAGGATGTGGAGGCTCTGAAGGAAGAGATGCTGTGGTTGTAGGGACACAGCCTGGACCACAGCAATTTCCCCTAAAAACAGGAGCAATCACAGGAATTTTAGGGCCATCAGAGACTGAGGAGAAAAAGGATGGCCCCAGCAGGATCTCACCCACGGAGCTCAGCCCACCCTGCCTGGGAATTCATCTGCAGCTTCTTCTCCAGAAACTCCCGTTAAATAAAACACCTCCTTCAGGAAGAAAAGACAAACCTTCCCGAGTGGACAGGATTGATGTCAGAGAGTAATTATATAAAGCACTTAATTAAATGGCACAGCCTCAAAGACAGGGACTTCATTAAATAGCAAAGCGGCCAATTCCAATCCATAAATAGTTCCCAAAGCCTGCTCATTTTCTAGAGCCATTTCAGCACACAAACACTGAGAGCTGTACCCTTGAGAGAAGGAGAGGCATAAATCAGGCCCAGTTAAGGCAAACACCAAAGCCTGGATGTGATTCCCTCTTCCCTCCAGAAATGCACATGGCAAAGGATAAATCAGGAATTTCTCCTGCCTGTGTGATCAACTCTTCTCTGGTTCCTGAGCCCAAAGGGGAGCAGGGGAGGCTCTGGAGGTGTTTCTGTTCACACCCCTGGAGTTCGGGAGCAGCTAAATCACCAAATTCAAAGAGATGGGAGAACAAGGAGGAAGGAGGCAGATGTGGGGAAAAAGAAGGGAGATAAGAAAGGGAGAAGAGTGAATGAAGTGGAACAGTCAGGAAAAGGAAAAGATGAAATAAACTGTGTTCCAAGAGCTCCTGGATGTGGCACTCAGTGCTCTGGGCTGGTCACAGGGTGGGGATTGGGCACAGCTTGCACTCCACGGTCTTGGAAGTCTTTTCCAACCTCAGGGATTCAATGCCAGGGAAATACCAGGGACCATTTAAAGGACATTTTCCTGAAACACAGCTCCATTCAATAAGACGGTGCATTGTAATTTTGTTTCTCTAGCTCATCAGGACCCAGGGTGTTAATTGCACTTATTAACAAGGCAGAAGGTCGAGTAGATCCCCAGCTATTGGCACCACGGAGTGGATGGAGAACGGGGGCTGAGCAGGGAATTATTCAGCTGAAGGGGAAAGGAACTCCAGGACTGACAGAGGGGAACGAGCAGTGCCCGCCCGAGCTGAGCCCTCAGCCACACACACCCTGGGTGACATTAGAGTGCTGTGGTCATCATCTAGCAGATTTCCTATATTCTTATTATTTTTATTCTTTATTATTCTTTATTGTTCTATTATTATGTATTATATTACCGTTATTATGATTATCAGTATTATAATTATCATAATTGCAATTTATTATTACTATTACTATTGCTATTGCTATTGCTATTACTATTACTATTACTATTACTATTATTACTATTATATTACTATTATTATATTACTATTACTATTACTATATTATTATATCACTATTATTATATTACTATTATATTATGATTACTACTACTACTACTACCACCAATTATTATTATTATTATTATTATTATTATATTATTACATCATCATCATCATCATAATTTCTTATCTTGTATCTATTTTCCATCAGCACCGTCCCACTCCTGGTGACAGCCGTGGCCACGTTCCCTCCCCAGGACAGCCCAAGCCCTCCATCGAGGGAGGCTCATCCAATGTCCAAGCAGTTTCTCTATCTTTTCTGCCTCACTTTGCAATTTCCTCCTGTTTTTAAGAGCAGCCCCAGCACGGATTAAAGGTCCATGATAGCACACTATAAAAACTTCAAAGCAGCAACTGGAAGTGATTCTGCTGCTGCATTAGAGGCTCCTTGAAAAAGCTCCTGCTCTGAAGAGATAACAGCACGGCTTTGATTTTAAGGCTTTTGTATTGCTTGGAGTGTTTGTATATTAAAGTGACACAGCCTGGAGTTTTCAGATTTCATGGCAAGCCTTGAGACAACAAAAAGCAAATACCTTTTATCGGGAGCGTGGAGCGAAGCAACTTACGCAGCAGAGCTTAATATTTTGGCAACGTTCCCAAAAATACCCAACCTTTCACTTCCAGGAGTTGAGACAGAAATTTCACAAACCTGAGCTGATGTTTGTGAAGAAAAACAGATTTGAAATTCAGCGAAACCCAAGATACCCCAGGGGCTGGCTGGGTTTTTGTCCCGTGGTGGGGAACAAGCGCTGGCAGTGTCCTGAGCTGGAACGCTGCTCCAGCCCTGATCCAGGCACTCAGAACCACAGGAGCAGGGCTGGCAAAGTGCTCCCCTCACCCTTCCCTTCCCAAATCCCACTGAGCTCCTGCCTCGGGGGAATGAACCCCGCAGGTTTTCCAGATCTCGTTCCCTGGCAGCCTCTGAGGTGCAGAGCTGGGGAGATCAACTTCATTTTCTCAGCAAAAAGGACTGGTAGCAAATCAATGTTTTGCTGTCACTCAGGTATTGATTTATTATTTCCCAAATTCGTTAATATTTTCCCCCAAAGTCTCTGGCACTTGGTCTCTCGGGACGATGGCCTGCCCTGTCCCTCACCCCAGTGTGTCCCCCCAAGGACGGATGAGCGCCGTGGGGATTTTTCTCCCTCCTGCTCATTGTTCCACCTGGATCATTTCCACAGAACTATTCCCAATTCCCTGTTATTTCCCAGAGAGTTTCCCAACAGTTATCCAAGATTATGGCTGATTCCCAATCCTGACTCTCCAGAGCTTTCTGGACTGCAATCCCAGCCAGGCAGCTCGGGGGATATCCCACAGTGGTTCAGGATGGAGCATCGCTCTCCATCTTCCCTCCAAGCCCTCCTCTCATCCCAGAGAATGCCAGGATTATTCCTAGAATGATATATCCAAGGTGTTATCTCAGAGAGGGCCAGGATTATGATATATCCAAGGTGTTATCTCAGAGAAGGCCAAGATTATTCCTAGAACAATATATCCAAGGTGTTATCTCAGAGAAGGACAGGATTATTCCTAGAACAATATGTCCAAGGTGTTATCTCAGAGAAGGCCAGGATTATTCCTAGAATGATATATCCAAGGTGTTATCTCAGAGAAGGCCAGGATTATTCCTAGAACAATATATCCAAGGTGTTATCTCAGGGAAGGCCAGGATAATTCCTAGAACAATATATCCAAGGTGTTATCTCAGAGAAGGCCAGCATTATGATATATCCAAGGTGTTATCTCAGAGAAGGCCAAGATTATTCCTAGAACAATATATCCAAGGTTTTATCTCAGAGAAGGAAGGCCAGGATTATTCCTAGAACAATATATCCAAGGTGTTCTCTCAGAGAAGGCCAGGATTATTCCTAGAACAATATATCCAAGGTGTTATCTCAGAGAAGGCAGGCCAGGATTATTCCTAGAATGATATATCCAAGGTGTTATCTCAGAGAAGGCAGGCCAGGATTATTCCTAGAACAATATATCCAAGGTGTTATCTCTGTTTACTACACCTGATTACCAAACCGTGGCTAAATCTCCAGCACATCCTCTCCAGGTGGGGCTGCTTTTAAATCCTCCCACACAGCACATTCCCCCAGGCACTGCAGGATCCCAGCTCCGGGACTCACATTTATTCCCAGCTTTTCCAACAGTAAACACCGAAGGGATGAACTGTGGTGAAACCCAAGGAGAGGAGCAGAATGGAAAAATCCAACAGCTCGAAGCGTCTCGACGGATTGGGATGAAAATGTGAGAAAATCATTTTGGGCAGGAAACTGTGGAATCGCAGCTTTCCACCCCAAAAAAAATGTGGGTTTTGTTTCCTGACGACCGACGGCGGGACACAAACAGGGAAGGAGAAAACAACAGCTGAGAGAATCGTAAGGTTCAAGGAAACGCTGCCAACACTGAGGGGAAAAAAAGGGTAAAAGCAGGATTTGGGAATCTTGTGGGTGTGACAGAAACTCATCTAAATAGAGACAAATAAAATACCAGCAGGAAATGTTGAGGGGGAAAAAACCTGGTGTGCAGAAGAGTGAGAAACTCACTTTGGAGCCAAGGTGGTGGTGCAGCCAAATCGTGGTGTTTCTCAAGGAGAAAGTCCATGGGAGAAGGAAAAGGGACAAAAGGGAGGGCTGACCACCAAGGAGCTTGTGAGGAGAATTTTGGGACACACCTTTCAGGACAGCTTTGCCAAGAGGCCACAAGAAGAGAGAAGCGCTGAACGTGGACAATCTCCCTTGGGAGCCTCATCCCCGGCGGTGCCTTTTGGAATACCCAAATCCATGCCCAGCCTGAAGTCCCCAAAAACCCACTCCCCTTCTCCCAGGGAGAGGGGAAGCCATGGCTGAGCAGTCCCCAGCAGCTCCGGGGAGGTTCCTGCTGGCAAATCCCAGTTCCTGGCGCTGCTCGGGGCCGGACAGCAATGGAGGCCCTGCACGGAGCCCATGATTCCCTGACTTTGGAGAACAGCCTCTTGCACTGGGGCAGTGCTGATAAGAGCGCTCAGCCACACTCAGGGAGGAACTCTGAGGTCCAGGTGGCTTTTCCAGCTGCAAAGTCCTGGGAAAAAGGGCCAGGAAAAGCCCAGGAAAAGGGCAGGAAAGGCCCACGAAAAGGGCCAGGAAAAGGGCAGGAAAAGGGCCAGGAAAAGGGCCAGGAAAAGGCCCAGGAAAAGGCCAGGAAAAGGCCAGGAAAAGGCCAGGGAAAGGGCCAGGAAAAGCCCAGGGAAAAGGCCAGGAAAAGTGCAGGAAAATCTCCAGGAAAAGCCCCAGGAAAAGGTCCAGGAAAAGGTCCAGGAAAAGCACAGGAAAAAGGCCAAGAAAAGGGGCAGGAAAAGGGGCAGGAAAAGGCCAGGAAAAGGGCCGGGAAAGGGCCAGGAAAAGGCCAGGAAAAGCCCCAGGAAAAGCTCCAGGAAAAGGCGAGGAAAAGGCCAGGAAAAGGCTAGGAAAAGCCCAGGGAAAGGCCAGGAAAAGGTCCAGGAAAAGGCCAGGAAAAGGCCAGGAAAAGGCCAGGAAAAGGCCCAGGAAAAGGCCAGGAAAAGGCCAGGAAAAGGCCAGGAAAAGCCTCAGGAAAGGCCAGGAAAAGGCCTAGGAAAAGGCCAGGAAAAGGCCCAGGAAAAGGCCAGGAAAAGGCCAGGAAAAGCCTCAGGAAAAGGCCAGGAAAAGGCCAGGAAAAGGCCAGGAAAAGCCCTGGAAAAAGGGCCAGGAAAAGGCCGGGAAAAGCCCAGGAAAAGGGCAAGGAAAAGGCCAGGAAAAGGGCCAGGGAAAGCCCAGGAAAAGGCCAGGAAAAGGGCAAGGAAAAGGGCAAGGAAAAGGCCAGGAAAAGGTCCAGGAAAAGGCCAGGAAAAGGCCAGGAAAAGGCCAGGAAAAGGGCCAGGGAAAGCCCAGGAAAAGCCCCCGGAAAGGCCAGGAAAAGGCCAGGAAAAGGGCCAGGGAAAGCCCAAGAAAAGCCCAGGGAAAGCTCAGGAAAAGGGCAGGAAAAGCCCAGGAAAAGGCCCATGAAAAGCCCAGGAAAAGGCCAGGAAAGGGCTGGAGCCCATCCCTGCCTGGGAGCTCCAAACTCGATCGCTTTGCCTCGCTCGGCCTTGGCATTGACTCTTGGCTATTTTTATTCCATCCCATTACAGCGAGGAGAAAATCCCCTGCAAAATAAACACCGAGAGTGAGCCTCACCTTAAGGAGCTGCTGATACTTCTGTATCAACCCCAAAATATCCCGGGAGGATGATGATAATAACAATAACAGATTGTAATAATAATAATAATAATAATAATAATAATAATAATAACAATCCCTATTTTCCAGGAGGAAAATCCAGGATCAAACGAATGGGATGAGCGAAAGTAAATACTTGTGTGGCTCTGGGAGGCAAAAACACTGCTTTAAGGAAAATTTCATTTATTTCCCACCTAAGAGGCTCCACCAGAACAAAATGCATGAGCAAAAGGCCCAGGAAAATCAAATCAGGGCTATTGCTGAGCTCCTTATCTCCATTTCTGAGCCCATAAACTCCCTCTCCCCCACATGTGGATGTGGGATTTTCATAAAGTGGATTTTAGTGAGGTGGGAAATCAAATTTGCAAGAGCAATGGCTGCAGGAAATCATGATCAAATGCTTGATGTTTCCTGACACTTAAAATAATATTCTAATCTGGTTTTCTAAAGTTTCACAATAAACTCTGCCGCGTGAAAATGCGGTAGAAATCAGGGGCTGAATGAATCCAAATAAAAAATTCTGTAATGAATGTTTTCATTACATGCAATTACGAGACATTATATTTTTAAAGAACTGCAGATTAAACTACCTGAAAAACGAAACATTTAATCCCAGCAATCAAACAGAGAAATAAAACTGAGTTGATCTTGATTTTATGGGTAAAAAGCTGTTTCCCAAGGAGACGCTTCCTCACTTCCATGCACACAAGGATGTTCTGGAGGGGAAACATCCTGGATTTCTCTGCCACGAAGGTTATTTTGGTCACTGTTCAAGTTTCACATGCACATGAGGAGCTACAGGCTATTTTCTGGTATCAGAACGATCTTTATCCTGCTATTTTTACTCCTCATCGCTGTGCTTTCGCCCTTGGCCTCTCTGCACAGCTTTCCCATTCCTCCCCCAATCCCAGGGATTTGGAACCCATCCCTTTTTATTCTCCTGAAAAACTCTGAATTTAAGGACTCAATTTTCCAGCACAGCCCAAACTCTGTTACCCAACCTCGTGTTCTCGCGGTGCTATAACTGCATGATGAATTTTGAATATTGAAGTGTATTTTATAGATTTTGGAGCCTTATCATCTGCTAAATAGGATTGGTCTTAATGATCTTCGAGGTCTTTCCCAACCTAAAAGATTCCGTGTTTTTTTCACAGATTAAATAAACAGCGAATAAACAGAACAGAAACTCAGCTGTGCCTAAAACCAAACTCTGAGCGCTCCACAAGGGCCACATTTAGGGAATATGAAGTGTATTTTATAGATTTTGGGGCTTTATCATCTGCTAAATAGGATTGGTCTTAATGATCTTCGAGGTCTTTCCCAACCTAAAAGATTCTGTGGTTTTTTCATAGATTAAATAAACAGAGAATAAACAGAACAGAAACTCAGCTGTGCCTAAAACCAAACTCTGAGCACTCCACGAGGGCCACATTTAGGGAATATGAAGTGTATTTTATAGATTTTGGGGCTTTATCATCTGCTAAATAGGATTGGTCTTAATGATCTTCGAGGTCTTTCCCAACCTAAAAGATTCTGTGGTTTTTTCATAGATTAAATAAACAGAGAATAAACAGAACAGAAACTCAGCTGTGCCTAAAACCAAACTCTGAGCACTCCACGAGGGCCACATTTAGGGAATATGAAGTGTATTTTATAGATTTTGGGGCTTTATCATCTGCTAAATAGGATTGGTCTTAATGATCTTCGAGGTCTTTCCCAACCTAAAAGATTCTGTGGTTTTTTCATAGATTAAATAAACAGAGAATAAACAGAACAGAAACTCAGCTGTGCCTAAAACCAAACTCTGAGCACTCCACGAGGGCCACATTTAGGGAATATGAAGTGTATTTTATAGATTTTGGAGCCTTATCATCTGCTAAATAGGATTGGTCTTGATGATCTTCGAGGTCTTTCCCAACCTAAAAGATTCTGTGGTTTTTTCACAGATTAAATAAACAGAGAATAAACAGAACAGTGAAACTCAGCTGTGCCTAAAACCAAACTCTGAGCACTCCACGAGGGCCACATTTAGGGAATATGACTGAGGTGGAATAAAACTCCTTAAAATCTTTTAAAATTGTACTTTATATGCATCAGTAGGATGTGCTTGAGAGAAAATGCTTTTTCCTGCTGATTCCTGTGGTTTTCTCTTGGTGGCAGCTCTTGGCCTTTCTCAGTGCTACGGGAATTATGTAAAATAAAATATATAACTACAGGGTCATGCAAAAAAGCTGTTAAAATGTTTTCATAGGTAGGTGGCCAGGAAATAATCTGGTTTTCTCTTAGAAACCAAGCTAGAAACCCACTCAAACAACATCCCTTAGTGATTTAGCAGCGTGGTTTTTTAGAGTGAAATCAATTGCAAGAAAAATCTGTTTTTCTCTTACCAAATATTGCCAGAATAACCTGCAGCTTGTGCCTTTCTACAAAGACTAACACATCTTTAGCTTTGAAAGGCATCTAATAAAATAATTTCCATGCAATTTGTCTGAGTATTCATCTAGAAAATGCCATGAGCAGGAAATGCCACGGGGAATTCGGGATAAATCCCACCTTTTGTGTTTGACTGTGTCCCCTTCCCTTCGAGGTGTTTTGCACAAAAAAAATGTGCCAGAATTGAGTTTTTAATAAAATACCAAATGCTGTAACCAAAAAGAAAGGAAGCAAAAGCTTCCCCTTGATATTTCCATCATTTTTTGAAAATTTTCTTATATTTTTTGGTCATGAATAACTCTGGAAATCCCAGGGGGAAAATCAGTGGATGCAAAGGCTGAATTTTCTGCTTTGTGGGGCACTGGCAGAGGGAAGGAGAGAGCTTTTTTCCCACTTCTCACCAGTGGAAATCCACCAGATGTGCTGACAGCTGGAAACCTGAGCAGCTGAAATCTGCATTAATAGATTCATTAATAAAATTATTAACACCGAAAATGAATAAAACGAAAAACACAGAATAATTCACCTCAGTAGCACCAATTATTCCTTTGCAACAAACCAACGGAGAACGCAAAAAGTCACTTTGCCAGGGAATGGCTAAGCAGGAAAAAAATCAAAGCATTCCTACTTCCAGATCTAAATCTCTGCAAGGCACAATCTCTGAGCAAAAGCCTCCATTTTGTACCTCTGGCATAAATAAAATATGATTTGTGCCGATCCCAGTGCCTTTTCTGAGTGGAATAAATACTTCAAAGCATTCTCTTGGATGGAAAAATAGAGAATTTTGGCCTGCCTGAAGGCTGGGTGGCACCACTGGATGTGGTAGGGCAGAACCTGGAGCTTTAGGGCTGCTCTGCCTCGTTCTGCAGAATTCAACAGCTCAATCAGGCCAGGGGAAGGCAAAACCAAGGGCATGAAGCATTGAAATCAGAGGTATTTTTTCCTGGTTAAAAAACGGAGCGGTTGGGATTAAAAAACGCTTGGAAGTGAAGGGAAATTAAAGGAAGCTACAGAGCAATGGTGTGAGCAGGACAAATATCTGACAGATTCCTAAACCTCAATAAATTGAGGGGAAAATCTAATTGTCCTGCACAAACGTGATAAATTATGGGCATAATTGATATAAAATTTCTAAATAAAGTGATTGGAACAATCCATTCCTGGTGGTATCCCATTCCAGGGAGTGTAATCACTACGGGCAGCATAATTTAATTAATTTTTCACCACTGCACGTATGTAGATGTAGAACTGAAGGAAAAGTCAGCCCACCTTAACTATAACTCATAAATCAAATTAAACCCCACCGCACTGAGGGAGAAAATGCTTTATAAATAGAGAACAACCCTTGAAGTTCACAGATCCTTTTCCAAGGAAGCAACACAAAATATTATTAACTCCAACATCCTATCCAGGGCTTTGTTTGCAGGTTTATTTTAGGGGGGGACATTTTGACAAGGTCCCTCTTTGATGTGTCCCTTTCGGGATTATTTGAAGAGGCATTTTTGGAAAGGCCGGCGCCACACAAGGGGACAGGATGTTTGTGAATTCTGCACTTGAAAATGGAATTTTCGTCTCCTGATGGTCAAAACACACACTTTGCGAGGAAGCTGCCAGGATAAAAGTTGGAATAATATTCCAGCCATGAAGATTCCTGGTCCAGAATCCAGCCTGGGGTATATTTTCACATCACTCACATCAACATCCTACAAACACGTGGGGACAGGGCTGGGACTTTGGGAAACAGACCCTGAACACATCAAACAAAGGAATGTTGCTGGAAGATTGAAAGAATGAGTGACAAATGATTAAAAACTCAGGAATCCTTAAAGTGCAGGTGGTTTTTGAGAAGAAGGGACGTGGGAAGAAGGGAATGTGACCTGACACAATTGATAAAACACCAAGCAAAGCCCCGTGGCCTCACTTCTGTTCCAAAAATGCTCCTTGGCCGAGCTCTTTTCCCACACAGACGCAGGACAAACTCGATTTTACACCAATTCTCCTCAACAGGAACAGTCCTGCTCTTTCCCACCGCATTCCCATGGCACTGACATCACACCCAAAGCAAAGTGGCCCAGGGCTGCCCTTGGATGGGCCAAGTTCTGTGTCAATAATCCCACAGGGTTATCCTGCACTCCTCACACAACATCTCCCTGAGCTGTCCACGAAGGATTTTTTCCAGTTTTGCTTCTAAATGCAAATATTCCATCATTTACTGGGAAGGGACTTGGCAGCTTTCAGGAAGAGCCCTCCTAATTCTGGATTTAGCCACCAGCAAATTTGTACCATTTGAGTTTTTGCTCATCCTTGCTGGAGTGGTTCTGTCCAAGAACATTTCCAAAGGAAATGCTGCTCCTTGGTCCTGGTTCAAGACGCTCATTTGCTGAGCCTGCCCGAAATACAGAGCTTTGTCGTGGGTTTTAATGAACTGTGTTCTTTCTTAATTGCATTGCATGTTACACATTCCCGGTGTCCAATTTACAGCATGAGATGAAAGGGATATAGGGGAAAATCCAATTCAGTGAATGGTATTTACAAAATTCCTTTCTTTCCCTTTCAGTGCAGCTACAAGGATTTGGAAGGGAATGTGGAGAAACATGGAAAAGTGAGTTTGCTTAAGCACTGACTGAGCAGGAATGCAGCTGAGTCCTGGGAGACAGAGAAAATATTCTTTACAGAGAGAAAAGAAGAAATCACATCATTCTTTCATGAATTTCAGTGGGAAAATAGGAGAGTTGGGGAGAGAGCTCCCCAGCTCTGATCTGCTCAGAGTGCAGATTCCTGCATGGAATAAATGCTTTTCTATCCTATTTCACCAGCCTGGTCTCTACTATCCATTGCCTCTCCTTCCTGAAGAACTGCAAAGTCCAGATACAAAACCAAAGTTCTGCAGGCCACGGTAACACAAGAATTGTTGAGTTTCTCCTAAATCAAGAACCTGAGAGGAGAGATCTTAGCCAGTGGAAATAAATCTGTATAGAGAGATCTTTCTATGAAGAGATCAGGAGGTGATAAGAAAGTTCTCTCCCCACCTGGCAGCATTTCAGGGGGAGTGACATTGGTGCACTTCAAAGAAGTGCTGACAGCTGGGAAATAAAGCCCTGCACTCGGCAAAAAGGAGAAAAGGAAAAAAAAAACCTGATAAAAGAATGGGAAGTGATTTATGAGTAAGTGAAGAAAAGGCATCTGGCGCAGTTGGGAAGGTCAGCACCTGGGAGAGCATACGGAGGCACTGCCAGGAGCTCACAGCAAGAGAGGAGAGCAGCCTGGCTCAGGATTTGGGTACAATTTACTTCATTTGGCATCTTCTGTAATTATTTTTCTAATGCTGCATCTCCTGCCTGCTACAGAGATGTCAGGAGCAGCAGGGCAAGGACAGCAGGGAGGTCAGACTGGACTGGGCTGCAGAGCTCCTGACAGAACTTCCCAACCACGGAGGGAAAAGGAAGCTGGGACAGGTGATTTGAACAGAAACTTGGGCTCTGCAGGGCTGGAGAGCTGCTGGAGGACAAGGGGTGTCAGGATCCCGGAACTGCAAAGTGCTTTGGGGTGGAAAGGACCTTAAATCCCATCCCATATCCCATCCCATCCCATGGATCCCATCCCATGGATCCCATCCCATGGATCCCATCCCATCCCATCCCATCCCATCCCATCCCATCCCATGGATCCCATGGATCCCATCCCATGGATCTCATCCCATCCCATCCCATCCCATCCCATCCCATCCCATCCCATCCCATCCCATCCCATCCCATCCCATCCATCCCATCCCATGGATCCCATCCCATCCCATATCCCATCCCATCCCATCCCATCCCTGGATCCCATCCCATCCCATCCCATGGATCTCATCCCATCCCATCCCATCCCATCCCATCCCATCCCATCCCATCCCATCCCATCCCATCACATCCCATCCCATCCCATCCCATCCCATGGATCCCATCCCATGGATCCCATCCCATCCCATCCCATCCCATGGATCCCATCCCATCCCATGGATCCCATCCCATCCCATCCCATCCCATGGATCCCATCCCATCCCATCCCATCCCATCCCATCCCATGGATCCCATCCCATCCCATCCCACCCCTGCCATGGCAGGGACACCTCCCACTGTCCCAGGCTGCTCCAAGCCCCAATGTCCAGCCTGGCCTTGGACACTGCCAGGGATCCAGGGGCAGCCACAGCTGCTCTGGGAATTCCATCCCAGCCCTCCCCATCCTCCCAGGGAACAATTTTTTCCTAATCCAAACTTTCCCTCTTTCAGTTCAAAGCCATCTCCCCTCATCCTGTCCAGCCCAGGTGCTGGGGCAGATGTGGAGCCTCCCTCCCACCTCAGAGCTGGAAAAGGCTGTGCAGGAATGGCAAAAGGAGCAGGAAATGATCTAATATCACATCGGGGAATTACCAGGAGGGGTCAAATCAATCAGAGAATGCTTCAGTTTGGACAAGACCTTTAAGATCATTGAGTCCAACTCTGCACCATGGTCACCACTAAGCCACATCCCCAAATGCCTCATCCACACCTTCTTTAAACACTTCCAGGGGTGGGGACTCCACCATTAAAGCACTTTATTTCCAGGCTCTTCATTCTCTTCCAGCTCCCTGGAAAGGTTTGTTCTTCATTTCCATTCTGCTGCCCGTGAGGAGCCTTAGCTGAGGTGAGCAGCCCCAGTTCCTGCCTCATTATTTGACACCATTTGAGCTAATTCAGGCTAATGGGAAGAAATTGCCCTCCCAATAACACAATCTGCCCAACTCACACCCCCCTGCAGTGTTTGGGGACGAGCCACAACATTATGAACAATAAAGGAAGAAAATAAGGAGGATAAAGAAACTCGTATTTAAAAAAAAAATGAATGAGTGTAAGTACAACCTCCACACTTGTAAATTGTTATTCCCCTCGTGAGCAGCTTTTCACAGCTTATTCAAATTCACATATTGTCCCTGCAGTAGATGCAGCATTAGAAAAATAATTACAGAAGATGACAAATGAAGTAAATTGTACCCAGACTGTGGCTATAAAACAAAAAAGGCTGTCTGCTGTGTGCCGGGTGTTCTGAGGTATTCTCAGGCAAGTTCAGAGGTTAATTCAATAAATACAATGGTGTTTGGCAGCTTTAGAACCTGTGTAACATCACCCTTCAGTACACCACAACCCAGCACCTCCTGAGAAGGGAAATCGATCCCAGCAAAGGGAAAATCCTGCTCCGAGCCCTTCGGGAAACGACTGCAGAAGTTAAAATTTAATGAGCAGGCTGCAGAAAATGGATAAATTTATGCTTAAACCAAACAGCTGCTTAATTCTGAGTTCTCGGGCTCTGATTAGGAGATGGAAAGCTGGAGGAGGAGGTGGAGTTGGGAGCTAAGGAGGCTCCTCACGTTTGGTGGTGATGAAGATGATGATGATGATGATGATTCTGGTCAGGTCCCCACGACCCCAGCTCCTGGCAGATCCCAGGAATGCTAAATAATGCCCTAAAAAGCCATTCCCAGCAGGCAGCCCCACCAGCAGCTGGTATTTATCACCCATTCCCCACCACATTAAAGATGGCTTATTACAAAAGGGAAACAGCAGCCCTGGGACTGTTTTTCCCATCAAGCCCAGGATGGTTTATGGAGCAGAGGGAACAGGAGGTAAATCACGGGAATTAGGGAAAGGCAAATACAAACTGCTCGGCACGAGGGATTCCAGGCAAAGCTTGGTGCTACTGTGTGCTTTTCCCTGAATCCAGGGAAAACAGGAAATAAATTGGGGTTTGGGAATGTCTCATTAGAGATTCCCTCTCGGGGCACAGCTCTGTCCCATCCCTGCCCTCACCACTCTCCCAACTCAGGAACTTCATCCCGAGCGTGGAGTGAAGCTGAAATCACGACTGTGCATTTTAATTTAATCAGCTAAAATGATTTTTTTCCCTTCTGTTAATGCAAAATTAGCATCAGATTGTACTTTAAAAAGAAAAAAAAAATCCCTACAAATTAGATCTAATAGTGTGAATAGCACAGAACGAGTGTGGGGGAAGTGTGGGACACACTGCAAGGAGCAGAAACTTAACTCCAGCGTGTTTGAATTTTGGAGACTGCAGCCTTAAGAATGTTAACTGTGCTTTTCTAAACATCCTTCAAATCTTTAAATCAAAATATTAAAGAGCATTTTCCTCCTCTCACTATAATCGTGAAGGCCTTCACCTCTGCAGTTGCAGTTTATTGGGCACGTACCATGCAATGCTTAAAAATCATTAATCGGGGGTTTTATTCTTGGCAAAAGTGGCCAAATTGCTGCTGACATGAGACTCACACGTCAGGTTTTTCTCCCTAAATTTATACTGGCACAAACATTTCATAAACAGATTCCAGAACCCAAAAGAAAACCTGAGCACAGAACTAAGGATGCTGTAACAGAGTTAAGATTTGAATTTCAGATGTAATTTTACCTTCGGATGTGAACGCAAAGCTCTGTATCAATCCAGAAATGAGCAATTGGAATTTAGGAGCAAATGGGAATTCCTAAATGTGAATAAACTACAAAGGGAGAGCACAGCCATGGATTTCGTGGATTAAGGAAGGCCTCACATTTATGCAGTTCAGGAAGACAAGAACAAATTGCACCTTTTGCCACAGGAACCTGCTGCTGCTCCAGTGCTGCTTTTGTAATGCAACAGTTAAAAACCAGAGATGAAATTTCTCCTTCTATAAAATCACCTGGAGGTGGAGGAAGAGAAAAGAAGGAGAAGTCCAGGTGTGGTTCCAGGCAAGGATTCAGGAACTCCTCTCCTTCATGGCCCTTCCCTCTGCACCCTGTCACTGCTGCTGCTCCAGAATGACAAAAACAGCACAGGTGAAGCCATTGGTTTGGGATTTTCCTGTCAGGAAGGTGAGATTTCTCCATCTGCCCATGCACAGGCACCCAGAGCAGCGTTTGGGGGCACAGTGCCCACTCAAAGATGCTCTGACAGGAGGGTGGTGATGCTCCAGGATCACTTTAATTCCACCCAAAACTCCCTTAAAGCTCCTCAGACCATTCACACTTCACCGAGGGCAGCAATACTTGGAATATTGCAGGAATTACATCAGTCTGAACAACAGAAGCTCTAATATATACATCCACTGTCTATCCATATTATAACATATATAAATAATAAATTCAGCCTCTGAAGTGCCAGGCAAGTACTACACAAACAGCCTCTTGCTTTACACACACTGCAACAAAATCCCTCTCCCAGAAGCTGTCGTCTCTTTGAACTCAAAAGCCAAATCAGAGCAAAGCAAAACTGTTTAAAGATAAATGATGTGCAGCCCTTGCCAGAAAAGCTGGGAGGGAAATACAGGAAAAGTGCTCTCCTTTCTTTCGGCTTCTGACAGCCCCAACCTGCTTTGTTGTTCCTGACACAACAGTGGAGTAAAAGTGGAGATGAATTCCTGGGGTGAGCTGCGAGTGGGAGTCGTGGAGTATTTTGGGGACTCGATGTTCTGCAGCCCTTGAGGCCAAGCTGAAGGCTGGAAGTGGCACAGAGAAGCCAGGGTTTGTTATCCCAAGAACAACATTTATTCCTGATGCTGCCAGAAGCACTGGAGAGGAACAATTTGCAGCGTTTTGCCCTTTTTCTGGTGGTGATGTAGGAACTGTCAGGATTTACGGCTGTGATGGGGCCCAGAGAAACGGTGAGCACTGATAGGCTTTAATCTAAACGGGACATTTAGATTTTTATTTTTATCTCCAAAACCAAAATAATGGACTTAAACACAGGGCATGATCTGAAAATGCCAAACCTCGTGTACACAAAATCGGCTCCCTGGTAAATCTGCAATAATATGATCTGTTTTCATCAATTCTTTAGCAGGGCAAGCCTGGCGCCAGGGTTTGTGATGTTGCTGTTCAAAATGTGCAAATACAAATTAAATCAGCTTCATCAGTTTGGCGCTGGGCTTTACAGTAAGTGCCGATGTGGAAATTAAAATTGTGGAATTTTCTCCATGGAAAACGTGGCAAATTACTTAGGGAAATGCAACAATAAGTTGCAATAAAAAGCAAACTGTTCACAGACAGGCTCTCCATCATCCCTGAGCAGCTTTTACCAGCAAAATCTCCCCAAACTGAAGGCTCCTGCAGAACTCCCCCCAAGGTGAGCTGCTTTCAGCCACATCCTCTCACAGGAGACAGAGGAACACTTCTGGAGCTCATTCAGCACAAAAAGCAAAGAATTCCTGCACAAACAAGTCCTCACCTGCACAAACCCTGCACAGAGAAATGATGTCGTGTACCTAAAACAATCCAGCTGTACTTCAACAGGACAGGAACTCGAGGGGCAGAAAAAATGTGTGCACACAGCTTGGGAGCCACTCCCTGAACAGTCTGAATACCCAGAGCCGGGCCAAGGTGGATTCCAGAAAATCCACCTGGAATGGCCCTTCTCCCAAACAGAGGCACAGCCCTGAACCCAGGATTTATCCACACTCCCCACTCCTCCCAAAGTACAAAAAGCACAGCACAGAGTTTGATCCCAACCCCACTTTGTCATTTGGGGTGAGGAGCAGGACACACTCCCTGAACACCTCCTCTGGAATTCTGACAGCACAGAGCTGGGTGTGATCCCAGTCCCACTTCGTCATTTGGGGTGAGGAGCAGGACGTGCTCCCCTGGGACATCTCCTCTGGAATTCTGACAGCACAGAACTGTGTGTCATCCCAGCCCCACTTTGTCATTTGGGGTGAGGAGCAGGACACACTCCCTGGACATCTCCTCTGGAATTCTGACAGCAGAGCTGTGTGTGACCCCAGCCCCACTTCGTCATTTGGGGTGAGGAGCAGGACTCACTCCCCAGGACACCTCCCCTGGAATTCTGACAGCACAGAGTTTGATCCCAACCCCACTTTGTCATTTGGGGTGAAGAGCAGGACTCACTCCCCAGGACATCTCCCCTGGAATTCTGACAGCACAGAGCTGTGTTTGATCCCAAACCCACTTTGTTGTAAGGAGCAGAACTCACTGCCTGGGACACCTGCCCTGGAATTCTGACAGCACAGAGTTTGATCCCAACCCCATTTTGTCATTTGGGGTGAGGAGCAGGATGTGCTCCCCTGGGACATCTCCCCTGGAATTCTGACAGCACAGAGCTGATGCTTCGCCCGGAGCGAGGGGGACAGTGCCACTGCAAAGCCACCTCTGATAAACTCCCCAAGCTCCCTAATTGACTCCTATTCTCGTATCTGAGGCACGTTGATCCGCAGCTCCCGTTCAGGGGAAGCTGTCCTTCCAGGAGGAAGCTGTCAGGCTGATTAATAGGAATAGAAAATTACACCATTAATGCTACCCAAGGGCAGATTTGTGCTGAACAGCAACTGTCAGAGCTGCTCGGTGAGCTCCAGCCTGCAAACTGCCAGGAGTGCCATCAATAAAGGGATGTTCCCCTCCCCGTGTCAGAATAAATGCTGAGGCAGCAGGGGATGAGGGCAAGTGTGGCACCACAGGGGAGAGGAAAGGAGAGCACCAGGAGAAGGAAAAGCTCTGGGAAAAGAGAGAATAAGAGCTGCCCTTCCTCACAGGGACACCACAGGAAGGGGTGTGACAGGAATAATGTGTGATGGGATGGGTCACGGGAAAAGTGAATTTTGCCAACATAAAACTCATGTATTACATCCAAATTCCACATATCCAGGCAGCCCATGATCCAGACCTTGGTATTTGTGCCACAGAAGCTTGAACCCCAATTTTTATACATACAAACATAGAAATATATATATATATACATTCAAATTCCACATATCCAGGCAGCCCACGATCCAGACCTTGGTATTTGTGCCACAGAAGCTTGAACCTCAATTTTTATACATACAAACATACAAATATATATATATATACATTCAAATTCCACAGATCCAGGCAGCCCATGATCCAAACCTTGGTATTTCTGCCACAGAAGCTCGAACCCCAATTTTTATACATACAAACATACAAATATATATATATATACACACACACACACGTACTACTGCAGTCTCTGCAGCCACTCGTAAAGAATGAACAGGAAAACTCCAATAATTAAAAGGCCAAAATAACAGGCCATGATATTTTCAGTGAAGTCTGGAGAGCTGCAAACACTCTTGTGATTTTTAATTCTTGGTAGCACTCTGCTGCCTGAGGTTTTGCAGCTCTCCAGGAACACGACTGCAAGGATTCTTACACATCTATATATTCAGTTTAGTGCAATAAATCTCATTCATCACAGCCAGGCTGACAAGACACATTTTCCTGTAAAACATGGAAGATAAGGGACAGCGATTTCTAACTCTGTTTATGGGTGCCCCTCCTCAAAGAACCTTCAATAAATTACAGCATTCTGGGCTTCACCAAGGAGTTCCAACTCCGCTGGGGATGCAAGGTGTGTTTTAGATTTATGATCTGGGACAGAACTCCACTGAAAATAGGAACTGGAAACAGTAATCCCAAAAAACCCCACAGAGCAGGGCACCCACTTCATTTCAAGGTCAGCGCTGGACTTTATTTGATGTTGTTGTCATCACTGGGCACTATTTGATGTTTTTGTCAGGAAGTTGGAGCTAAGGAAAGGAAGAGGAATTTCTGCTTCATTTTAGGAGTCAGTTCTGGTCAGTGCAGGGGAGAAAAGTTTACTCTTTCCACATCCACACAAATGCTCTTCAAAGAAACAGCTCCAGCCGCAAATTAACCGTGAAGAACACTCCAGAAATCAACTCTGAGAGATCTCAAGAGCCAAATTCTTCTGCAAGCTCAAGGCAGGGTTGAATTTGTGCCCCTGCAGCAGGGCTGGGGGTCAGACATGCCTCAGGCTGTGTGTTTGGGGCTGGGACGAAGCTCTGCAGCTCCTTTTTTCCAGCCTTGCCCTCCCCAGGCCTGGCTGGGAAAGGTCATTAGGCTGAGCAGGTCACAGCTTTAATCCAGGGAAAGCCATTAATACAAACTCTGCTTCCCTCGAGCCCCAAAATAGAAATATATTGCTATTATTGAAAGAGATCCATCTTGCAGGGTCAGTGAACACCTTCATGTGCTCCTCTGTCTCCCCTCCGGCCTAATGGACCGACACCAAAGCATTTCCTTTCTGCCTTCTCAGCTCCTCCAAGATAAATATTAATGGCAAAGCACGGAGGGAACACTCCAGTGGCTCCTCTGCAGCTATTTCAGACTAAATAAGCGCTTTAAAGTGGTTTTTTCCCCACCAGATCTTCTCCTCTGAACATTTTTTTCCAGGCTTTGCTCGGGTTTCTCCTCGGTGCCATTTAAAGGCTTGGATAAAACTGGGTTTGAAGTTGGTGCGAAGCTGCCACGAGTGGGGAGAGCAGCTCGGGGGCAGCGAAATGCAATTTGCCTGAAACTCCCTTTTCTAGGAAGAAAAACCTCATCTGAGGGGTGATTTTGCAAGGTGGATTTCATCTCTGAGCATTCACCCTCCAACACACACACACTTTGAGAAAAGGATGCTCATAGCCCAAAAAGCTTTTTCAGTAGCCACATAAACATTGCCTCCAATGCAGGAGAAACAAAAATAATACATCCACGGCCCATTTCTGTTAAAAATCTATTTGCAAATATCCAATTTCTGCTTTTAACACGGGCTAAAGGCAGCGTGGATGTGTCTACACCTGACTCGAACATCCGCTGGCAATCCCTCCTGCGGAGCCGGTGTTGTTTCATTTAAGGTTGTCTTTCTTTGCCATAATAAGGAGAAAATTAATTAAGGAGAGCGAGGCAGCATCTGTGTCCTTGCACAATGCACAGAACACTCAGCAAGGCCCAGGGTTTTTTCCTCCCCTCGGAGCACAGGGGTTTTAGCAGAGCTCCCTCCGTGTTCCCCACCATGAAACAGAGTCTAAATCCCCAAGAAAATACCAAATGAATAATCTCGAGTCTGCGTGTTCTAAAAATAGCTCTCATGTACATTCCGCTCTGAATTATTCCTCAGTTTGGGAAAACTGAAGAGGCTTTTAAAGCTGAGAGCGTAGAGTTTGCACTTTGGACAGGAGAGAGCTGGGGGCACTCCTGCCCACGAGGCCAGGCTGGCATCACTCTCCCTGCATTGATTTTGGAAGGAACGAGAGGGAGATGTTTTTACAAATGAAATGTGGGGCTGCTGGGGGATAAGGGCAGACACCGATAGGGGAAAGAAACAATGGGAGGAACCATCAATTCCATAGGAATTCCATGAATTGACACAGACTGTCACTCATCCAAGGCTGTGCTAAATCCCTGGACTTAGAGAAAAAGAACAGAGGCACAAAGAAAAGAGGGGAATGTACATTAGAAGGCTCTGTATTAAAGTCTGTACCCCTCGAGTACCTCAGCCAATGGGGAAAGGGAGAGGGAAATGTGGCCAAGAAATTCGGATAAAAAGAGTCCGAATCCTCTGGGAATTTGAGAGACCCCATGGGAAATGCCCATGAGCTCTCCTTTATTAATGAATAAAGTCACAGGACTCCTCTGTCTCCTTTTTGGACACAAACCTCTGGAGTTTGTGGATTAATTTTTCCTGACACTTTGATGGCAGAGCTCATTTCTCAGGATGATTTCCTTCCATTGACACAACACTTCACACATCCATATCCCTGCAGATCCCAAGGGGTGTTTTCCATTCGGAACTCACAGAGAGCTTTACACCTGCCCATGATGAGGCCCTGAACCAACAGAGAGGGATAATTCTGGATTATCAGCCTGCCCAGGAGGGATGGGGGATTGGGGAATCTGCCACCAGCCCATCCTAAAGGGGTTTGGATCCCAGTCTGCCCAAAAGATATGTCCCAGCACGGACAAACACATTATTTCCAGAGACTTCAACAGAACGAGCCAGGAAAATACAAATCCACATGCAGAACTTATCTTTTTGTAGAAGTATAAACACGAAATAATTGTTTTGGTTCAAGATAGACAAAATAGCCTCGAAAAGCTGATTTAAATGGTCAGAAAGAAACCTGGGCACCTATTTGATTCAGCAAGTTAATGAAGAACTTGTTTTTCTCGCAGATGGATCACAGCAATTTGTAGGATGAAGCTGGAGTGATGGTTTAAAACGTGCCAGGCAGTGCCACCACCATGATTTCATTCTGACTTTGGAAACAAAAGCCTTTTAAAGCTGAAATTCTGCTGAATTCCTCATCTGATAAACTTAACTCACAGAAGAGTCAGGGTTAAATCACAGCTAATTGCCCAAAGGCTCGCTCCTTCCTTCCTTCCTTCCTTCCTTCCTTCCTTCCTTCCTTCCTTCCTTCCTTCCTTCCTTCCTTCTCTTCCTTCCTTCCTTCCTTCCTTCCTTTCCTTCCTTTCTTCCTTCCTTCCTTCCTTTCCTTCCTTACCTTCCTTCCTTCCTTCCTTCCTTTCCTTCCTTCCTTCCTTCCTTCCTTCCTTCCTTCCTTCCTTCCTTCCTTCCTTCCTTCCTTCCTCTCCTTCCTTCCTTCCTTCCTCCTTCCTTCCTTCCTTCCTTCCTTCCTTCCTTCCTTCTCCTTCCTTCCTTCCTTCTTCCTTCCTTCCTTCCTTCCTTCCTTTCTCCTTCCTTCCTTCTTCCTTCCTTCCTTCCTTCCTTCTTCCTTCCTTCCTTCCTTCCTTCCTTCCTTCCTCCTTCCTTCCTTCCTTCCTTCCTTCCTTTCCTTCCTTCCTTCCTTCCTTCCTTCCTTCCTTCCTTCCTTCCTTCCTTCCTTCCTTCCTTCCTTCCTTCCTCCTTCCTTCCTTCCTTCCTTCCTTCTTCTCCTTCCTTCCTTCCTTCCTTCCTTCCTTCCTTCCTTCCTTCCTTCCTTCCTTCCTTCCTTCCTTCTTCCCTTCCTTCCTTCCTTCCCTTCCTTCCTTCCCTTCCTTCCTTCCCTTCCTTCCTTCCCTTCTTCCTTCCTTCCTTCCTTCCTTCTTCCTTCCTTCCTTCCTTCTTCCTTCCTCCTTCCATTCCTTCCTTCCTTCCTTCCTTCCTTCCTTCCTTCCTTCCTTCCTTCCTTCCTTCCTTCCTTCCTTCCTTCCTTCCTTCCTTTCCTTCCTCCTTCCTTTCCTTCCTTCCTCCTTCCTTTCCTTCTTCCCCTGTGAAGTCAGGCAGAGAAAAAAATAAAATCACGAAATTATAGCTTTTAAAGCAGAACTTTCTGGCTCAAAGAACAGCCTATAAATAGTGTAAATTTTCGTGCAGTGCTGTGTCACCCAACAGGCTCCAGGCAAAGCCACCTGACTCGGGACACCGCTCTGTGCCACACCAAAACAGCCAAAAAATCCAACACAGGAGCTCCCAGGGATTGTTTGTCTTGAGGGATGGCGAAAAAAACCCCAAATTCAGTGAGGATTTTATTGAGGAGAGCAATATCCGAGTCACAAGCAGTGCCATCTCTTCAGCACCGCTGAGCCCTCAGGCACTCTGAGCATTAATAAATCAGATTATTCAACTTGCCACAAATTAAAGAGAAGGGAAGGTTTATGTAACAGATGCACCAAAAAGGACTCAGAGCACTAATGTTGCTTCCACAGCCTTTCCATAGAACAGGCTCAAAAAGCCATTCTCTCCCATTTCTTCCTTGCTGCTGAAAGCCACAATTATTCCAACAACTCCACACGCTCTGCCCTGGCAATTTGTAATGAAAACGGAGACGGTGTTCATTAAGGGCGCTAATTAAAAGTGACTGTATTTATCAGGCTGCCTGTGCAAAGTGAAGGAAAACTGAATGTTTTCCCTCGCTGAACATCACCGGAACAGGCTCAGAGCTGCAACTTCAGCTGCTTCTGGGAAGTTATTCACTGCAGCTCCCGTCAAACAACTTTTAGGCCTTTTAAAAAAAACTTAAATCCCTCAACAGCAAAAAAAAAAAATATCAAGAAAAGCCCCAAACAGCCAAAAAAACCCACAAACAAAAAACCCCAAGCAAACAAAAAAACCCAACAAAAAACCCCAAACAAAACCACCCCAAAACAAAACAAAAAACCGAACCAACCAAACAAAAAAAAACAAATCAAAACAAATAACAAAAAAACCCAAAAACCAAAAAAACAAAAAACCCCAAAACAAAAAAAAGCCACCCCACAAACACCCCAAAAAAAACCAACCAACAAACTGCCAAAACAAAAAAAAAAGCCACCCCACAAACCACCCCAAAAAAACCAACCAACCAAACTGCCAAAACCAAAAAAATTTCCACCCCACACACACCAAAAAACCCCAACCCCAACTCTCCAAACAAAACAACACCCATAAACATAAAGTGCCCTTAAATTATGAAATTCCATGAAGTTGTAAGCGTGACCTGAAATAAATCAACAAATTTCTCTCCATTTCAGGCCCCAGAATAAAAGCAGTGTACAGCTAATTGGGATATGGCCTGGACAAATCGAAGGAGGGAGGGGAAGCTCAGGATTCCAAGCAGGATTTGGGGTTTTTCATGGAAATAACCTGGAATGAGGAGCTACATCTCCCCAAATCTGATAATTAATCTGATAATAATAAATTCCTGATAATAAAAATCTGATAATAATAGAGAAATAACTTCATTCCCTCTCATCCTATAATCACCCACTTCAATATCACTTTGGAGCAGCTGACAAAAACACACAAATTCAAAGCCAGGATGACAGATCAAACACAAATTCAGGGCCACTTTCCTCGCTGCACATCCACAAACCAAACACAGAAATTAAAAAATACAGCTTATCTCTATTCTCCCTAAAAAAAGAACAAAAAGATTTCTAAAACAAGTGCAACTACAATTTTTAAGATGCACTTCAAACCCTGTAGGTGACACAGCAGCTTGGGAACCACTCGAGGTGGTTTCAGGTTCCTGCCAAGAGGAGCTGGCACTCACAGGAACATTTTTAAACTTTAAACAGATCCAAGAGTTGAAATCCTAAACCTTCAAAATCAGCGGCAAGGCAGGTAATGACAAGAGGCAGCTCTTTAGGCAGAGCTGCTGTAGCCTGATTGAAGATTTACTGCTCACATGCAAACCTCCAGCTAACACAGGGCTTTACACATTCCTATGACATGTTTTATTTTTTAACTTGATACCAAGCTGAAAGTTGTCCTCCTGGGACTGCAAAACTGAGAGCTTTTCAGACAAGGATTTTCTCAGACATGCCTTTTTTTTTTTTTTTTTGGTAAATGATCTCAATATTCTCCTGCAGAGTTATCCAAAAGCCAAGCAATAGAGGGAGAAGGGGTCGATGTCATTCATTTTTAAGATCACAAAAAGGCCAAACAAACTTTTGATAATACATAAAATGGGATTAATCTCATCACTATATTTATTTAATATTAAGGTTAGCTGGAGTATTTATTCCAGCAAGTTAATTCCTTCAGTTTTGGAGCATGAGAGGAATGAGCTGATACGGAAATATCAGGCAACAGAACAATCCAGGATTGGGTTGATATTTAGGAAAAGGAAAAGAAAGGAAAAAGGAAAGGAAAGGAGAAAGGAGAAAGGAGAAAGGAGAAGGAGAAGGAGAAGGAGAAGGAGAAGGAGAAGGAGAAGGAGAAGGAGAAGAAAAGGAGAAGGAGAAGGAGAAGGAGAAGAGAAGGAGAAGGAGAAGGAGAAGGAGAAGGAGAAGGAAAAGGAAAAGGAAAAGGAAAAGGAAAAGGAAAAGGAAAAGGAAAAGGAAAAGGAAAAGGAAGGAAAGGAACGGAAAGAGGAAAGGAAAGGAAAGGAAAGGAAAGGAAGGAAAGGAAAGGAAAGGAAAGGAAAGGAAAGGGAAAGGAAAGGAAAGGAAAGGAAGGAAAAGGAAAGGAAAGGAAAAAGGAAAGGAAAGGAAAGGTGGACTGAACAACTGTGGAGAACAAGGTCCTGGGATCATTTATTCCCAGTTCCTAGAGGGTCCCAGGAAGTTCTCTCGCAGGCAGAGGATTTTATTGCTAAGCAAAAAGTGGAAAGCCACGGAAGGATTCATTCCCAGGCTGGGATAAGTCTGTACTTGTGCTTTATCTCCCCCCAGAAGCCAGGAGTGCTTGCTGTCCCATCCTGCTCAGTGAAATGGATTGTGCAGCTCTGTATTCCTCCCCTTTCCTGCCTATGGGAGAGCTCCTTCGGAGGATTTGGTGCCATTAAACATTTAGCTCGATCCCTGCACGGCCCCAGCCCTGTGATAGCTCATTTGTGCCCATCTGGCTTGAGATGATTAGGGCCTAATCTGGTGAATTCATTGGGCTGGATGAGACTCCCCCTGAATGACAATTATTACAATCACCAGGTCCTGAGGCTGCTGGATGTTATTGTGGAGGTGCTGATCTCCAGAATAACAGAGATCAAGAGGGATCTGAGGCAGAAGGAGCAGCAGGGCTGCCTCAGCTGTGGGGATCCACTGCAGACACCTGGCCCTGCTGGAGATTTAAATATTGATTTTTCTCCATTCAGCTCTGTCCCTGGAGTCACCTCCTCTCCAAGCTCATCAGACCCCACGGGGTGTAATTAAAACCCCGCTGGACCGAGCAGCTCTGCAAACAAAAAGTGCCACCAAATGAATTCCCTGCTGCCCTCTGCAAACACCTGGGTGAGAGCAGTTTTAAAGAAGGTATGTAGCAACCCCAGCCCACTGCTGAATGCTAATAATCCAATAAAAAGCTCTTTTGTCAGCACAGCCAGGCCTCCGAGGGGGATGACATTCCAGCAGCAGAGCACGGAGGCAGAGAGGGAAAGCTTGGAAGAACAATTCCCTTCTGTGAGGACACCACGGCAGGCAGGCAGAGTGGGTTTTTTCAGTATTTTGTTGTTTTGTGCACATAATGCATTGTTGTTCCCTTTTCCTCCCTCCCAAGCGCTGGGAAGTGCCTCTGGATCCTGCACAGCCTGGACTTGTCCAAGCCCAGAAAGGAGCACAGAGCTCCATCCTCACACTGATGGCTCTGTGGGGGCTTGGATCAGAGATCCCCGAGACATTAATCAATATCCCAGCCCTGCAGGGCTTCAACCAGAGATCCTGAGTGTCCCAGGCTTTCATCAGAGATCCCTGAGTGTCCCAGGCTTTCAACAGAGATCCCTGAGTGTCCCAGCCCTGCAGGGCTTTGATCAGAGATCCCCAAATGTCCTAGCCCTGCAGGACTCTAATCAGAGATCCCTGAGTGTCCCAGCCCTGCAGGGCTTTAATCAGAGATCCCCCAAATGTCCCAGCTCTGCAGGGCTCTAATCAGAGACCCCCGAGTGTCCCAGCCCTGCAGGACTCTACTCAGAGATCCCTGAGTCCCAGGCTTTCATCAGAGATCACTGAGTGTCCCAGGCTTTAATTAGAGATCCCCAAATGTCCAGCCCTGCAGGACTTTAATCAGAGATCCCTGAGTGTCCCAGCCCTGCAGGACTCTACTCAGAGATCCCCGAGACATTAATCAATGTCCCAGCCCTGAAGGGCTTTAATTAGAGACCCTTGAGTGTCCCAGTCCTGCAGGGATTTACTCAGAGATCCCTGAGTGTCCCAGGCTTTAATCAGAGATCCCTGAGTGTCCCAGCCCTGCAGGACTCTACTCAGAGATCCCCGAGACATTAATCAATGTCCCAGCCCTGCAGGGCTTTAATTAGAGATCTACTGAGTGTTCCAGCCTGCAGGGCTTTGATCAGAGATCCACTGAGTGTCCCAGGCTTTACTCAGAGATCCCTGAGTGTCCCAGCCTGGCAGGACTTTAATCAGAGATCCCTGAGACATTAATCAATGTCCCAGCCCTGCAGGCTTTAATTAGAGACCCTTGAGTGTCCCAGTCCCTGCAGGGATTTACTCAGAGATCCCTGAGTGTCCCAGGCTTTAATCAGAGATCCCCAAATGTCCCAGCCCTGCAGGACTCTACTCAGAGACCCCCGAGTCTTTAATCAAGAGGTCCCCAAATGGGATCTGGCTTTAATCAGAGATCCCTGAGGGTCCCAGCCTGGGCAGGACTTTAATCAGAGATCACTGAGTGTCCCAGGCTTTAATCAGAGATCCCCAAATGTCCCAGCTCTGCAGGACTCTACTCAGAGACCCCCGAGTCTTTAATCAGAGATCCCCAAATGGGATCTGGCTTTAATCAGAGATCCCCAAATGTCCAGCCCTGCAGGGCTTTAATCAGAGACCCCCGAGTGTCCCAGGCTTTAATGAGAGACCCCCAAATGTCCCAGCCCTGCAGGACAGTCCCCCTCTGCTCCCTGCCAGAGCTGCTGAGCCAGGCAAAGCTCATGCACAGCCCTAGGGGTCACAGACGGGCAGGAAATTCTACAAACAGCTACGAAAAAAAGGATTTATTCAATTATCAATACATATGAAACATTTAACTACACTTTGTACCTCAACTCTGTTTCACGTTTGTAGGACTAAGTGCTGAAATAAGAAATCTATCCAGGCACTGAAAAATAGCTTTTTCAGCAAAGGAATAAATCAGGAATCGATAAGCACAAGGGGGAATGGCTCCCCACTGAGAGAGGGGCAGGGCTGGATGGGACATTGGGAATTAGGAATTGTTCCCTGGGAGGCCCTGGATGGAATTCCCAGAGAAGCTGTGGCTGCCCCTGGATCCCTGAGTGTCCCAGGCCAGGCTGGACAGGGGCTTGGAGCAGCCTGGGACAGTGGGAAGTGTCCCTGCCGTGGAATGGGATGGAATGGGATGGGATTTAAGGTCCTGCCAACCCAAACCACACCAGGATTCTGTAAAGAGCACAGTCAGGTGTTGCTGCAACAGTGAGCAGTTCACGTGGAGAGCTGACAAAAGCCCCAAAAGTTGGAACATGCTTGCAGGGATTGTAAAAATATTTTATTATATTATTGATAGTGCCTATTTTTATATCAACTCATCCTCTGAGCTCTGCACACTCACCCTATAAAACCCCAGAGCACAACTCACTTGAATCCAACCAAAAAGCTCCTCCCAAACTCACAGAATCGGCACAGAAAATCCCACAGAGAGATAAGAAGGAGGCAATGGCAATCAGGACTCCTTCCCAGCAGAAAAGACAGGCAAAAACACCAGAACATGAGCTGGAGCTGAGCCTAGAGCCAGGACTGACAGCCTCAGGAGCTCAGAGAGCTCAGCTTTTCCATGGAAAACCCCTGGAGAAGAGGGAATTCATGCTGAGAAAGCCCCTCGCTGCTTATTTGGATGCACTCATGAACCAGCACCAAAAAAAAAGACAAAACACAGTCACCTGCAGGAAATTAATGAGCATTTGTCAAGGTGATGCAAAATGTAGCTGTCAGATATAGAGCCTGTCAGTCAGGGAAATTGGGATTTAACAGGGATGGATGATGGGAGGAGCTCAGGGACAGAGGGAATTCTGCACATTTTCCCTCGAGCTGGAGGAGAAAAAAAGAGAAGAGCCAAGGGACAGCTCCCAGGGACTCCCCAGAAGGTGGGGAGAGCGAGAAAAGGGAAAAGAAAATACTGCAGAAGGATGGAAGTGATAGGGAGGTGACCCAGGGAAAGGTGAGACACAAAAGCACCGCGAGGTTTGAAATAAAAATCAGTTCAGGTCAGAAGATCAAAACCACAGGGATCAGAGGGTGGAGTTTTTGGAAGAAAGATGTTGGCAAGGATGTGATCATTGGCTAATTTTACAGAAAAACATGCATAGAAAAATGAATAAATACAGGATTTTTCTATCAAAACCACAGTGCCAAAAGCAGGGCACGGCAAGGCCGCAATGATGAAGAAAAGTGAAATAAAAACTAATTTGTTTTTCCTCTTGTCTGCCTCTATTTAAGGGACAGAGTTTGTGGGGCAGCCCTACACACCACAAGGCAGAACACCGTAAATATCAATTCTGGAGAAACTTCTGGGCAAGAATTAGATCCCTGGAAGTTGATTTGAACCTTGGGAGCAGCCCCTGAATGTCTTGGACTCCGCTCCTCTAAGAACATCCCTTACTCTCCAAATTCCTCCTAAAATTCTACACCTAAAATATATTACCATCCTTAGTGACAAGCAACCTGTTAATGAAATCCCAGAAGGTTTATTTGGGGCTAAGAAACAATAGTTTCTTTAGGTTTTGGAAAAAAAAACTTCTAAAACTACACTAAGAAACTTCTAAAATGAATAAATCCATTCTATTATTTCTACAATGGTGAAGCATGATTGATTTTGCAGGGAATCAATTATAAATGAAAAATTTGTTATCTTAACCTCTCCGAAATGCTGGCTTCGTATCAGGCTGAGAGAATTCTTAGGAAACAGCAATTCTAATTTAGAATCACTCTTGGAGTCTTTATAGCTGTAAAATATCTGTGATTTCCACCCCTCAAATCTGCCATCTGAAGCCATTTCGGGTGTGCAGGGATTCTTATCAAGTTCTTTATCTATTTCTCCCTCACCACCCAGCTCTGCTGCCTCGTGCCACGCACGATTTAACACAAAAATCCCATTTTGGGGCTGCTCCTCACCAAACCAAAGCAGAAAAGTCACTTTTATTATGCTCAGCGCTATTTCCAGCGGTGCAGAATTTCTGCTACAAATGACAAGGTGCCCAAATGGCACCCTGGGGAGCATTGGCACAGCCAGCGCTGTGGGGGGTTTTGAAATGAAAAGAGGCTGTCACCTTTATTTTTACAAGCATAATAAACAGCATTTTTTCTCTTTTCAAAGTCACAGCAACATTTATTTGTGGGCTGGCAGTGATTTGTGCTGGACCCAGCGCCCGCTGAGCTCGACAGCCACAATATACAGTGTTGGTTTAGATTTCCTGGGATTCGCAGGAGCTGGCAGAGGAAACAGGCAGATGAACCCAAGATGGCAAAAAGAGAACTTTATTTACAAAAACTTATTTATATATCCATTAATGATCTAGCAACTATTGGTCAGCAGGGAATCCACCTCCTAAAACCATTGGTCACAGCTATACAACACCTAATACCAAACACAGAGATTGAGAAAGTACAAAAATGCAGCTTAGCTCTATTCTCCCTGAGAAAGAAGAGAAAGATTTCTAAAACAGTGCAACTACAATACACAAAACAGCACAATCTGCTTTGGAGGAAAAAAAAAACCAAAATTCCCCTTGAACATCACCTCTGCTTTAAAAACCAAGGGGCAGCACTGACCTCAAGAGAGTTTTTGGGGGGCAGAGAAACAAATCCTCATCCCCTTTAGCACATCTGGCAGGATGAGCCACGAAATGCATGAGGAAAGAGCCCAAATGATGTTATTTCTGTCACTCCCTGAAGTGAACTTTGGGCTGTGAAGCTTTGCTTTTCCCTGGGTGACTCCTGGCACGGCAGCAGAGCTTTCCCAGAGACACAGACCTGTGTAGTTGCACTGTTTTAAAATCTTTCTCTTCTTTCTCATGGAGAATAGAGAGAAGTTGCATTCTTGTGCTTTCTAATCTTTGTTTTGGTACTGGATGCTCTAGAGTTGTAACCAATCGTTATAGGGGTGGGAAAACTATCAACCAATAATTATTAGATCATTAATGAATATATAAAGAAGTTCTTGTAAATAAAGTTTCTCTTTTCGCCATCTTGGGTTCTCCTGCCTGCTTCCTCCGCCAGCTCCTGCGAATCTCAGGAAATCTAAACCAACAGACCTGGACCGAGAGCCAAACGTGGTTGCCTTGGGAGCCTGAGCGTTCCCAACAGCTCCGGGGCAGGAATTCCCTCCTTGGGGTGAGCTCAGCGTGGCTGCAGGCAGGGAATGAACGCTCACACCACGGCAAAAATCAGCTGAAAATCGCTTGGTAAATATGGTTCATCTCCAGGGCCTGACATTCTTTTTAACTTCCATTTATACACATGAATAAAGCACAAATTAAGATTTCCGCCACGGAAGTTATTTACAAATAGAATAATCTTAACTGCGTTGTCTTTAAAAAAATTATTTCATTGCAATTGTCTTTAAAAAACAATTGGAATCGTTTTTTATTAATTATTTCTCTTCTGTTTTGCTCTGCCTGATTTTAGTCACAGTTTTCATCAGAGCAATCAGGAGTCTCTAGTATCATAGTAGATATTAATAGATACTAGATAGTATCTAGTAGATATTAATAAATATTAATAAATATTCATAAATATCAAATTTTTAATATATATATAAATCAATTAATAAATATCAATACCAATATTAATAAATATCATTGCCCAGACTGATCCCACCGCAGGGACAGACACACTTAAATAGACAAAAATTCACCTTAAAACACCCAGCCTAGACAATTACTTTAAAAATAAACAGACCCCAACCCAGCCACGGATGAGGTTTAGTCCCTGGGGTCTCAAACTCATCAGATCAGAGCTGATTTCCACCTCTCCCCAGTTCCCTTCACCAGAGAGAGCAAAACTAATTAACCCATCTTCATTGCTACAAAAAAATGGTGCTGGTTAAGGCCTTATTTAGCAAACTTAGAGCTATTATTAGATAATCTCTGACTTTTCACAGAGCAAACATCAAATGGGATGGCTGCTTTCACACTGAAGGAATTAAAAATTAATAAATCTGGCGGAGATGACGCCAAAGAGGTCAGGAAGCCCATTTGGAATCACACACATTTTCCATTGCAAAATGAAAACAAATGGGATGCTGAGAATATGTGAAATGTAGCCCACGAGGCCGAGAGAACCAAAGTTTGCTAAACAAATGGAAAAATGTCATTTCAGTAAGAGGGAAATTATTGATAAATGTTAAGTATTGGCTAAGTGAAGGCAGCAGCTGAGCTCCAGCTCCCCCTCAACTAAATTTACAGCGATATCACTGACAAATAACCAAAAAAGAGGAGTATTTAGCAGCTGGATGATGTAAAAATGATGGAATAACAGGGCACAGATTTGATTTATTGCTTATTGCGGAGTTTATCACCATCACCTCACCTCAGAGCCCAACCAGGGACAGTGACCTGGCACAGAACACCAGCCCAGCTCCCTCCTGGAGCTCCTCTACCCCAGAACTCCACTCCAGCTCTTCTCTTCCAGGGGCAGCTTCTCTAGGAACAAAGTGCTCCATTTCAGCCACCCTGCCTCCAACAGGTGCCTCACCGCACAACTTACCCCAATAAAATAAAGAATAAAATGCTTGACCTCCACAAAGGTCACCCTGGCTCCAAGAGGTGCCTCTCACTGCACAACTTACCCAAATAAAATAAAGAATAAAACACCTGACCTCCACAAAGGTCACCCTGGCTCCAAGAGGTGCCTCTCACTGCACAAATTACCACGAATAAAATAAAGAATAAAGCGCTTGACCTCCGCAAACACCACCCAAACTCATAGCTGCACAGACAGAGTTGACTTTGAAGCTGAGCAGGGGTTTAAATGCAGAAGATTTAGTCTGACACAGCAGCCACACATGCTCTGAGGGAGGATTTCATCAGGGAGATGTTCTGCAAGTGGCTTTGAGGAGAACCACAAGGGCCAGGCTGTGGCACCTCCCTGGAGCTCCTTGCCCTGGGGATCACAAGCAATGGAGCTCACAAGCAATGAGGCTCATGGTCCCAGAGCTCACACCCTGGAGCTCACGGCCCTGGAGCTCACGGCCCTGGAGCTCACACCCCTTGGGCTCCCATCCCTGGAGCTCACAGCCCTGAAGCTCACACTGATGGATCTCACAGGCCCTGGAGCTCACACCGATGGAGCTCACACCGATGGAGCTCACACCGATGGAGCTCACACTGATGGAGTTCACATCCCTGGAGCTCCCAGCCCTGGAGCTCAAAACCTTGGGCTCCCATCCCTGGAGCTCACAGCCCTGGAGCTCACACTGATGGAGCTCACAGCCCTTGGGCTCCCATCCCTGGAGCTCACACTGATGGAGCTCACAGCCCTGGGGCTCCCATCCCTGGAGCTCACAGCCCTGGAGCTCACACCCATGGAGCTCACAGCCCTGGAGCTCACACCCATGGAGCTCACAGCCCTGGAGCTCCCAGCCTTGGGGCTCCCATCCCTGGAGCTCCCATCCCTGGAGCTCACACCCCCGGAGCTCACACCCCTTGGGCTCCCATCCCCGGAGCTCACACCCCCGGAGCTCCCCCGGGCTGGGTGACAGAGCCTGCAGCCCCTGCCAGGGGAGCTGTGCCTCTGTTCCAAGGGAATTCACGGAGCTCCAAATAGAAGCCCTTGCAATGCTGTATTTTTTTCCTTGCCTTTTCATGGCTGGAAGGAGAGGAGCACTGCTCCTGCTGCCAACATTCCTGGGCTCCCAAAGTGCAGCTGCTGCTCTTAGATCAGAGCGGCCTCGGCTCCAATGCCCCCCGAGCTCCTGTCCCTGTTCTGGGTCTGGGAGCCCTGAAATTCTCTTAACTCTGGGGTGAATATTAATGCAGCCTTTGGGGAGATCTGCTGGGGCTCTGCTGACTTACAGGAGGCTTTTAAATCTGCAATAACACTTTATCACATCACAGACAAGTGATTCCCTGTGACCCTGCACAGAGGGGGCACAGACAGACCCCTGAGCTCCAGCACCACCTCCATTCCCTCTCCTGCACTCTTCCCACCAAACCCAGCCTTTCCCCAGGCATTATGGCCGAATTCTGCTGTTTAAAAACCTCTCCACACCTCCAGAGCTGCTGAAGAACCCAAAGCCCCCACAGCCTCCCAGAATTCAAACCCACGAGCACGTGGCTGTCCAACCTCCATCCACTCCCAGAATTCAAATCCACGAGCTCTTGGCTATCCAAACCTCATCCACTCCCAGAATTCAAACCCACGAGCACTAGGCTGTCCAAACTCCATCCACTCCCAGAATTCAAACCCACGAGCTCTTGGCTATCCAAACCTCATCCACTCCCAGAATTCAAACCCACGAGCACTAGGCTATCCAAACCTCATCCACTCCCAGAATTCAAACCCACGAGCACTAGGCTGTCCAAACCTCATCCACTCCCAGAATTCAAATCCATGAGCACTTGGCTGTCCAAACTCCATCCAAAGTAAACAAAATAAATACAGAAAAGGGTCAGCAACGAATACCTGGAAAACCTAGGCTGGAGGAGATCAGCTCATCTTTGGGGGCAGTGAAAGGGTTGGAAAGGAAAAGAAAAAATAATTTTAGTGAGACATGGGTGTAAAAACCCCATGGAAACAAGGGGGGTGTGGGAACAGCTGAAAGAGTCACAGAAATACCTGAAGATTGCCCCAAGGAGCTTCACCTGAGGATTTGTGAGGAAAAACAGATTTTTAGGTTGTGTTTATTCTGGAAAATAAGTGCCTGAAACTGCTGTGTCCTGTGCAGGTGATCCCTGCCTCTCCTCCCTGGCTCCAGGGCTGGCTCCTCCTGTAGGTACCAGGAGTAAAAAAATGGGGAAAAAACCCCAATTTCCACCAATTCAGCCTCCCAGAGTGGCTCTCGATGGGCAGAGCAGGAGGAAAACAAGGCTGGGGCAGCAGCAAGAGGAAATTGTGTTTTTCAGATCAGCTTCACACCCCAAAACCACATCCTTCTGCTGAGCTCCAGCAGATGAGCTGCGGCAGGGCCACGTCGGGGAGAAGGAAAAACCCATTTTCATAGGTTCAGTCATCTCACTGGAATGAATAAATTAATTAATGTCTTTTTATTTGAAAGTAAAGCAGGTGCACAGCTGGGTTTTGTGGCCCAGGAGAGAAGCTGAACTGGGGGAGCCCCAGCAAAGTTTTCTTGCAGGACTGGGACCCTTAAAAACACCACTGGGAGCTCTGAACTATCCCTAGATTTAGCTCGTTTCAGTTGATACACTTTCCTTTTTTTCCTTTTTTTTCCTTGTTAAAATATTCCTTTTTAAAACTTTTTTTACTCTATTTCATCAAACTTCAGTGGGACACCCAAGTGCCGTGGAGGAGCTCCAGGGGGCTGGAGCTAGCTGGTTCCCCTGGAGTTCCTATAAACACCAGCAAACCCCAAAAACCACAGGATTTTTGGCTGGGAGAGCAGTGCCAACCCACCTGCATAAACCAACCTCATTTCAAGTCAGTCCTGCTGGGTTTTTATTAGGACAGCACCCAGGGGAACTGTGGAATTAGGAATGCCATCTCCCCCCCTTTTTTTTTTATTTTTTTTTTAGCACAGGGAAGCGGTGGAGGAAGGAAAATCCATGGAGATTTAACCTAACAGAGAGAGAAAACTTTTAGCTGCAGTTTTCAGAGAGCCCAGAAAATAGGAGGAGAAGGAAAAGGGTGAAACAGGTCACCCTACATGAGAGGATTTTTAAGAGCTGTGTGTTGATGCAAAGTAATTTACTGCAAGCAAATTAAATGCCAATCTGGAGGAACCTCTCCAATCCAGAAAATACAGGCTGGGGCACAGTGGTTGGAGCTATTTTTGATGAGCTTGAAAAAAAATGAGTCCCTGAGTCTAAATGCAAAGCAGGAGGCTGTAAATAAGGGAAATTTCCTGGTGATACCTGGGATAACTCGAGCCATTATCGCTCACTGCAGTCGGGGATTTTCACAGTGTCCTGTACTGAAATGTTCTGCCAGCACTGGATTTTCTGCTTTTTAAAGAAGTTACAACACAGTCCTCTAAAAAAGCCACCAAAATCCATGGATTTACCTTCCTGAAGGTTTCCAAAAGATTTCAAATGTTTTAACAAATAAATCCTGAAATATGAAGCTTTTTTTCTTTTTTTTTACCGATTCCTGGTGCAGGTTTTCTCCACGGCACAGAAAGCAAGGACCATTTCTTGGAAAGCATTTATTTCTCTGTATAAAAACCCCTGCCTTGGGAGAAATATATATTTAATTTCATGCATATTTAAGAGTACCAAGTGGATCTTAATGCACCACAAAGAATATTTTCTCCCTTGCAAGGCAGCCCAAGGGAGGGGTTGTTTGTGACCATCCCTGGAATGTGTTGTCACACACTCAGGACATTGGAGTCGGGAGTTCCCAAAAATCAGAAATACATTTTCTCCCTGTTACAATCTGCACACATCCGTGCAGGTTTTCATGGGGGAAAAAAAAAACAAAACACAAAAAGAAAAAGCAAAAAGAAAGAAAAAACAGATAGGGAATAGTAATAATAATAATAATAATAATAATAATAATAATAATAATCCCATTAATTCTGCCAGGGAAAAGAGGAACAGAGTTCATCCCAAAGAGATCCTGCTGCACTCACCTCCTGGAACATCAATATTGTTATTTTATTTCTATTGAACTACAGAGGGCTGAAGGAAACTGCTTCTCCAGTCAAAATATGATCAAATTACAGAGTTGTGTTGCAACTTCTGTTTTCATTTCTATTAAAAAAAAAAAAAAAATCATTTGCAGACAGACTTGCTCTGATAGGAAGTTCATCCAATTTGCACTGCAGCTGTGATGGTCATTCCAAAAATTTTATTTCCATGCGTCTCACACTTGGAATAAGGTATTTCCTTGCAACACAGCTGCTCAGTTGATTGAAGAAAAATTAAATCAAAAATTAAAAATTAAAGAAAAAGTCTCATCTGCATGATTTCTGCAGAGTGGTTCAGAAATTTAAATTAATAATAATAACAATAATAGTAATAATAATAATAACATGGTTTTGGGGCAGTAAGCAAGAATCAAATTAGACTTCAAGAATAAGAATCAAAGAGACTGAAAACCTGCAGCTACTAGAGATCAACAGCCTTTATACTTTGGCAGAATTTTCTACCTTCCTTCCCTCAATAGGGAAATATTTGAAAGTCAGTTTTTCAAATAAAACTTTTCCAAAAGGAAATGTGCACTGAGCTCTGCAGAACACCACTGCCATCAATATTTACCACAGGATGGTCATGACCTCAAAACAACCCTAAAGCATGACAAGAAAAGCCAGTTATTTATTGGGATTGAGAAAGATCAAATAACCAGAATATGACTAAAAAATAAGTATGAAATGAGTACAGAATGAGTATGAAATGAGTACAAAATGAGTATGAAATGAGTATGAAATGAATATGAAATGAGAATGACTACATCCAAGTTTTAAAAATTAAACCTGCATAATTTCTCTGAAGAGAAGTCCTATCTGCAGATGGGATTAATTCAAGATAATAAATGCAACGACACAAAAATCATTCGAAAGGCTCATGTTTACAACAGCTCCTCAAACCATTTGGGAAGCAATCCCAGGAAGGATCTTTGAGGGGAGGTTTTGTGGTTCTCCACCCATTTCAGGGCCCATCCCCGTGGCAAAAATTCAGCCTCTCCCGTGCCAAGCTATTTTTATTCTTGGAGCCATTTAAAATAACAACTCTGCCAGGCCCTCTTGACTCCCAGAGCTGAACACCAACAATGCTCAGATTTTTCATCTCCTGACATTTGGCTCTGATAAATTCTGCGATGGCTTCAAATGGCGAATTTTCAGTTCTTTGTCAGATGGGAAACACCCCAGTGTTTCCTCCAAGTATTTTTAATTTTTGCTGCAGAAATCTCCACCTTTTTAATAAGGCACCAACCTTTGTTCGCTGGGGTTTCCCTCCTTTTTTCCCTGTGTTTTCCTTCCTTTTTTCCCTGTGTTTTCCCTGTGTTTTCCTTCCTGTTTTCCCTGTGTTTTTCCTGTGTTTTCCCTCCTGTTTTCCCTATGTTTTCCCTGTGTTTTCCTTCCTATTTTCACTACATTTTCCCTGTGCTTTCCCAGTGTTTTCCCTCCTGTTTTCCCTGGGTTTTCCCTCCTTTTTTCCTTCCTGTTTTCCCTCTTATTTTCCCTGTGTTTTCCCTCCTGTTTTCCCTGTATTTTCCCTTCTCTTTTCCCTATGTTTTCCCTGTGTTTTCCCTGTGTTTCACTGGACTGACACCCAAGTTCAGCAGCCTCTGAGTGGACTCCGAGGTGTTCCCTGACATCACAAATTGTTGTCATTCCTCTCATTTTCTGTCAGTCAGGCCAGGGGAGGACAGACAGCCAGGCCTGGACATCCCAAAAAACCAGCACTGAACTGCAGCCTCAGCCTCTTTTTATCCCTTTTCATCTCTCCTCATATCCTGACTAAATTTTGTCCTTTTTTTTGGTCTCCAAGTGGTGTTTCCATCCCATCCAGATCACCTGGAGCAGCCTGGAGAGCTGCAAGCTGCAGTGGGGAAAGCTGCAGTGCATCAGGATTGCATCCAGGGAGATATCAATTATTCAGCCAATATAAATCTACACATTTTTTCCCTGTATGGGGATTTTAAAAATGCATGGATTTCACTTTTAGGGCAAGTTTGAAGCAACCTTTACAAAACGGGAGCAGAAGTTACTCCAACGAGCTCTGGCAGCTCCAGCTGCCTCGGCACGGCAAGGATTGGAGGGGAAATCCTCCAAGGAAATCCTACAGTCAAAAAAGGAGCAATTTGGACACCTATAAGCAATTTAAAAAACAAAAAAAACCAACAAACAAAACAAGCAAAACAAACAAACAATGAAACAAAAACAAAGAAAAAAACAAAGCCCAAAAAAACCCAAACAAAAAAAACACCAAAAAACCCAAAACAAACCAACCCCCCCCAAAACCACCAAAACAAACAACAAAAACAAAACAAAAAAACCCCCAAAAACAAAAATCAAAACCAAAAAACCATACCGCTAACCCTACAATGGTTTGGGCTGGAACGGATCTTAAAGATTATTATTCCAACCCTTCCACTGGACCTGACTGCTCAGGTTTTATCTTAAAACACACAGCAGATGTACGAGCTGGTTTTGTGTCAAAGATGACCCCTCTCAGCTGTTAATAAAGCCCTGTTAAATGTATTTTCAGGGTAGAAACCTCTCTGATTTTCTGCTGGAACAGGAGCATTTTGGAGCCCCAGCTCCTGCTGTTCACATCCATGACCCGACACACAAATGCCTCTCCCCACTTGAGTCACTCAATGAATTTCTATGCAAATTTCTCGCCCAGAAAAAATGCATTACTAACTCTGATGAAATCCACAGATAGCGCCTCGCAAACTTCCCTGTTCATGCTCTGTCTCAATCCAGACTGTTCAATTCCGTTTGGAATTCGGTTTTTGAGACGTGACAGAAGGATTTCAAAAGCTGGATATAAAATAAGAAAACTCAATACCCACAGAATGAGTAATTAGTAGTAAAATCTCTCATACAGAGCAGAATTTAACTCAGATATTCTTATCTTTACCAAAATGAATCAATTAACAAACGAACTGATTTTGGTTTCCTGGAAAAATCAAGGAAAGGAAAATCCAAGGAAAGGAAAAGACTTTACTTGTTTCACTATTATTTTTAAAACTTTCCCTCAAACCTCCCTTTGGTCTGCTGACATCTTCAGTTTATTTTTTGAGAAGAAGTCAAGCTCCCTCCATGCAGTCACACAATTTCTGCAAATGAAAGAGGATAAATAAATACCCTCTAATAAATAATAAATAAAATTTGCCATAAATTCTGCAAATAAAAGAAGAAGACAGGGATAAGGAAGGCCAGATAAGGTCCAGTGCCAGGTCCCTGCCAGGGATCCAGGAATTCACCTGACTTTGGACCCTTTGCAACCCAAGTGCAATTCAGAACAGCTCTGCTTTTATCAAGCTGATGCAAACAAGAGATCATTAAAATGTTTACCAACTCCAACAGGTTCAAATGGCCTCAGATACGGAAAATTATCACCCCTGAAACAACAAAGCCTTCCAGCATCGGCCTTGGACCTCCTGCTGAAGTGCAGGGAACGCTGATAATCCCAAATGATCACTTTTAATTCCAAATGATCGCTTGGAGAGAGCTGCTCCCACAACCCCTGCGCTCCCCGGGGCACCTGCAGGCACAGGGAGCACAGAAAGCTCTGCTGGAGTGTTTTGCTGCCTTTCCCTGCTCTGAGCAGCCTCTCCTGGCAGGCTCTTGACCCCTGACATCTCCTTAGCGCCGTTCCTGGGCAGCGCAGCCCAACGAGCGCGGCAGCCAAGGCAGCGCCTGTAGGATTTGCATCTGTGGTGTTTGGGTCGGTTTGTTTCGGACCAGAGATCTCCGGAGCCAGGCTTAGAGCATGAGTGTTGGGGAGGATGAAATAGGAAAGTCTTATAAATATGATTAGCTGGCAAAAGATGCTGAGAATATGGAAACTATGAGCGAGATTGAAATGAAGACAAACTTTGAGATACCAAACCCCAGTGACTGAACAACTGGAAAACAATGGTGTGGCCACTGAAGGTAATCCCCTTTGGATTAAACAATTCCCCTTTGGATTAAACAATTCCCCATTTGATTAAACAACCCCCTCTGCTTGCAGTCAGGCCCAAGGGTCAGAGCAGACCCTACCAACTTAAGCAGAGAGTACAAAAAGCAGTTTTTAGAGTTTAAAATCTAACACCGTATGGTAATGCAATGACTCTCATAGGCTGTATGTAAATGCTGTAGGATTTGTATCTTGTTCTAGATTGGTTAGTGAAAATTAGAATATTCAGCACAGAAGATGATTTATTGTATTGTAAGCGAGAACCATGGCATTCTGCATTCTGCATTCTGTATTCCATATCCTGTACTTCTCTCTCTCTCTCTCTCTCACCTCCCTGCCCTGCTCTGAGCTGTGCCTGGCGGCTCTTAGTGGTCTCCTACCCCCACGCTTTATTATAATAAACTTCATGCTCTAAGACCAAAATCCAGAGATCTCTCATCTCCGTCCAGGCCGTCTGAAGCAAATCACACCATAGACAGCAATCCTGGAGATCCAAATCCTACACATGAGGTTTATTGTGAAAGGGCATTGGTGTAGGAGACCTGCTAGGAACTGCCAGACACAGCTCAGAGCAGGGCAGAGAGGTGAGAGAGAGAGAGAAGAGAAGTACGGAATAGAATACAGAATAGAATGAACACAGACAGAATATTGTGGTTGCCGTTTACAATACAATAAATCATCTTCTGTGCTGAATATTCTAATTTTCACTAACCAATCTAGAACAAGCTACAAATCCTACAACATTTCCATACAGCCTAGGAGAGTCATTGCATTACCATACGGCGTTAGATTTTAAACTCTAAAAACTCTTTTTGGACCCTCTGCCGAGTTGGTAGGGTCTGCTCTGACCCTTGGAGCTGTCTGCAAGCAGAGGGGATTGCTAAATCAAAAGGGGAATTGTTTAATCAAAAGGGAGATGACCTTCAGTGGCCACACCATTGTTTTCCAGTTGTTCAGTCACTGGGGTTTGGTATCTCAAAGCTTGTCTTCATTTCAATCTCGCTCATAGTTTCCATATTCTCAGCATCTTTTGCCAGGTAACCATATTTATAAGGCTTTCCTATTTCATCCTCCCCAACAAGCGCCGATGTGCTTCGGAGCTGTTTGTTGGGATCAGGATCCAAGGCAGCTCAGCGCTGGCTGGGAGCTCATTCCTACCACTAATTACATCTCCCTGCAAAATATTTACATATTTGCTGCTTCTGACCACTCATTATCTCTTTTTTCCCTACCATGTCGCCCAGTGCTGCTGCACAGCAATAACGCTGCAGGTTGTGTGGAGTTGGCTCAGCTTTAGGCAATAATAAGTTCCTGTTCAGCTTTCTTCATTTGATTTCCTCTCCTCATGTGGCTACGGAGGCAGGACAGAGCACAGGCAACCTCCCTCACAATGTAATTAATTTAATTTCTTTTTATTGTTCCCAACTCATCCCTGGTCACCTTGAAACGCCCCTAACTCCGAATAGCAATTTTCTTGCAAGACACAACTTGAATGCAAGATAGATCAGGAGGCCTTAAATGTTTTATTAAGGTAACTTTGAAAGTGAAAACAAAAAAACCCAACCCACTTAACTCGATCATCTGGGGCATTTTTATGAGAGAATAAACCCCTGCTATGTTCCCTAATTTCACTTTTCTTTCCTTCTTTAAATCAGAGCACGCTGCCCATCCTCACTCCCAACCTCAGAGGAGTTGGGCTCCTGGATCAAAAGCTTCCAGGAGTTTTTTTTTTTAAATTTTTCCAGGGCATGTATTTAAGTCTGAACAGCAGAAAATGAGAGAGAGGCAGGAATTCAGCCCCAGGAACCCTCCCTGAAGGCAGCACAGTGATTTCTGCAGTGCCCCTTCTTTATTTTGGGTTTTCAGGTCCTGCAGGAAAGGCTCTGATGGGAAGGACAGGAACAGTGAGTCCTTCTCCAGAGGAACAGGTGAGCACAGCGATTGTGCTCTGGGAATTTGGGCTTTGATTCCCTTCTGGGGCTCCTGAAACCACCACGCCTCGCCTGACACCCCTGCCTGGCTTTTTACAACATTTTTTGTACCGAAAATAGCGTTTTACACTCAAAACGTGCCCCACAGCACAGGGTTTGGCTCAGGTTCAGAGCAGAGCTTCTCAGGAGCTCATTTTGGGGTGGAATAAACTCCCAGATGCAGGATCTGCAATGAGAATTGGTGCTGCTGGTGTTAAAAATGGGAATTAGCCCCCAGATGCAGGATCTGCAGTAAGAATTGGTGCTGCTGGTGTTAAAAATGGGAATTATCTCCCAGATGCAGGATCTGCAAAGAGAATTGGTGCTGCTGGTGTTAAAAATGGGAATTATCTCCCAGATGCAGGATCTGCAATAAGAATTGGTGCTGCTGGTGTTAAAAATGGGAATTAGCTCCCAGATGCAGGATCTGCAAGGAGAATTGGTGCTGCTGGCGTTAAATTTGGGAATTAGCTCCCAGATGCAGGATCTGCAAGGAGAATTGGTGCTGCTGGTGTTAAAAATGGGAATTAGCTCCCAGATGCAGGATCTGCAAGGAGAATTGGTGCTGCTGGCGTTAAATTTGGGAATTAGCTCCCAGATGCAGGATCTGCAATGAGAATTGGTGCTGCTGGTGTTAAATTTGGGAATTGGCTCCCAGATGCAGGATCTGCAGTGAGAATTGGTGCTGCTGGTGTTTAGGTGCCATTAATTTCTTAACAATCCAATTAAACGAAGAGGCCGAGGTGTGCAGAGCCCGGCAGGAAGGTGCCGGTGTCATGTTAAACAACAGAAGGCAGACGAGGAGGGGCTGACAGGGAAAAAAAGGAGAAAAAATGGGGGAAAAAAGGGAAAAAAGGGAAAAAGGGGAAAAAGGGGGAAAAAGGGGGAAAAAAGGGGAAAAAGGGGAAAAGGGGAAAAAGGGAATAAAAGGGAAAAAAGGGGAAAAAAGGAAAGAAAGGAAAAAAGGAAAAAAGGAAAAAAGGGGAAAAAAGGAAAAAAAGGAAAAAAGGAAAAAAGGAAAAAAGGAAAAAAGGCGAAAAAAGGAAAAAAGGGAAAAAGGGAAAAAAGGAAAAAAGGAAAAAAATGAAGAAAAGGAAAAAAGGGGAAAAAAGGAAAAAAAGGAAAAAAGGAAAAAAGGGGGGAAAAGGGGAAAAAAAGGGATAAAAAGGGGAAAAAAGGGGAAAAAAAGGGGAAAAAAAAAAGGAGCAATTGCACCTGGGAGAAAACAAGAGAGGGGCTCCAAACTTCTGTTTCCAGTCCATTTCTGATCGCTATGAGATCAGCCCGGAGCCATGAGCAGAAAGTCAAGCCTGTAAAATGATCTGCAAACACCTGTTCACAGAGCTATTCCATGTTTTTGTGACCCACTTTTGAGATACTTCTGATCAGAGGCCCAGGGACATCAATTAAAGCCACTGTGACATAAAAAAAAATGCAAAGTTTTCAATTTGTGTATTCAAAAAAAAACAAAACCCCAACTCATTTAAATGGTGTTTGCCACTGGAATTGTATTTAGCTTTCCTGTCAACTGGAGGTGCTGGGAAACTCAGCAACGAAGCATTCCAGTAAAAAAATATCTCTTTTCTGTAATAGCTTTGAGGTTACAGCCTCTCCTATTATTCACCCACACCATCTTCCCTCCCTGGCAGGTTTTTCCTTAATAAGACAGACACCAGCATGCCAAAAAAGCTTTTAAAAGCTCCATTTGAAAGAAGCCATTCCAACAGGCAGCTGGAAACGCTTCCTTTGGCTCTTCAGCTGAAGGTTTACACGGACACTTTGGAATACACACACTCCAAAAGCCTGGAGTGCTCCAGAGTATCCTGAGAGATTCCCTCATTTATTTATTTATTTATTTATTTATTTGGAGTATTTTTCTGCTCATCACACGCAGAGCTGCAGCCTGACCCAGCATGTTGGGATACAACAAAAAGGCAAACAAGTCTTTTTTTTTGTTTTTTTGGGGTGGTGTTTTTGGTGGTGGTTTTTTTTTTTTTGTTTGTTTGTTTTGTTTTTGTTTTTTGTTTTGTTTGTTTGGGGTTTTTTTTTGTATGGGGGTTTTTTTTGGGGGGTAGTTGGTTGTTGGGGTTTTTTTTGTTTTTTTTTTAAATAAAGTTTAAAACTTAAACTCTTAACAAATTTATTTCTCAGAACCTGAGAATATACTCTATCACCCTAATACGGTAATGAATTAAAATAATAGATATAAACAGCGTGTGTTTGCCTCTGAAAGTTGAAGGAAAATAGAGTTATTGAAGTGGTAACATCGAGGTACAAGCTCCTACCAGGAGGTTCTCCTCAAAGCAGGAAAAATGTGTGTTTTTAGAAAATCATTGACTATTTTTCCAGCATTCTTTTTGAAGATGAGGCTACCTTGGGCAGGCAGGACAACCTCCAGTTCTGGTCTAATTCCAATTGTAACGAGTCTGAAGAAAAGGTTCCTGACCTCACCACATTATTTGGCTTTTATTTAGTTTTTCATTCTGCTTTTATTTACAGCAACGATATCCACAGAAAAGAAAAAAAAAAAACCAAGGAAAAACGCAAGCTCACAGAACTAAAAACCGATAGTAAATAACATTCTGCATCAATGCCAAATAAAAATAACGCGAAGCAATTTATCAGGGTACATAAGAGCTTAAAAAGAATTCAGGCTGATGATTTCAATGTTTGTCAGTTTAAACCATCACAGAAAGTGCTTATTTAAAGCACTGATTGAAATAATTCCACCCCGGAGGCAGGAGATTGCTGCTGCCCTCCAAGTTAAAAATAAAATCCCCATTAACCTCAGCAACAATTTCCTAATTGCCAAGGATTACAAATTTTGCAGGCGACGTTCATCCACTGAGAATTCCATTTCTTCATTCCCCAAAGCCCTCCTGTGATCACAGTCCTCAGGCTTTGGAGAGAGCCAAATTTTAGGGATGGCTTTTGTATGGCAGCATCAAACATTTGGGGAAATGAGGGAGTTTGGCACCCCAATCTCTGTCAGGTCATGAAATAAAGGGCCAAACTTTGGCTGTGATTTCCCTTTTCTCCACCAAACTTCAGATGTGATTTCCCTTTTCTCCACCAAACTTTGGCTGTGATTTCCCTTTTCTCCACCAAACTTCAGCTATGATTTCCCTTTTCTCCACCAAACTTCAGATGTGATTTCCCTTTTCTCCACCAAACTTTGGCTATGATTTCCCTTTTCTCCCACACCAATAAGGGCCAAACTTTGGCTGTGATTTCCCTTTTCTCCACCAAACTTTGGCTGTGATTTCCCTTTTCTTTCACACCAATAAAGGGTCAAACTTCAGCTGTGATTTCCCTTTTCTCCCACACCAAAAAGGGCCAAACTTCAGCTATGATTTCCCTTTTCTCCACCAAACTTCAGCTGTGATTTCCCTTTTCTCCCACACCAATAAAGGGCCAAACTTCGGCTGTAACTCCCCTTTTCTCCACCAAATTTCAGATGTGATTTCCCTTTTCTCCACCAAACTTTGGCTGTGATTTCCCTTTTCTCCACCAAACTTCGGCTTTGATTTCCCTTTTCTCCCACACCAATAAAGGACCAAACTTCAGCTATGATTTCCCTTTTCTCCACCACATTTTAGCTGTGATTTCCCTTTTCTTCCACACCAACAAAGAGCCAAACTTCAACTGTGATTTCCCTTTTCTCCACCAAACTCTGGCTGTGGTTTCCCTCTTCTCCCACACCAACAAAGAGCCAAACTTCAGATGATTAGGAATAAATTCCCAATGAAAAACTCATTTTGTTTTATGGGATCATCCAGCCTCTTGCCCGACTTCTCTGCTTCTCAGCAGAAATAAGCCCCCAGGAACCACATCACATATATATCTATATATCTATATCTATATATATCAGATTCAAAAAACATCCCAACATTAAACTCACCTTCTACATCCTGCGTAATGTCCTATACACCTCCAAAAACACTTGAATAAGAAATAAAAAAAGCTAGAAAAATCAGAAAAAAAGCTAGAAAAATCAGAAAAAAGCTAGAAAAATCAGGAAGGCAGATGAAAGCTCAGGCGTATAAACATCAAGAACACTAAGGAGAAAAGCACATTTCCTTCTCCCCTTCCTCCTACTCCCACACTTCATTCCTTAAGCACAAAGCCTTGGACAGAGATTTCATTTCATGCCAACCACAATCAGATATTTCAATAGCTCAGCCTCGGTGTTTGGTTGTTTGGTTGGAGCATACGTTCAGGGAAAATGCAGCCCGTGCACAGAGTACCTGAAATAAATCACATTCCCATTCCAAATGAAGTTTAAAGAAGTGGCACAGCGCAGAGCTGTATTATGGGCCACGGTCTTTCACTCAGAAGAAATGTTTCACACCCTCCAGCAGTTTTCTATCGGGAAGAGAATGAAAAAGTAAAGAGATTTATTACATTAAAAAGCATATTGATTGAAAGCGGTGCTGTATGACAGCTCCAGCTATTATAACAGAACTTAATAAAATCAAATGTTTACCCCTGAAGGGGATCTGGGGGGAAAAAAAATAAAAAAGGCTTTATCAACACTTATGACAATGAGCAAATTTGCAAGGGATAACATTTTAGTGCTGAAAGTAAATGCAAATAAGTGCTGATTTCTCCAGGGGAGCTTTGAGGTTTGCCCACACGGAGCCGTGGCTAATTGCGCCGTGGTTTAGCAGGGAAAACACGTCCTGGGATTGTCTGGCTGGAGATGTCAGCTGCTCCCCCAGCTGGGCAGCACACAAGGTCGGGGCTGATGAGAGCAGCCCATGTTTCAGCATCACAATCGATTTGTAGGAGCAGCAGGACAGCCCTTGGTGCTGCCATGCTGCTCTGGGGCTGGGCACGGCCTGGGATGGTGTTCATCCCTCCTTCCTGTCCACTCTGCTCCTCCATCCTTCCTGTCCACTGTGCTCCTCTGTCCTTCCTGTCCACTCTGCTCCTTCCTCCTTCCTGTCCACTGTGCTCATCATTCCCTTTGTCCACTCTGTTCCTTCCTCCTTCCTTTTGTCCACTCTGCTCCTCTGTCCTTCCTGTCCACTCTGCTCGTCCCTCCTTCCTTTTGTCCACTCTGCTCCTTCCTCCTTCCTTTTGTCCACTCTGCTCGTCCCTCCTTCCTGTCCACTCTGCTCATCCCCCTGTCCATTCTGCTCTTTCCTCCTTCCTTTTGTCCACTCTGCTCATCCCTCTTTCCCTCACCCACTCTGCTCATCCCTTCCATCCCTGTCCACTCTGCTCATCCCTCCCTTCCTTTTGTCCACTCTGCTCCTTCCTCCCCTCCTTCCCTGTCCACTCTGCTCCTTCCTCATTCCCTCACCCACTCTGCTCATCCCTTCCATCCCTCGTTCCCCATGTCCACTCTGCTCCCTCCTGCTTCCCTTTGTCCACTCTGCTCATCCCTTCCTTCCCTGTCCACTCTGCTCCGTCCTGCTTCCCTTTGTCCACTCTGCTCATCCCTTCCTTCCCTGTCCACTCTGCTCCTTCCTCCTTCCTTTTGTCCACTCTGCTCATCCCTCCTTCCCTGTCCATTCTGCTTATCACTCCCTTTGTCCACTCTGCTCATCCTTCTTTCCCTCATCCACTCTGCTCCTTCCTCTTCCCTGTCCACTCTGCTCATCCTTCCTTCCCCGTCCACTCTGCTCATCCCTTCCCTGTCCACTCTGCTCATCCCTTCCTTGTCCACTCTGCTCATCCCTTCCCTGTCCACTCGGCTCCTTCCTCCTTCCCTTTGTCCACTCTGCTCCTTCCTCCCTTTAGCTCACTCTCCTTCCTCCTTCCTCTTCCCTCACCCACTCTGCTCATCCCTCGCTCCCCTGTCCACCCTGACTCTCACACCACACCAGACCCCAAGATCCCATCCCAGCTCAGTGGATCCACCACCAGCTGCTTTTCTGGGATGGCTTTTCCACAGGAGTAGAAAGAAAGGTGGATTTCTCCTCCATCCACATTATTTGATGGCAAACCACCCAGAGCTGAAAGCCTGCTCTTAACAATGACTTTCTGTTCTTTTTGGTTTTTAGTGTGACCAAGATATTTCCCCTGGAAATATCAGACCTTCCTGCATCAGGCCAGATCTGGTCCAAGCTGTGTTTGCCATATAAACATCAAACTTCGTGGCATAAATGAGCAATTATTTAAACTAAAATTTACACACCCTCACCAGTCTTACTTACCCTGAGTATTTGTCAGTATTTTGGCGCCTGCAAACCTTTTTTTCTCTCGTAAACTGTAATGAAATTTGCATTTTTGCAAACCTATGCTGCTTTCAAATGAAACCTACTTTTGGCACGAGCTTGAAACTGCTTTAATAAAGCCACCAGCTGAAGTGTTAAACACCAGCTAAAAACAGGAGTAAAAGAACACAAACAGCCCGAAAGGAAAAAAAAATCTCCAACTTGTTGCAACTCCTGATTTTACACACAGCTTAGAACAGCCTGGAGATTCACCATGGACATTTTTTGTCAGAATTAAAACTTCCTTTTGGAGCTGCCTTATCTGTAGGCTTTATTGTTTGATGACCTTGTGGGTGAAGTGAAACTCTGCAGGATCATAAAGAGAAAGGGTCACGAAATGTTGATGACCTTCTCCAGGCTGGAATGGAGCCCGAGGAACAGGTCTGTCCTGCTGGGCTGGGACCTGGGGACACAGCCACCCTGGGGAATGCTGCTGATGCCCTGAGCACGAGAGGAGCAGCCAAGGGAACCTGGAGCTCCCAGCTCTGCTTTAAAGAACTCAGTCCATGCCAGGAGGGCTGGAATGGGCACAGCTCCTCGGACAAGGTGCAGGGTTTGGGGGATTGATGCCTTCAAGGATTTCTAGTTTTTTACTCTGCTTGTATCTGTATCTTGCTGCCGTTCTGTGTTTCTCACAAAGTGCTAAAATCCTCTGTTCCAGCACCTTTGGCCAAACTAGGCTCTCTGAATGAGATTCGAGGACATGTTCATTGCCCTAGGGCTCAAAAATATGTAAGCAACAGTGAGCTGGGGGAGAGGGCCTGGGGTGGTGAACATCATCACCTGAGGGTGAGATTGCAGAATTTAGGGCCAATCTGCTAATGGGACAGAACTCATCAAAGGTGAAGGGATTGTGAAAATGAAATCATTCATTTTGGGTGTAGTCCCCGAGGGGGACTTTGCTTGCCCAAATGGACCTGCAAGGCTTTTGCAGGCCTTGAATAAACTGTCTGCTTTTAAACTCCTAATTTGCCTTGGCCTCTGTTTCGGGTAGCCTGTCCTTTAGGCACCAGGGTGAGGGACAGGAGTGGGGACAGCACTGCAGGGATGAGGAACGTGGGCGAGGAGTCTCTGTGGGGCACGGGGCAGGGCTGCAGCAGGGCCCAAAGGGCGGCGACTCCATTTAAACTTCGAGATTTTACCAAATATTGCTGGAAAAAATTGGAGCAAGAGGCGTGTGACTTTGTGTGTAATTAGAGCACTTCAGTGAGCTTGGGGAAATCTCCTGCCAAGGGCAGGGATTCAAAGCAGGAGCAGCACACGAGCATTGGGTGCCTTTTCCCAGATCTCTCTGTGTTTTTATGCTGTGTGCAGAGTGCAGAGCAAGACCTGCACCTCAAAACCCCAAAAATATCAGTTCCAGGTGCCCCTGGATTGCCTTTCCTGGAATGGGATGGGTTGGAAGGGACACCAAAGCTGATCTCACACCTTCCACTGTCCCAGGCTGCTCCAAGCCCTGTCCCACCTGGCCTGGGACACTCCCAGGGATGGATCCCAAACCTGGCTGATCCCATACCACAACCCCACTCATTTTGGGGGAGAGGAACGTGTCCAAAAGCTCCAAAGGTGGAGTTTCACTTCAGTGCTGAGGCAGACACAAAACCCCAGATAAAGAGGGGCAGGGCTGAAGAGTCCTGAGAAAAAAGGGAAAATTCACAAGTGCCAGATCCAGCGTGTGGGAATCCTGCCACGAGCATGGGACATCCCCCCAGTGCCAGAACTGCTGCAGGAAAATGCAGCCACCAGCAAAACCCAGACAGCAGCAAAACACAGCCACACAGCCAAGAGATTGTTTCAGAAGGGAAACTGCCAGGAGCCAAATCACAGCTTTAAGGCACAATTTACACCATAAATATTTGGGTTTCTAGCAAAAAAGGGAGGGAGGAGAAATCCTGCCCTGCTCCAAAAGAGCTCCTGGAAGCAGGACATTGGAGGCAATCTGCTGCTTTCATTAACCCACATGACAGAGGAGATGATTTTTTTTTTGCTCTCACTATTAAGCACAAAAATATCTAAAACAGAACATGATCAGAACAACAGAAATGATCAAAATCCCACTGCTCCAAGACTTTCCTCCCCATCCACAGCAATTCCCAATGTGAACACATCCTATGGAGGAGTCTGGAGTTCCTCAAGTTCCCAGGGAAAAACTTCAATGACTTTGATAATCTAAAAGCATCTCATAATCAAAATTGATTTCATTAAACCAGAGGCAGTCTGTTGGCAGCCTGTGAGCCCAGACAGGGAAACACCGATTAAAACAAAGCTGGCAAAACACATTAAAAATTAATTGACTTCTTGATTTTTATCAAAATTGAAAAAGGCTCAATCCTACACCCAATGATACAGCCCTGAATGGCAGCAATTAAAGTTCCTCCTTCCAATTACAGCTTTTTACACCATTTTAATCAATTTTTGTACAGCAAATGAGCGTAGAGTTTAACCCTAAATCAAATCAGCATGGTGTTGTAGGGGGAAAATCGTAATCCTGGAGCATGATACGCAATAAATAACTATAAATATTTATAAAACTTAGATAAACTGAACAAAATGACAGAAATGTTCCTGTATATCATTTTTTACTTATATTTTAGGCCACTAGAGGGGAATTTATGAGCAGATTTGGGACTTGCCTATCAACATGACCTCACCTATGTAAATATTTATTCAAACATTCGGGCACTTCGCAGGGGATTCTAGATTAGAAACCAAAGGAAATGACTATAAAAGGAAAACCACGCCAGCAGTTGCTGTTTAAAAACTGCAAAGCCTCAAAGACTTCACCTCACAACTGCGCTACAACACCCAGAGAAACTCCAAAGCTGCTGTTTGATTTATTCCTACCTTTTATAAAATCCCAAGCCATTAACCCTGAACGGCCTTTACTCAAACGCCTGACAGATAAATTGTCATTGCTGAGATTGCTTAAGCAGTTTGGTATCTGAGGGATGGGCTTGGCATTAGATTTAAAAAAAAAAAAACAAACCAACAAATAAAAAAGTAGAATTGTCAGCTTTGTTTTCTTTCAGCACAGCACAAACTCCTCTGCTGTGAGGATGACAGAGCTGGAGTTGAGTGCCCAGCAGGTTTATTTGGGCACAGCTGGCACCGTGCCCTCTCCTCCAGGCCTTACCTCAGCATTCCTGTGCCCACAGCCTCACACTAAGGACTCTCCACCATAATCTCCTGACCTTTCCCTTTTCTTGGTGTCTTTGGAGGTTAATCAGTAACCAGAGCCTCCTGCCAGCCCTTGGTGTGCTCGTTCCAAGGTCCTGAGCCCCACGGAGCATCGGTCCCTTCCACACTGCTCCCTCCTTCCCCACTGCAGCTCCCCACCTCTCCCTGCGCTGGAAATAAAATTAAAAAGGTGTATTTTACATCCTAAACCACCGCCTCAGCAGCTCCAAAACCCAATTATTCCGTGCAAAAAAGCTCTTCCCCACAACTGCAGATCATAAGGGACAAGTCTTGCCACGTCCCCGTGAAGGAGGTGGAGGGAAATAAAAAGAGACATTTTTTATGGGACAGTTACTGAGCTTTAATTTCCCACATCCGTTTACGGCTGCAAACAAGCACAGGCAGGGGAAGGTACTATCTATTACCAGAATTATTTTTAAAACCTTCACCCCACAGGGTTAGGAGGAAACCAATGATTTACAGCAGAGCCATAACTATAAAAGTGCAGATGGGAGCTGAGCTGCTTTGCTCTTGTCTGGTGCTGAGATCTCATTAAACTGCGTGCTTAAACCTTAAATATTTGAGAGTAAACGGTAGTTAAAATAGGGAAATCATTCTCATTAAGAAGCCAGCCTTTCCTCTGCTCAGCTTCCCAGCTCAGCATTTGGGGTTTGGTCATTTGTGGAGTTTGACACAGCTCGATGTTCCAGCCTGGACAGCCCCAAAACTCCTAAATAAAGGGGAAAGGGCAAGGAAAAAAAAACACTCAAGCCATCTTTAAACCTTAAAAAGAAGCTGATGAGAGAACAGACACTTTCTTCTCTTCTTTTATGAGTTAGATCACCTTGAAGGGTGATCCTTTGGCCAAAGTCATTCCATGAGACAACAGGCAGCAACTTTTCTTTGTTCTAAGTTTACTTCTTTGACCTCTACCTGCTCTGCACCATTATTATTATTATTATAATTATTATTATTATTACCAAGAAACAAACTTTTAATAAACGGTTGCACTACACACCATGTATCCAACTTTATCTCTGAAATATTCTTGCGTTTAACAAGTTACTGCAGCAGACCAGAGCATTAATAATTATTTTTGCTTACTCCTTTCTCCTTAAGCCATCCACAAAACCCAAGGCAGTGGCTGCCAACCTATCCAGGCTAAAATTAGAAGCTGGAAGAGGAAATGACATCAGAGAAAAGTTGAATTTATGCAAAATGTTGGCTATATTAAAGCAGAATTCAGAAATCTTCATAAATTAGCAGTGCACACTAATTGAAGCTGCTTGAATCATGCTCCTCCATCCTTCCACTTCAACAGGATATGACAGGAAGTAATTAATGGAGACAAGCTCCCTTGCATATAGCTGGAAATAATTAATCTCATTTCTGGTATTGGCGGTTTGGAAAAACTGATTTTTCCTCATATAGAACAGTTTGTTTCACACGTAACCCCAGGGATCAGCAGTTCTTTATTCTTTAAACACACATAAAGAAATTTAATGGGAGCCCATGTGGAAAATGTAACCTTCACAAAGGCTTTGCCACGTGTGGAGATAAAGAGTTTCACAGAGTCTTTAAAAAAATAAAAATAAGACATACAAAACCCCAACTCGAATAGAGACCTAAAATTTAGTGTTATGTATGAGGGATTAAATAAGAGCATAATTTTTTATTTCTTCCCCCTCATTTTCTACTTAAAATTACAAAACCTGCTTAGAATAAAACCTGTTCATTATCTCGGTTTTTTTTGCTGTATGCACAGCACACAGTTCATGTTCTTCTGATCAATTTCACCCCAAATTTAAAGCTTGAAACTAATTAGGTCCTCGACTTATTTTTGTAGGAGTGAAGGCCATGAAGAACACTTAGGATTCCATTACGAATAACAGATGCTAGAGACATACATTTATAAAACACTAAATTTAGAAAGATTCAAAAGAGAGATCTGCTGAACCTTCCAAAATTAAAAGCCTCCTTGTACTTTGCCACTGAATCCATTAGAGCAAGTTCTGGGGAAGCAGAACACAAAAGGCCAAGGAGTTTTCCACAGATCCAACATTAATGCACCCCATGGATGTAATTTCAAGATCCCCAACAAAGCAGGAGGGATCTGTAGGGCACATGAGCTGAATGACATTCTCTGTGTTAGTTGGGGGTTATTCAATACCCTGAATTTGCAATCTTGTGTAGGGCGAGATACAAAATTAATGAAAGAAATCAGATCCCCCTTTTCGCAGCGTATCCCACTTCCATCTGCGACAACCTCGCAATTCTCTGTTTCAAAACACCGCTCAGATCCTGCCCCGATTGTTTTGGCTGCGCCGTTCCCACAAGGAAACTCAGTTTACACAAAGGCAGAGCAGCAGCACCTTCCCTGCTGGCCACAAAGAGCCAGATGGCCCCGAGAGGATGCTCGGAGCTCGTGTTCCTCCAGGAAAAGCTGGGAACCACTTTGGGATCCATCACCATTGCCACCCTTGTCCCTCGAATGCCCAGGGACGGTGACCTGGCCCGGGAATGGCAGCAGGAGTTGGCACAGCTCTGCCCCAGCCCAAATCAGATTAAAAACCACAAAACCAGGGCTCAGGCACCACCAGCATTTTTTACGAAGCCGCCAGTTCTCAGAATCCCAAGAGTTTGCATTATTCAAAGGGGGCAAAGCACTCGACATGAGAGGAGAACCCAAGTTCGTCCCAACCCCGGCGGTGGCTTCGCGACCCTGAGCCCACGGCCTGGATTTTCCAGGTTCAGCAGGGCAGCAAATGCCATCCCTGTGCCACATCCATGGCTGGCCACTGCCAGGGCTTTCCCAGGAAGGACTTTGACCCCCTGATCTGGAGAGCAGCCGGAGGAACACCCAGGCAGGGTGTTCACACAGGGTGTTATCCTTGGCAGGGCGTTCACCCAAAAACTCCCAACATTTCTCTCCATCACCCCCCAAATTTCTCTCACACCCAGCGCAGCCCTTGCTGGAGCTGATTTACCACACAAGGACAAACTCCCCGTCCTTTGCCAGTTACGAAACGCGTGCTTTGTGCCACACAAGAAGCTGTGTGGCAGCACCACATCCTAAAGGCAGAGGAAGCCGCAGTTCCAACACTCAGCATCCGCACCCCGCGGAGCATCCCAGCGAGCTGGACCCATCCCACGGTGAGCCCGAGGGACACGGCCCTGCCCGGGGACACGGAGAGGTGAAACAGCACCGAGTCCCCAATGCCAGCGCTGCATGTCCCCAAGGGAAGGGGCAGCGCCACAGCGCAGTTGTAATGACATAAACTCCGCACGATTCCCAAACACGATGCTCATGCTCAGCTCGCTCGCTGGAGAGGGAATTACTGCGAGGCACATTTCACACACACACACACACACACTTTCAGAGCCTTCAGGTCCATTCCTGAACCTCTTTCTTTTTTTTTAACCTCTGCCGATGAGCCTGGGAGAAGGCAGCCCGGTGCCAAAATCACATCACACCACACTTGGCTGTAACAAAAGATGACTCCGGGGAGTTTGTGCTCATCATCGTTATTCCACGCACGTCAGAGCCACCTCCAAGAGCTTTTCCTTCAATTAAACCTTTACTACCGCAGAGGGCAAAGGGGGTAAAAAACGCGTTTGTGCCCCGCTGAGCGTGGAAAGGGTAACGAGGGATAAAGGGAAGGGAGGATCACACAGCCCTTATTTAGAGACACCCAAAAAGCAAGGCAATCCCCCTCCCCGCAATGTACAAGAAAACCACACAAACCTGGTGGGTGAGAACACATCCACGCCTTGCCCTGGACCATCCTCCCTCCCGCACCCCCCTCTTTTTGTTGTCGTTGCATTATTTTTTTTTCCAGCCGAGCACTTGCCTCTCCTCCGTGCCCATCAAATATCCCGAAGATGGAGGGGTGAGTCTTGTTCACCAGGTCAGTGATTACTTCGAACCTGTCCTCCATGTGATCCCTCCGGCCTTGGATGGAGTAGACAGCCACGTTGTGGCTCTTGAACTCCCAGGTCTTGGAGAACTCAGCGTCCAGCACGTCTAAACCCCCGAGCCTGTCATTCTGCATGATCTCGGCCACCTTGCCCTTCACCATCTTCACCGCATCCCTGCTGGACTTAACAATGGTTTTCACCTCATCCGTGTGGAAGAAATAACTCCACAGGGCCAGGCTGATGCACAGCAAGAACAGGGTCTCCGGTCTGAGCAAGAAGTAACGCATGATCCGACCCAGCAGAGACAGCAAAGTCATTGTATCCTCTATCATTTATTATCGCGACCGTGTCTCCCCACAGCATGCAGCGGGGCGGCTCCGAGCCCGGGGCCGCTCAGTGCATGCTCGGCCGGCCGGGCAGCGCCGAGCCCCGCGCTCCGCTCCCTCGGGCTCCGCCGCCGCTGCTGCCGCGGGCTCCGCGCTCCCGGGCGGCCCCTCCGCCGCGCCCCGGCCCCGCGGCGCCCCGTCCCTGCCGCGGGGGCGCGGGCCCGCCGATGGATGCGCGGAGCCCTCCGCCGCCGGATGCCTCCCGACCGCCGCTCGGCGCCGCAGCTCGGCCCGGGAGGTGGCTGCCAGGGCCGCCCGCGGTACCTGCGTCCCGTGTCCCCCGCGCCCGGCGCTGCCCGCCCTCCTTCCCCCGGGCGGAGCGTCCCGGCCGCCGCCCCCGCCCCGCCCGGCCGCGCCGCGGGACTACAAATCCCGGCAGCCCCCGCGGCAGCGCCCCGGAGCCGGGCGGGGGCGCGGTGCATGCTGGGAGTTGTAGGCCGGGAGCGCAACCGGGGGGAGGAGAAACGCCCGGAAAAAAGGAAAAAATATTTAATCAAACTGTGCCCCATCCCTGGAAGGGTCCAAAGCCAGGCTGGACGGGGCTTGGAGCAACCTGGCATAGTGGATAACTTTGCCCATAGGATGAAATGCTCATTAAGGTCCCTTCCAACCCAAACCACTCTGGGATTCTTGTAAAGGACGAACTTGACTCTCACAATTTGACTCTCACATGTTCCCCGCTTGCCTTCACAGGCTCGCAATCAAAAGGGAAACAAAGCGGGAATTTATCGACTATTAAACTCAGAGTCGAGGTTGCTTAGTGTGAAAACAAGGTTCACTTCTCCTGTTAAAATTTAAAAGTTCGCTAAAGGACAATAGGGGACAAGGACTGACTGATGTCACTGATGGAGACCTCTTAAATACTCTTCATATTGCATCAGCTTAATGCCGATCCATAGGCATTTCTGCACATTGAAACTTTTCCCCAAACTAGTTTGCATGTTCCAAGAACTCTTTAGTGTGACTCCTCCTTGGTCCCACCTTTTTAGAGTATGTGTATTTCTCGGCTGTGGTTTTGTCAGTTTTTGTTATCATCTCCTCTCTGGGCCTTGTTCTGTGTTTTTTGCAGGTGGCAGTTGTTGATAGTTGACATATCAGTAGCAGAGATCTTCATTGAGCCGTTCTTTGGATGTTATCCAATCAAGTTCAGTTATTTTAAGTAAAACTATAAGCTTTCTAAAATAACTATATTAGCTATCTCGCCACTATATCTAAATTTAGTTATTAACAGAAATAAAGACATTAGTTATTGTTGCACAACGATGTCTTTATAACAAGGCCACTTTGGTAAGAATTAAAACGATACACACAACGTCCATTTTAATATTTGCAAAAAGCCAACAGTATAAATATGTATTTATCACACTTAGGCAGCAGTTTATTGGGGGGAAAAAATAAAACATCAATTTTTTTATCTGCCCCATTTCTCTAAGCTGTTTTTTTCTCGCAGCTGAAAAGCTCTTACCATCAGGAGAAGTTTCCTGGAATAGACAGAATTTTGTGTCGTGCCTGAGCTGCTGTGGGGCTGAAAACTCACAGAATCCATCAGCCAACCTCAGCGAGGCTCAGAGCTGACACAGGAGTCAAACATCTCAGAGCGGGGCTGAAAATGAATTCACAAACCACAACACCGATCTGAAATTCTGAGTGAAAAACACTAAACTCCAGCTATGAGCATCCCAAGTTTTCCAGCAGCTCCCACTCCCTGAGGAGTTTTGTTTCTGTGGAAGTCACACATAAACTCTCTTGCTTTGCCAGCTCTTTCAAAGATCAGCTCGAGTAAATTATGTAATTCCAAGCCTGTTAACCCAAAGTTAATAATTTCAGCCTTTCCGCGTCCCATTCTTACATCCAGCTCTGAGAAATAGGAAAGTTGATGGCAAATATTAAATACAACAACGAAACTGCTTTGTATTTAAGAGGTACATATCTCCCTGTTAGTATTTTATCCAACATTATACATTTCAGGCCTAGAGCAACTCTTTCCTTTATCTTTTCCTCTGTCAGGATGTGCTTGAGTCGAGCCATGGATTTTTTTTTCCCCAAAAGGCCAAACTCTGCCCCGGGGGTTGGGTAATGAGGCACCAGCACAGGCTGTGCAGCACCTGTAGCTAATGAGGCTAACGAGAACTTCATTAAAAGTGCTTCATGAACACTCCAGGAAAGCTGAGGCTGAATGTCATAAATAGACTGAAATAAGTGGCACCAGTGAAATGATATTTTTAATGCTAAAAACAGTGTAGCTGATAATTCTAATAATATTATTAATAACAATATCTCTGTTACAGTATTTTTAATTCTATTAACTTTATATCAAGGGAAGATAAAATGAATGTAAAATACAGAGAATGCTTCTCATTCCTACCAACGAATTCGTTATTTATTTGTCATTTAACTACAATATAAATGCGTTGAGCCAACGAAGGCATTTCCAGGGCTCACTCTGCACTCCAGCAGCTCTTCCCAGGGAAGAAGCACAACTTCAACATCCACAGATATTCTTTTGAACACTGCAAATCAACAATAAAAACGTCATCAATATTCGGGGTATCAGCTGCTGTTTAATTTTGCTTTTGCTGGGGATGACCTCAGGCTTTTGTTCATTTGTGGAAGGAGTGAAAAGCGATCTCTGAGGCAGATTTGTAAATAAAATGAGTAATTATCCACTTGGAAAACTGGGGAGAAGCATTCCTTGCTCAACAGCTCCTCCTCCTGCTCACACATGAAGCCATCAAGGCATCATTTGATTTCATATTTTGGCTACAGAAACAAATATTCTGCTGCAGCAAACATGTATTTATTGTCTGCTCAGTGCTGTAATACACAGGAATTGTGGATTATGAACAGAATAAACTTGGGAATTATTTCGGGTCCGAGAGAAAAAAGCAACATTCTGTTTTTACAGCTCCAAAATGAAAAGAGAGTGAGATATTGGAGAGAACTCTCAGTATTGTTAGTCTGGAGAACACCAGCATTGTTATAATTGTTATTTCTTGCTTATAGGAAACAAAACCCAGTGGTTTGGATTGGAAGAAGCCTAATTTTGTGAATATGCTTCCAAGGATAACTTAAATAAATATAACAACAGTAAAAACTATTGTATTTCCTGTAATTGCAAAGTGAATTTACCATTATTTCACCCTGAGGATGAACAGTGAGGACACAACACTGATGGCTCACGAGCTTTACAGGACAAACTCATTACAGGAAACATTTAATTTGATGGACATTTCCTTGTAAAAATACAACCAAAATCTGTAGGATATCTCTTCTATAATATTCTGTGAGGTGCTAAAATTCGGAGGACATTTCTGTTGCTGTTTGCTGAATTCTGCTGCCCAGTTAAAAATTCTTCCCGGGGTTTTCAGGTTCCAACACTTTTATCGGCATAAATCAGATGAGCACAATAATGGAGCTCATTGATGGTTAGTCCTGAAAAAACATGAAAGCAAAATATTCCCTAAAACCTGCAGAGCCACCTCCCTTTGCCGAGATGTAAAATCAGAATAGAAAAATCACTGCCAATAATAACATCTATAAAAGTGGAGTTTTTCATATCAGGACTGCAATGCAGTAAAGTAATCTTTAAGGTGCTTCTCTTTCCAGATATTTGAAATAAGTTGATTTTAGAATATTCACAGTGACAATAACTCGGTAGCAATATCACAAACTGATCTGTACATTAGTTTGCAGAACAGGTAAATAAAGTCTGAGTTTTCCTGCCAGTGGTTTTCATCTCACTTGATATAAACAACACTTCCTGATGTTCTTGCCACGATTTTATCTTGCAGCAAATGCCAAGAATTGCAGGTAAATTCTGCCTCCTCCCTGCTAAACTCCCGAGGAATCTCATCACAGGAATTTTGCTCATTTTACAGCTCCCCCGAAGAGGAACATTTGCAGATGTGGAATGAAAACAGCAATTTTCCACACAAGTTGCTCTTTTCTCTTTTCCAGGATTCTCAATTCTGCGACATCTTCATGTGTAAAATCTGATTTTCTTTATTTCCTGCCCGGGGTGCCTACAGGAATGAGAGGCACGGGGAGATTTCTGGCAAAGGGAGACTCAGGTTTTGACAGCATCTTTTATTTAAACACAGAATTGTGTGCATCAAAGCACAGCAGTGAAATTATTCTGTATAAATTAAATATGTGAACACATCCTGGGTACACTGGGAAGGTTAAATACCTGCAGGTGCCTGGAGTGGAAATCCCACACTTGCCTTGCTCAAATTAAGGAAAATAATTCCTGAGTATAAGTATAAAATTTGGTGTCAATTATACCTTAAATTAATATTATTTTAAGGAAACAAAAATCAGTGTCATTTCCCCAGTAATCTGAGGGCTGTTGTTCATTGGCCTTTAGCTGTTCTTATTCACTTTTAATATCAAAGCCAAACTACCTGGAAAGATTAAGGAAAGATGCTAATATTGATTTAATGGAAAAATTTAACCAGGGATGTATTTCAGAAGAAAATCCTGGAGTTTATCAACTTACAGAACTTCGGATTACCAAACTCTGGAACAGCAACAGAAATGAGGCTGCTGAAATCCCTGGGAATCTTTGCTTGGGCCTTGGTGGGAGCTCCATCCCCAAAATCTTGATTTGGAATCCACCCCTCGAGGGCGTGACAGACTTTGGGAGAGAGAGGTTATCCCAAACACCTTTTCCCTGTCATTTCCAGAGATGAACTCTCTGAGAACAGGAAAATTATTGAGGTACCAGCAGAGAAAAATAAGCTGAGGGTGCTCCTGGGGGCCAGAGCTGCTCCCTGAGGTGCCCTTGGATTTTACCAGCAACATCCCTCCAGACTGGAGATATTTGGGAATGTTTGTGAAGGGCTTGCTGATGAATTAACGCCTCACAAACTTCCCTCTTTTCCAGAGAACTCCAGGACATGCAAGGAAAATAGAAATAGAAGCTCAGCGATCCAGAATCACTTTGCAAACTGGCAGCGTTCTTATGAAACCTCTCCGAGATCTGGGCACAAATTGATAAAAAGCACCAACAAAGCAATCTTCATTTTCTTCTTCATTAATTTTTACTCTGTTTAGCAGCTGTTTCGTGTCTGTGGTGCAGACTATTTAATTTGCATTAAGCAGGAGGCTGCAAAATTGATTTATACATTTGAATGCCTCACATTTTCACTTTTGGATGCAGAACGTGACAGGCTGCGTTTGGGATTAAATCTTTGGGTCAGGCTTGTCCCAAAGCTGAGGTGAGAGGGGAGCTGAGGTTACAGGGCCCTTTTTTGGTGACTTCTCTGAAACTAAAATTAACTGAGTGCACAGAGTAAAACAGATCCAGGTTTCATCAGTGCCGTGACTATCCCAGTCCTGACACCTTCCCTTGACCAAATTCTTCATAAAACCTAAAAAATTCAGCCTTCCAAGAGGCAAGATTGAGATGAGGCAGCTCTGGGCTACTTTAGATTTCCTCGAGCAGGGCGGGTGAGTGAGTTTGAGACTCCCCGAGTGCACAGAGCTGTGCTCCCTTTGGGAAAATGGGATTAATTCTCACTCTGCTCCATTCCCATGGGCAGGGAACACGCCCGCTGCTCAGTTCAAATCTTTATCACCAGGTTTTGGTGATGGAGATAACGAAATATTCTAGTAAGGGCGGTGAAAGGATTTTCTTGTGGAGGATTTGTGAAGATTTGCCTCATTTTTTAAATGGCGGTGTTTGCATTCAGGCCCGGTGCTTGAAATTTGCTTCAAGAGGAGCTGTCAGTAAATAATAAATAAATAAAGGCGGAGCTCTCTGTGGGAATCATAGGTACATGGTAAGAGCGACTTCACCGTGAGACCAACTTGTTATTCTCAGTTCTCCCAGAGGCTCTCAGGTTCAAAACAAGCAGGAATTCATAAACAGAGATACCCAACCTCATGCAGGTGGTGATTTTCCAAGATGTTGTTCTGGCTGTAGGTAAACAATGACATTGTGGGGTGTTGAATTGAGAGCCAATGGATGTGTGACGTGAAAGTTAGAAAATTGTATAAAAAGGCTCTAGAAAATAAAGATTTATTTATGGAAAATTACTTAAAATTTTTACGGAAAATTACGGAAAATTTACAGTTTTATTTATGGAAAATTACTTCTTCCTTTCCTCTGACCAAGAAGCTGTTGTGGTGAATTTTTTTGTGTCGTGACCGTCTCAATAGTGACATTTTTCCCCTCTCTAGGGCTGGAATGGGAGATGTTTTTTGGGAGTGATGGGAGAAGGAGGAGGCTTCCTCTGAGGGGCTGGCGCAGAAAGCTGAGGGAGCTTTGCTGATGTGATGGTGCAGCCATAACCTCCCTCACACAGCCACAACCGTCTTCAGAACACAAAGAGTACAAAAGCACAGGATAAATACCAAAAGAAATTTAAAAACCCTCAGGAGGCTCCAGTTTGGGGCACTCACAGAAGGTTTAACCCCATCCAGGGCTGAGCCGCTCGGGGACGTTCAGGGCTTTGTGCTCTGAGTCAGACACAAGGTTTGGGAAGGCAGCAAGGAGAGGATAATTCCATTTCCAGCTCCCTCTCCAGCGTGTTTGGAGTGCTGTCTGTGCTCCTCGAGTGTCTGCAGTGACAAACACATTGCGTTTTGTTTGTTCTCTGCCTTCTCCCGGGCGCTGTGCTGGGTGTGATGGCAATGGCGTGCTTTGGCCCGAAATAGCAGCCTGGGCTGGAGCCTTCAGCTGTCAGAGCTGTCTCTCCTCCTCCCCACTCGCTGAAATCTCCATCCACAGCACCATCTGCTCCCCCAGGGTGCGGATTTGCCGCATCGGAGCTGTGCTTTAGTGGGGGAAATCGTCTGACTGAGATTTAATTTTACGACTTTGTTTTAATTTCCACCCCCTCCTGCAATTCCCACATCGCTCCTCGGTCTCCTGAGGCACCAGGGGCTGGCACCAGATGTGGGAATGAGTTCCAGACAGCTGTGGCTTCCCTGCTGCTGCTTCCAGCTCCTTTCTGCACATGTAGAAAAGGAAAAGCTGGTGGGAGCAGGAGGATCCTAAATCCACTTTTCCTCCCAGCAGGCCCCAGTGCTTCCAGCATGCCCAGCTCCCAAAATGTGCCCCATTCCAGTGTGTGTTTGATGAATGGCAGCTCCTTCAGCCAGGAAAAGGAGCAGGCAAAGGAGGAGCAGGCACGGGGAAGGCTGGGGTGGAATTCCGCGGATCCCTCGGAGGGAGGCTGTTTATCTGATGGATGAAGGGGTTTATTTATAGCTCATGACTTCTCCAAAAACATTGTTCTCCGCTGACCTTTCTGCTCAAATTGGGAGTCAGGAGAGCAGCTCTGCCAAGTCAATGAAACAACTTTAAAATGCAGGGAGAAGCTTCTCGTGTTGCGAGTCCACTGCTCACTGCTGTTATCTCCTGATTTTTGCTTTATCACCATTTCTGGTCACTGTGGAGAGCTGGGATTCTCCAGAATAACCAGGAAACCTGGGATGTGGAGAGAAAATCACCCCGAGTTTGCTTAATGAGGGAGCTGAGGACACAGCAACCTGAGCAGCTGCTGACACCAGGGGCTCTGCCTCCCGCACCATTCCCAATCCATTAGTAATGCCCCAAAATAACGAACAGGGCCTCGCACTTTTCCTGCCTGGCATAATTAGTTGTTGCTTCCTAAAAATCCAGGGTGTCAGGAAAAATTAATTCACAAACACTAGAGGTTCATGTCCAAAAAGGAGACAGAGGAGTCCTGTAATTTTATTCATGAGTAAAGGGAGAGCTCACGGGCATTTCCCATGGGGTCTCTCACATTGCTAGAGGATGCGGACTCTTTTTATCCTAATTTCCCAGCCACATTTCCCTCTCTCTTTCCCCATTGGCTGAGGTACTCGAGAGGTACAGACTCCCCAAATCACCTAATACAGAGCCTTCTAATGCACATTCCCCCCTTTTGTTTTCTTTGTGTCTCTGTTCTATTTCTCTCAGTCCAGGGATTTAGCGCAGCCTTGGGTGAGCGACAGTCTGTGTCAATTCATGGAATTCCTATGGAATTGATGGTTCCTCCCATTGCTTCTTTCCCCTATCAGTGTCTGCCCTTATCCCCCAGCAGCCCCACAGTTTGTTTGTAAAAACATCTCCCTCTTGCTCCTTTCGGGGGAAGCAGGAGCCATCGCTGTCCTCGGCAGATCCTGAGTGTCAAACCCACTCTGACATTTGGGCTCAGTTTGGGCACTGAGGGCCCTGGCTCGGATCCCATCCTTGCTCCCCTAAATACCTTCCAGCAGCTGGGATGAGCAGGTCTGGCAGTGGGGAAGAGGCTGGAGCTGCCCCAGGACATGGATAATTCCCTCCACCCTCTGGGGCTGCTGTCGTGTTGTTCAACAGGAGCTTTGGAGCTGGGAAGTGTCTGGAATCCAAGTGTGCCCCATCCCATCCCATCCCATCCCATCCCATCCCATCCCATCCCATCCCATCCCATCCCATCGATCCCATCCCATGGATCCCATCCCATCCCATCCCATCCCATCCCATCCCATCCCATCCCATCCCATGGATCCCATCCCATATCCCATCCCATCCCTGATCCCATCCCATCCCATATCCCATCCCATCCCATATCCCATCCCATCCCATGGATCCCATCCCATATCCCATCCCATCCCATATCCCATCCCATCCCATCCCTGATCCCATCCCATCCCATATCCCATCCCATCCCATATCCCATCCCTGTATCCCATCCCTGTATCCCATCCCTGTATCCCATCCCTGTATCCCATCCCTGAATCCCATCCCATATCCCATCCCATCCCACCCCATCCCCTGCCCCAAAGCTGGGGACACCCCACACGATGTGGATGCTGGAGATGCTCAGGAGTGAGGAAGGAAACCTTTCTGTGGAAACCCTGGCAGGAAATGGAAACGCTGCTGTTTGAGGAGGGATGATCCAGGATTCCCCCGTGTCCCAAGGAGGGCAGGCTCTGCTCCCACCCCATTCCCTGCACTCCCCTCGTGCTTCCTCCTGCCCCTGGCTGTGGCTGGGGTGGCTCAGGGGGTCCCAGACCTGCCCTGCTGCAGGATAAGGCACCAACTCTCTGCTCTGTCCCCAGAAGTGACAGCACCGAGCAGCACAGCCCTTCCTCCATGGGCTCTCAGAATCCTGGAATGGTTTGGGGTGCAGGGACCCCAAAACCCTCCCAGCCCCACCCCTACCATGGGACACCTCCCACTGTCCCAGGCTGCTCCATCCCTGTCCAGCCTGGCCTGGGACACTTCCAGGGATCCAGGGACAGCCACAGCTTCCCTGGGAATTCAATTCCAGCCCTGCCCACCCTCCCAGGGAAAGATTTTTTCCTACTTTAACCTCGAAGCATAAGAAATGTGCCTGAGGATCGGCAGCTCCACTGAGCAGAAACACCTTAATGAGAGAATTAATCCTGGGCTTTGGAGGCCAAATCAGAGAGCTGCGTGCACATAAAGCAGTTCCTCCTTTCTGCTCCTCGCTGTAATGGGAAAAGCAAAGCAGTCAAGAAATAATTTCCCAGCTTGGCTGAGCATTAAGGAACAGCACTTTGTGTGTAACAAATCCGCGGTGCTGTGGATTTGTAACGGAACAGGAGGTGGCTGAGGCACTTCTGTGAGAGGAGCTGGGCCAGCAGCCAAAATTTGGGTTCTGCTGGTTGTGTTCCCAACCAGGAGCAACAGGAATTAATTCCTGACTTGATGTATGTGAGGACAGGAAAGCGAAACACAGCATAATGTGCAGGATCTGGGGGCTGGCTGCATATTCACCCATCATTCTTCTATTGTTTTTCTTTATCTGGTCTGTCTGGAGCTGAAAATTCATAGAAAGCTTGAGTCACAAAGTCTTTGGAAGTGGAGGAAGATGGATTTACAGCCTGAGAGGGAAGACCCCACTCCTTCAGTGCCTTTTCAAGTGTTCCCTTCAGTAAGGGAAACTGAAACATTGCTTCAGTCACAAAGGGACAGTGGAGCCACAGGGAAAAACCTAAATGCCCAAATATTCTGTTCCTCTCTCAGTTATTGCACTTTATTTGTAAGAATTCGAGGTATTTTTCTTTACCTTCCTGAGTTTCTATCCCAAACTGTCAGTGCCCAAATATTCTGTTCCTCTCATAGTTATTGCACATTATTTGTAAGAATTTGAAGTATTTTTCTTTACCTTCTCAAGTTTCTATCCAAAACTACCAGTGCCCAAATATTCTGTTCCTCTCATAGTTGTTGCTCTTTATTTGTAAGAATTTGAGGCAATTTTCTTTATCTTCCCAAGTTTCTATCCATAACTACCAGTGCCCAAACATTCTGTTCCTCTCATAGTTATTGCACATTATTTGTAAGAATTTGAGGTATTTTTCTTTACCTTCCCGAGTTTCTATCCCAAACTACCAGTGCCCAAATATTCTGTTCCCCTCTCAGTTACTGCACTTTATTTGTAAGAATTTGAGGTATTTTTCCTTACCTTCCCGAGTTTTGGACAGAAACTACCAGTGCCAATGTCCCTCAGGAGCACCTGCAGTGCTGAGGTGGAGGGAGAAGATGAAATTCAGGAGATGGAGCTGTGGCAGTAAATGTTGCCTCGTGTGACCTACAGCTCTGAGCCGCCACAAAAAGTTCCCTCACAGTGATTTTTACGTCAGAAGTTGTGAGGAAGTTCAAGTCCTTGTCCAGGGAATTTGATGGCAGCTAATAAAGGCCTCTGACCCCAATAAAATGGGTCCTTGAATGTCTGAGAAATCTCACACTGACAAATATTAAGGTAATAAAAAAAAAGCCAGGCAGGCAGACAGAACATCTCTGAAGGAGCTGGAAACGCTCATTTTAAGTGAAAATATATTTTAAATTTTGGCTAAATTCTGCTGGGGGGAAAGAATGTATATTTGAAAGGGCAGGTGTCATTTTCTAGACCTGCTCCATTTCTTCCTCAAGGTTCACTTCCTCCTTCTTCCTCTCTGATACCGAGGGACATTTAATGAAGTGGTGGGGCTGAAAATGACTTTCTCCAAATAGCCAAGTTCTGCTGAACCATCTGAAATGGAAGGGTTTGTCACTAGGAGCCTGCTCTGGAAATATTTCAGCACAGAAATAGTCGCAGTGCCCTTCAGCCTGTGCCCTCCTACACACAATTCTCCTGAATTTATCTCGGCAATGTGGGGAGTCAGAGGGGCTGCTGGGGAGGGATGTGGAATTTGTGTTTGGATTTAAATACAAATGCAGAGCAGAAATGAGAAAATGGGAAAATCCCATTTAAGGGCTCTTTCCACACTCCTGAATCACTGTTCAATAGCAGTTCTTGTCACAGAATCGATTCTGACAGTGCTTTGCTCAATTATTGAATCAATATGAATATTGAATTATTAATATTAAATAATATTTCTATATATTATAGATAGAAATAAATTAATATTATTAATTACATTAATAATATTAAATATTAAAGTGCAAATAGTGTGATTTCCCTCTTCTGCTGCTGAACTGGATTTTGGTTGGATTTTGGATTTTCCTCCAAAGTTGTAAAAGCACAGGGTGGGAAGGTGTAACTATCTTGGATTTTTCCTCAGTGCCAAAATTTCAGAGGCTGCCCCTGGCACAGTGCAATTCTGTGCTTTCTCTGTGTCTCCTGACAGCCTCAGGATTCACTTTTAAAATAAGGCCTGGGATTGTTCTTTAATTTAGATCTTTAGAACTATTTTAAGAGGGTGTTGAAGATTCAAAGTTACTATAAATATCAGCTTCAGGAATCGCTTACATTGGCTTTAGGGTTTGCATAAAAACCAAATCTTTCACTGAAACATTTGAAAATGATAATGTTTTCTTGGGTGTGGGTTCTTTTTCCCTGTTTTGTTTTTGGGTTTTTTTTTGTTTTTGGTTTTGGTTTTGTTTTTTTTTTTAATTTTCTTTGGTTTTTTGGGGTTTTTTTGGTTGGTTTTTTTTTTTTTTTTTGCTTGGCTTGGTTTGGTTTGGGTTTTTTTTTTGTTTTTTTTTAATGGAAAACTTTTTCTTGGCTATCTTTTAAACAAAAATCATTCGCAAGAGCACCAAGACCATTTAACCACATCCAAATCTTGGCCTAGCACATGAGGTACCATTAGGACACATTAGGATTTTGGCTAAAAAGGACTATTTTGTGTGCTCTGAGCTCTGCCCTTCTCCAGCAATTTGAAACAGGAGTATTTTGATAAATATCCTTCACTGTGGGGTTGGACTCTGCATGTGAAGCCAGGCAGAGGAGGATTTCCATATTTGAGGAGCAAACTATGAGACAAAGCGATAATTTTGCCCTTTTTTTTTAAATTTGGGCTTTGTTTTCTCCCCCCATCGAACAATATTTCATAGAGATCCTCCAGGGTTACATCCAAAATAGGGAAAACGTGGCTGTAAGGATTTAATTTATCTTTACAACAAGATCCAGTAGGTCATTCTGACAGCCAAAGCAAGCCAGGGAGGAATGTTTGATATAAAAATTTATGGAACATGAAATGGCCTTTAATAGGAACTCTGTAAAGTCTGGGGAAAATCAGTCTCTGTGGAGTGGCAGAGCTCTGTTTTTATGGGGCAGGGCCATAAAAGTGTTGTGTGCCAGGGAAGAATTAAAAATGGAATCGAGCACGGTTCATAAATCCCTGAGGGTCCAAAAGCTCTGCTCTGGGTACCAATTCCTGCTGGGAAATGTTTCCCTGGGAGAGCTCTAAAAGTTGGCAGTAAATAAAATCTGGCACCTGCAAATCTCGGCTGTGTTTTTGTTCTGAGGTGTGATTTACTCCTGACCTGGAGTTATCCATCACTTGATCATTAGGGCTGCATTTTCCAGGAAATCTCCACCTCTCTTTTGGGATTAAATGAGTCCCTGAGCTCAGATTTGGATTTATTTGAAGTACCAATATTTCATTTTTTTTTTTCCAGGAGTGAAAATGTCCTCATTTCAGACCAGATGAGGAGATGGGATGAAAACCTTTTATAATTCTGAAAGGAATCACTCTTTTTAGGCCAGTCTGTTATTAATCATAGAGATGGATATGCACAAAAGAAGATATTTTTACATCTACACTAAAATTCTGAAAATTCTACAGTGACAAATGGCTGTTAATAAGAGAAGAATATAAAGGGGAGAAAAGCAAAGAGAAATGTTAAAAATGAGACCTTGTCTCAGTTTGCAGCTCTGAGGCAGCCAAGGGTGATCAAAGATTAAAACTCCAGAATTCCAGATCTTATTAATTAATTTAGCAAATAATTGTGTCATATTTAACAAAGCATGCACCTTTTAGGTGTGTGGAGACAAATAATTTCCTGATTACACTGAAAATAAACCTACAGGACAGAAAGTTCTGTTTTGTAAAGTGTGAAATCATTTCCAAAGGACAGCAATAAATCCTGGGAAACTTCACACAAAGTATTTTATGGGAATATTGTTAAAGCTGACAAGGAAAGAGTTCACCACAGAAGAAATCCCCATTCTTACACTGAAAAGAAATTCCTATTTCTTACAGGAAAGAGAAAGAAATTCCTGTTTCTTACAGGAAAGAGAAAGAAATTCCTGTTTCTTTCTCTGGACCATAGTCCCAGGAAAAACTAGGACATGTGTAAAAGAAATATCTAAATAAAGAGGATTCATATCCAGGGAAAGGTCTGAACCTCTGTCAAAATAATGAGAATAAAGAAGCAGCAGCGCTGATTATGTTGGCAGGGCAGAAATGCAGAAGATTTGCTTTCTACAAGAAAATACATCAAGATTAAGAAAAATCTGCCTCAAATTCTCAGTCGCAGTTAATCAAGTTTGTCACTCAGAAATAAAAGAGAAGGTGGATCCACTTTCCTGAGAGGTGCCACCACCAAGAATGGCCAGAGCTGACTTCAAAAAGGTTCCAAATTTGTGGGGCCTGGAGAGCAATGAATGGAACAGAGTTTAGCAAAGATGGATTTCTGCGTATTTTAGCCTCCCCCAGGAGCTGATTCCTCAGTAGAAGAGAAACTCCTGGCAACCTTTCCATTGTTATCCATCATCTCTACCCCATTTTCCTTCCAGAGCTCCGCGGAATTTTCTTCTTCCTCAGGGAGGAAGCACCAGGGATTGAAACAGTGTTTTAAAAGCGTGGGGATAAGGGAAAATTCAGCTTAAATAAAATGAGGAATAGTTTCACTGTGATGACAATGATAAGGACGTTTTTGAGGCAAATCTGAGATAAATTCAGGCAGACTGATATGGCCACTAGCAGGGAGGCTGAAAGGCCTTAGTATGACAAAAAATCACAAAAAAAATCACAAAAAAAATCACAGAAGTGGTCCTTTCATCCTGAATATTTTCTTAGAAAGCCCAAACTTTAATCCCTTGTCTTTCCTCCCCAATCCCAGCTCCTTTGACCTCACCCCATGGTGATTTATCTTCCAGAGGCATCTTCTGCCCGCTCCAGGTGCATTCTCAGCCCTGCCCTGTTTGTTGACACAGCTGCAGAGGGAACCAAGCACATCTCATGATCCTTTTGATGCTCCCATCCCTCCTGGAATGTTTTTTTGCACACTCCAAGCCCAGGGCACCATTCCCTGTGCTTTCAGCCTGAGCTGGACGAAGGTTTCGTGCTGCAGTGATTTGGAATTGCTGGCTGCTCTCTCAGGAGCCCTTTCAGTCTTTGTTGAGTTTTGGGAAGGCTTTGGGATTCCCTCGGTGCTGCTGATGGGATCAGGCAGCTGAGGCTTCCTGGAGAAGGGATGGAGCATTTTTGGAGATGTTTCCTCCCAGTGCCCAAACTTCCAAGCTGAATGAGGAGAGGAGAGGGAGCGAGAGGCGATGGCAGTGCAAGGAAATGTGATATCCCTGAGCAGCGCCAATGGGAAATCCCTGATTCCCACCCCGTGCCACTTCACTGGGCTGCCACTTTTCCATTCTGAGGTAATTTTCTGCAGATTAATGACATGAGGAGCAGTTTTGGAATAGTTAATTTAATAAATAATCTGGTTGAGAATCATAGAAAAGAATCCCAGACTGGTTTGGGTTGAAGAGACCTTAAAGCTGTGCCATGGACAGGGACACCTTTCATTGCTCACGTTGCTCCAGCCTGGCCTTGGACACTTCCAAATGTCCTTTTTTCCTTTAAAAGTCCTGTTAATAAAATCTTCCATCGCATTTGACAGCTCTGTGCTTGTTACGACGATCACGAATCGCTGCACAGGTGTAAAACTGCTCTAAAAATACAGTTATTTATTTACCAGAGGCCAAATGGAATTTCTCCTCACGACTTCGGTCAGTTCCTGTACAACGTGTGCTGAAGGTGTGCAGGATAAGTGTGGGGAAATTGCTCCTGATTTAGAACTGATGGGGATAACTTTTGGTGCCAGCTTAGGGAAGCCAGAGGGAGGAAGCAGAGCGTAGAATTTGCCGTCTGTGTGATTTGGTGGTTTTTTCAGACAGTCGGGACGGAGATGAGAGAGCTCTGGAGTTTGGTCTTAGAGCATGAGGTTTATCATGGAAGGGCATGGGTGTAGGAGACCTGCCAGGAGCTGCCAGACACAGCTCAGAGCAGGGCAGAGAGGTGAGAGAGAGAAGGGGAAGTACAGAATATAGAATAGAATACAGAATCCCGTGGTTGCTGTTTACAATACAATAAATCATCTTCTGTGCTGAATATTCTAATTTTCACTAACCAATCTAGAACAAGCTACAAATCCTACAACATTTCCATACAGCCTAGGAGAGTCATTGCATTACCATACGGCGTTAGATTTTAAACTCTAAAAACTGCTTTTTGGACCCTCTGCCGAGTTGGTAGGGTCTGCTCTGACCCTTGGAGCTGTCTGCAAGCAGAGGGGATTGTTTAATCAAAAGGGGAATTGCTTAATCCAAAGGGGAATTGTTTAATCCAAAGGGGATTACCTTCAGTGGCCACACCATTGTTTTCCAGTTGTTCAGTCACTGGGGTTTGGTATCTCAAAGCTTGTCTTCATTTCAATCTCGCTCATAGTTTCCATATTCTCAGCATCTTTTGCCAGGTAATCACATTTATAAGACTTTCCTATTTCATCCTCCCCAACAGCAGAGCTCAGCTTCCCTCATCTTCCCTGCTCCCAAATGGCCATCCTGGCTCAGGATGGGAGCAGCTGCTGCCACCAGGGTCTCACGAGTGCCCTAAGGACCTGGCCAGCTTTTCTAGGACACTCCGTGTGTGACACATCCGTGCCAGGATGTCACCTCAGCTCAGCTGGGATGGGCTGGGCCTGTCCCCTGGGCCAATTCCTTGCATATTCCGTGCGCATTCCTCGAGCTTTTGCAGATCACAGCTCCGCGGGTTTCCCTTCGTTGGTTAATGACCTGTCTTGGTGCAGAAGGAGGAGAGCTCCTGGACTGGTCTGGCAGGCTGTGGGGAGCCTGTGGGAAATGGGGTGACTCTGGCAGGCAACAATGTCCTAATTAAACTCCGCGGTGTGCGTTACAAACACAGCCCCGTCACCGAGCCGAGATAAATCCCTTATCGGTGCCATCCCTTATCGATTCCTGTGTGTGTCCTGCAGCCCAATTCCAGCTGGGAATCCCTCCAGAAAAACCTGTCTGGAGCCACGTGCTTCACCTTTCCAAGAACTGGGCACTTTTTCCCCTTTCCAGGAATTGGGCACTTTTTCCCCTGTCCAAGAACTGGGCACTTTTTCCCCTTTCCAAGAATTGGGCACTTTTTCCCCTGTCCAAGAATTGGGCACTTTTTCCCCTGTCCAAGAATTGGGCACTTTTTCCCCTTTCCAAGAATTGGGCACTTTTTCCCCTGTCCAAGAATTGGGCACTTTTTCGCCTGTCCAAGAATTGGGCACTTTTTCCCCTGTCCAAGAATTGGGCACTTTTTTGCCTTTCCAAGGACAGGGGTGGATATTCTGTGGGTTCATTCTCCTGCCAGTCCTCCCCAGGACCAGGAATAGGGAAGCATTTCCTTTTAATTTTGACTTCTTGCAGGTGTGAGGCAGAGATATTTCAGCTGTTTTTCTATGAAAACAAAGCTGATTTTCTTTCATTGCCTGTCTCTCTCTCTCTGTACATCCCACACTTTTCAGCCCCTGAGCAATTTCAGGGAAGTTGGGAAAAGAAATATTGATCTCAAAGATGCAAATTTTGTCAGCGGAAATGATCAGGAAAAGCAGCTTTATTACATAATCCTTACTGGACAGCAGAGAAGGTCCACAAAACACAACCATTCTTAACCTCTTGTTAGACATCAGAAAATCCCATTATAAGGCATGAAATAAGAGGGGGAAAAATCATTATTTCTACATATGGAGCTAATCTGTTAAATTCTGTATAAACCCAAAGTTGCTGCTTTTCCGTACCAGGGATCTCACACTGAAAAGGGGAGGTTGATGATTTCCTCTGTAATTTGAATATTTCTGCTTTGTTTTGTTAATTTTCCCTTGCTGAGAACGGTTGTGTCACTTTTCTATGGTTGGGTTTGAATTTGTTTGGCAGGAAAGCACAGGGAGGAGCAATAAAAGGAGATTTTGAAACCTGATTGTGTGGGGAGACCTGAAAATGAGACAAGAAGTGCTACTGGGAGAGTCCCATTCCTGCTTTCCAGAATGAGATCTTTGCAAAAAATTGCTTTTTTAATGTATTTTCAGTCATCCATTGAAGGTAAAACATGGTTTTGCTCGGGGTTTTTCTCATCGTTGTTTTTTAAAATTTTTGAATGCTATTTGTTAGATTTTTTTCCTCTTAGAGCACCTAGGCTAAAACCGCTTTAAAAGGGAGAGATTTCAGGCAAATTCTGTATTCCGAGTGAAGCTGTCCACACCTCATTATGCATTGTGAAAGTTATTAATGATTCCTTCTCTCCCCTTGGGATGTCAGCAGGGAAAAGCAGCAGGAGCAGAGGATGCCTGGGGGTTTTGGGAACGGATCCTGCTTATCCCAGGATGATCCCAGTGGATCTCAGCTGCCTGGTGAAACTTTGGGAACAGATCCTGCTCATCCCAGGATGATCCCAATGGATCTCAGCTGCCAGGTGAAACTTTGGGAACGGATCCTGCTCATCCCAGGATGATCCCAGTGGATCTCAGCTGCCAGGTGAAACTTTGGGAATGGATCCTGCTCATCCCAGGAAGATCCCAATGGATCTCAGCTCCCTGGTGAAACTTTGGGAACGGATCCTGCTCATCCCAGGATGATCCCAGTGGATCTCAGCTGCCAGGTGAAACTTTGGGAATGCTTTTGGAGCTCAACAAACCCACACAGATCTCACTTGCATTGTTCCAGCTCGGGGAATTTGTTGTTAAAAGCAGAGAATTACTGGAAAAACTGAAAACTTCTGTGTGGTTTTGTACTTGGGAGAAGTAGAAGAATCACCTGAGTTTTCCTGGCTTTTCTGCAGGAGGTTTTAGGGAGGATTCAGGGAGTGTGGAGGTGCCAGCCCTGCCTGCAGCTGCCCCAGGGTTTGGTGCTGAGGGATCCAGAAGAGGCAGGGAAGCTGAGGAACCTGGGACAGGAATATTGTCCCACCAAGAGGGTGACCACCATGGGAGTCCAGTGTTGGATATGCTGATTTCCATCTGAAATCCTAAAAACCCACCCTGTGGTTTTTTGGATATGCTGATATCGATATGCTGATTTCCATCTGAAATCCTAAAAACCCACCCTGTGGTTTTTTGGATATGCTGATTTGGATATGCTGATTTCCATCTGAAATCCTAAAAACCCACCCTGTGGTTTTTTGGATATGCTGATATCGATATGCTGATTTCCATCTGAAATCCTAAAAACCCACCCTGTGGTTTTTTGGATATGCTGATTTGGATATGCTGATTTCCATCTGAAATCCTAAAAAACCTCCCTATGGTTTTTTAGGCCCAGCTCTCCAGACTCCATGGAAATCCATGGCTGGGAGAGTCTGCTTGGCAGCAGAAACTTCTGGAATTCTGCAATAATAATAATAGTAATAATAATAATAATAATAATAGTAATCCAGGGCAATAATATTTCCCATTTGAGGAGTCCCTGGGCAGACCCTCCCCTCTGAAGGACAAGGGTTGGACACGGAACATTTTTCACTGCTGCTCCCTGGGGCAGTCAGTCCCTCACCATTTCTGGATTTTCCAGGGAAACTGGGCAGTTTTTAGAGAGAAAATGTGGTTTTGTTGAAACACACGAGGGGGAAAAGGCAAAGGTTGAGGGAGGAGGTCAGGGTTTGCTCCGCCGTGAGCTCAGGCTGTGTTTGGCGAGGACGGGAGGGAAGGTGAGGCTCAGACATTGCTTGTGGCACATTCTCCCCAAACGAAGCTGATTCACATTTGGAAATGATTTGGCTGCAGGCAGATAGTTTAGAACACCATTTATTATGCAGATTCCTACCTCATTTACTTGCCCAATTAGATCATTAAAATGCCGCCAGCATTTGCGGCCTGCTCTTATTTCACAGCATTTCGAAGGAAAACTCCTCCTCCTTTCCTTACACAAACCTTGTCCCACATTCCCTCCATCCTGGGCTTTCTGGATGAGGTTTGGGAGCTGCAGAGAGTGGGAACTGTTTGAAGATGATTCCGATCAGAGGTTGCAAAAGGAGGCGGTGGCTTCGCTGCAGACTTTCCTGGGCCACATTTTTGTGGCTGCTCGACTCCAACACCATAACTCTGCAGAGACATTAAATTGCTCCTTGTAGGAACTAAAAGTCCTACAGGGCAGAGGTGTTTTGGGGGGTTCAGAGTTAGGGAAGGCACTAATTGTAAATATTTTTGTTGCTTTCCTCCATCCCACAGCCATGGAGCTTGGGCTCTGCTGCTCAACTCCAGAATCATAATCCTACAGAGACATTAAATTGCCCCATGTAGGAATTAAAAGTCCCATGGGGCAGAGGTGTTTGGGAGGTTCAGAATTAAGGAAGGCACTAATTGTAAATATTTTCGGTGTATTCCTCCACCCCACAGCCCTGGAGCTCTGCTGCTCAACTCCAGCACCATAATCCTACAGAGACATTGAATTGCCCCATGTAGGAACTAAAAGTCCCATGGGGCAGAGGTGTTTGGGAGGTTCAGAATTAAGGAAGGCACTAATTGTAAATATTTTTGCTCCACCCCACAGCCCTGGAGCTGGGGCTCTGCTGCTCAACTCCAGAATCATAATCCTACAGAGACATTAAATTGCCCCATGTAGGAACTAAAAGTCCCACGGGGCAGAGGTGTTTTGGGAGGTTCAGACTGAGGGAAGGCACTAATTGTAAATATTTTCGGTGTATTCCTCCACCCCACAGCCCTGGAGCTCTGCTGCTCAACTCCAGCACCATAATCCTACAGAGCCATCGAATTGCCCCATGTAGGAACTAAAAGTCCCACGGGGCAGAGGTGTTTGGGAGGCTCAGAATTAAGGAAGGCACTAATTGTAAATATTTTTGCTCCACCCCACAGCCCTGGAGCTCTGCTGCTCAACTCCAGCAGCATAATTCTTCAGAGCCATCGAATTGCCCCATGTAGGAACTAAAAGTCCCACGGGGCAGAGGTGTTTTCGGAGGTTCAGAATTAGGGAAGGCACTAATTGTAAATATTTTCGGTGTGTTCCTCCACCCCACAGCCATGGAGCTGGGGCTCTGCTGCTCAACTCCAGCACCATAATCCTACAGAGACATTGAATTGCCCCATGTAGGAACTAAAAGTCCCACGGGGCAGAGGTGTTTGGGAGGTTCAGAATGAGGGAAGGCACTAATTGTAAATATTTTTGCTCCACCCCACAGCCATGGAGCTGGGGCTCTGCTGCTCAACTCCAGCACCATAATCCTGCAGAGACAATGAGTTGCCCCATGTAGGAACTAAAAGTCCCATGGGGCAGAGGTGTTTCGGGAGGTTCAGACTGAGGGAAGGCACTAATCGTAATATTTGGCTCCATCCCACAGCCCTGGGGCTGGGGCTCTGCTGCAATCTCCATGTCCTGAGCCTGGTGCCAGAGCCGTCCCTATTGCATAAATCAGTCCTGTGGCCGGAGGAGATGGCAGATCTCGAGGAGGGCGGGGTGGGGAGGACACGCTCTGTAATTGAGGATCAAAGCTGCAGCTTTCTGCCTCTCCATCCACGCAGCAGCTGCTCCCTGCACAGGGCAGCTCAGCTCGGCTGTGCTGGCAGCAGGGACACCAGGACAGGTGAGTCCTGCTTTTTAAAACCCTCGTTTTTCATAGGAAAAGTCTTTCCTCCGAGCCGCCTGGTGATGCATTTGATGAGAGGAGGCTCGGGTGGAATCTGATTTAATAAAAACAGAAATGGGATGGTCAATAAGAATATCCCTGAAAGTAATTAATAATATTTTTAACCACAGAAGCATTTGTTTAGCTCAGCTGTCAGGAAGAGGTGGGGAAGATATGGAAGCAAAATGTCTCTAAAAAGCTTTGGGACACTTATTTTTGAAGGTAAAATCCCACTCTGTACAGACTATGGAGTTATTTGCATTTAATTTCTAAGGAACAGGTTTATTTCCACAGATCTTGACACTACCAGACTGACTTATTTTCCAGTTAAAAAGTGGGAATTTTTAGGTTGTCTCCTCTTATATACCAAAGGCCAGGGAGTACTAATAACTGAAATAGTCCTGTTTTCCCTTTTCCTCTCCAGTTCTGTGTCCTGCTGATTACCTAATGTAACACTCAGCAATTATTAGCATTGACTTGAGCACGATTCTTTAAAAGAAATGTGTTTATTATTGCTTATTTTACATATTGTACATTTAAAATGTTTATTAGTAATAATAACAATAATAATAATAATAGTATATAGTTAATTCTGGCAAGGGATCAATTCAACTTCTGCTGCAAAAAAACTGGATAATTTGGATATAGTTTCCTTTTACTGGAATTCTGTGTGTGTGTTCCCAGTTTGTACCTGGGACTTCCAGCAGCAACTGGAGCATGGGACATAAAATCCAGTGTGCAGTGGTAGAAATCAGCCTTGTGGCAAAGGTCTGTGTTCAAATCCACAGGTGGGGAAGGAAGGGGGGCATTTAAAGTGAATTTTAATAAAGCTGCTCCAACAGAGTCTTGAGCAACCCAGGGCAAGGAGAAACTCTGGAAGACTTTGGCCTGGGGAGTGGAATTGCCACAAGCCTTGGATAGAAAAAGAGCTCTCATGGAACCTCCTTGGCGAGCAGTGGTGCAGTGTGAGGTTCCTGATTCTGATATTCCCCATCCCTTCTCCCCACAGGAGGTTTTGGAGCAGGGATGGAGCAGTGGTGCAGTGTGAGGTTCCCATTTCTGATATTCCCCATCCTTTCGCCCCCCAGGAGGTTTTGGGAGCAGGATGGATGTGAAGGGTACCTAGAGCTCTCTGTTCTGGCTCTTCTGCCAGTTTGGGGAACACTGATGCACTGTAATGTTCTCATTTCTGATATTCCCCATCCCTTTTCCCCACAGGAGGCTTGGGGAGCAGGATGGATGTGAAGGGCACCTGGAGCTCTCTGTACTGGGTGTTCTGCCAGTTTGGGGAACACAGATGCACTGTAATGTTCCCATTTCTGATATTCCCGATCCCTTCTCCCCACAGGAGGCTTGGGGAGCAGGGATGGAGCAATGGTGCAGTGTGAGGTTCCCATTTCTGTTATTCCCCATCCCTTTTCCCCCCAGGAGGTTTTGGGAGCAGGATGGATGTGAAGGGCACCTGGAGCTCTCTGTACTGGCTGTTCTGCCAGTCTGGTGAACATTGATGCAATGTGAAGTTCCCATTTCTGATAATTCCCATCCTTTCCCCCCCCACAGGAGGTTTTGGGAGCAGGATGGATGTGAAGGGCACCTGGAGCTCTCTGTTCTGGCTCTTCTGCCAGTTTGGGGAACATTGATGCATTGTAATGTTCTCATTTCTGATATTCCCAATCCCTTCTCCCCACAGGAGGCTTGGGGAGCAGGGATGGAGCAATGGTGCAGTGTAATGTTCCCATTTCTGATATTCCCCATCCTTTCGCCCCCCAGGAGGTTTTGGGAGCAGGATGGATGTGAAGGGCACCTGGAGCTCTCTGTTCTGGCTCTTCTGCCAGTCTGGTGAACATTGATGCAATGTGAAGTTCCCATTTCTGATATTCCCCATCCCTTTTCCCCACAGGAGGTTTTGGAAGCAGGGATGGATGTGAAGCGCACCTGGAGCTCTCTGTACTGGCTGTTCTGCCAGTTTGGGGAGCAGTGGTGCAGTGTGAGGTTCCCATTTCTGTGATTCCCGATCCCTTCTCCCCACAGGAGGTTTTGGGAGCAGGGATGGAGCAATGGTGCAGTGTGAGGTTCCCATTTCTGATATTCCCCATCCTTTCTCCCCACAGGAGGCTTGGGGAGCAGGATGGATGTGAAGCGCACCTGAAGCTCTCTGTACTGGCTCTTCTGCCAGTCTGGTGAACATTGATGCAATGTGAAGTTCCCATTTCTGATATTCCCCATCCCTTTTCCCCACAGGAGGTTTTGGAAGCAGGGATGGATGTGAAGCGCACCTGGAGCTCTCTGTACTGGCTGTTCTGCCAGTCTGGTGAACATTGATGCACTGTAATGTTCTCATTTCTGATATTCCCCATCCCTTCTCCCCACAGGAGGCTTGGGGAGCAGGGATGGAGCAATGGTGCAGTGTGAGGTTCCCATTTCTGATATTCCTGATCCCTTTTCCCCACAGGAGGTTTTGGGAGCAGGATGGATGTGAAGCGCACCTGGAGCTCTCTGTACTGGCTCTTCTGCCAGTTCGAGCTGATCACCTGCAGTTACCTGATGGAGCCCTGGGAGAAGGTGCTCTTCTACTCCTTCAACCTGGCCATGGCAGGGCTGCTGCTCTACACTGCCTATGTCTGTGTGGCTTTCCACATCAGCTCAGCCTTCCAGCTGCTCGGGAGCTTCCTGGGAAACCAGCGGGAAAATGCTCTTTCTGTGGTGAAGTAAAGCCAGCAGCTGACTTTGGGGTCAAAGAAGTGTTTTCCTAGCATCCCATTTTTGTGCAGGATGAGGTACAAACACTGCTTTTTTCTCTCTTCATGATCTTCTCTGACAGCAAATTATTTTGCCAAAAAGCTCCAATCAATCCCTGGTTTTGCTATTTGCTTCTTCAAGAGCTTTCCATTTTGATGAGCCACTGGAATTACAGAGCTGGGATTGGGACAGGAACAACCCCTGCGGGTTTTGTTATTCCAGGGAGAGCTGCTTGGATGTGGGGAGTTTTCATCTGGAGAAATGATGGATTTGTTCTTGGCTGCCAGAAGAGATGTGCATACAGAAACCCTGGGCAAGTGGGAGCTGCTTCCCTAGGCTTGCTGTGTTTTTTATGGAATGATTTCAGTATTTATTCAGTCTCCTTGATTATTTTACACACTGAATTACTTGACTGCTTTGTTATCATTATGCAAATAATGCAATTGATTCATTAAAAATGTGAGGAGGTGCTGCTATGAAAATTTATGATGAAATTCTCAGATTCTTGGACTTTATTTTTGGTTTACTTTTAGAAGATGTGTATCATATAGAGAACATGAAACTACAGGCTCAGTGCTGGTAGACTTTCAGCTGAAAATAAAACCCCTAAAAACCGTAAAAACACGATTTCTTCTTTTTTTCCTAAGCCCTTATTCCTCCTTTTCACCTCCTTTTGCACTCTCCCTGTTGAGCAGTGTCTGAAACAGGAACTCCTGAGACTGTAAACAATGCACTGGGTTTGGCTGGAACTGGTTTTGTTCCAAATTCTGTGGTTTTTAGCCTTAGAAACACAAAATTCCCGTGCTGCCAGTGAACTGGAGCTGCACTGGGATGAGCTTGGGAATGAGAATTGAGGTTTGGAGTCACCCCAGGAGGAGAAGGGAGTAGCGCAGGGCACACAGGGTGACAAAAATCCACTTTTTTCCACCCCCCCAGAGGTGAGGTTTGTGACTTTTCCCACTCACAGAGGTGCTCCTGGAATGTCCTGTCCTTCCCTGGCATGGGATGTTGTTGGGGGTGGCAGCGACTTCGGAAATGAGGCTTGGTCAGAGGAAGTGACAAAACAAAGTGAAGACGTTCATTATGTCATTTGTCACCCCAGCATGAGATTCAGTCGCTTTCCCAGGTCATAATTAGGGGGAAATTAGGTAGGAGATGGGAATAATTTCTCTGGGAAAATCAGGGCTTTTCCACGTCATAATTAGGGGGAAATCAGGTAGGAGATGGGAATAATTTCTCTGGGAAAATCAGGGCTTTTCCACGTCATAATTAGGGGGAAATCAGGTAGGAGATGGGAATAATTTCTCAGGGCAGCCGTGCTTAAAGTCACAACTCTTGTAACAGTGCCGAAGTATCTGTAAGTTTGTAAAACATCTATTTAATGCTTTCAGATTCGAATCCAACTGGATGTTTTATTAAAGTAATTTAATGGTTAAAGTAGTAATCACCGTAGATTTGCTCTCATGCTTAGTATGTGCACTATATTTACTGATAATTATCAATATAATTTGCATTTACGGATGGCTAGGGACAGAAGAGGGAACACACAGTATTTTAGTTCTGTCACTCATTAGACTATTGATGGAGACAGTGATATTTTTCCCAGCCTGTCAGTCTCTAATGCTGAGAAATAAAAGCAGTGCTTTGCAATATAGGCGCAGAATATGGATTTCTCAAGAACATACAAATATCGATTTCTCAAGAACATACAAATATCTATTTCTCAAGAACATACAAATATCTATTTCTCAAGAACATATGAGTATCTATTTCTCAAGATGTGCCTGGAGTGAGCCCGGGGCAGGAGCGGCAGAGCACTCCACACGTCCATCCAGAGCTTTTGTGGGCACTGAGGAACCCCAGAGCAGGCTGGAGGAGCAGGAGCTTTACCCTGGGCCTGTAATTTTTGCTGCTGCCCTTTGCCACGTGCTGTTGGTGGCTGTCTCCAGTGCCTCTTTTGCAAGAGCTGCGATGGGACTGTGCTGTGGAGCTGCTCTGTTCCACTCCTGAGATCCCAGCTGGGCTGGGGAATGGAGACAGCCAGGGAAGCCCCAAAATCCAGCCCAGGAAACGAGGGTCTGAGCGGCAGCTGCACCTCCCCACTCTTCCTGATTCATTTTCCTCATCACGCCCTTTTCCTGGCACAGGACTCCAGGATTTCAAAGATTCCACCTCAATTCCAGCTGCCATTTCAGTTTCCAGCACTGGCCTGCCTGGGCAGGTTCCTGCTGAAGCACAGGAGCCCGAGGGGCTCTGGATTTGTCACTCAGGCTCGTGCAGGCTCAGCTGGGAATGGGATGGGGGCAGGCACGGCTGGAGCTTTAGGTTGGAGATCAGGGAAAGGTTCTTGCCCCAGAGAGTCTGCCCAGGCACAGCCCCGAGGCTGCCAGAGCTCCAGGAGTGTTGGACTCTGCTCCCAGGGGTGCCCAGGTGGAATTTTTGGGGTGGAACAGGCTGTTCCCATATTTCTCCACATTTTTCCATCCCAGCTCCACAGGCTGCACTGAGTGGCCACAATATTGAGTTTTTCACACCTGATGCTAAATGTTCCAAACCTAAATTAATGAAAGCGTGGCTGGAGCAGGAAGTGTTTCAACAGGAATAGGAATGTTCCCTGCACGCCCTTCCTGAGGACACCAAGTTCAGCTGTGTCTGCCTAGGGGAAGTTTCTGTCCTGAGCTACTAAAAAAGGAATGTAAGGATGACATTCAGCACCATTCAGATCCCTGACGTTTGAAAGTGGAACATTTAAATTGCACAGGTTCACCCACGCGAGTTCAGCAAGAGTGGAAAGTAAAGAACAAAGTAAGAAACAGCTGCTAAAACCAAAGTGCTCGTGCTGCTCGCCAGGAACCCTTTGACCTCTCCAGCCAGAACAGATCCTGGTGGATTCACAGCATCCTCATTGTGAGGGATTATTACTGCAGGACTTTCCCAGCTTATCTCCCATTAAACTTTAATCTGTGTTTCATCGATCCAAAGACTTTACCCTTCCTAAAGGCGCTAAAGATGATTCTGTTCATGTGGAATTTTACTCCCTCTGCTGCTGATCACTTCAGCAGTTTTTAGAAGTTTTTAGAAGTCCTTACTCCTTGTTGTTACTATCATTGTTTTGCACTACAACATCAGCACTTTGTCTTTGCTTTATTTACATCCACGTGTAATTGGAGTTCTTATCTCTGCTGTTCATTACCTGGCCTGAAAATCCTGCTCCCAGAATGAGCCTGTCAGCACTTCCTGGCCTCTGCATCCCACAGGACATTCCCACCCCGCAGAGATTTGCTTAGAGCAGGGCTGAGTTTACAGCAGATCTGTTTGCTTTTCCAGAGCTGACCTGAAATTACTCTGTCCTGCTTGGCTGAGAGTTTCTGCTTCACTTTCCTGCTCGGCTGAAACTGCTTCATGCAACAGTTGAGTTCCAGTCTCCCTCTCATGGGAAACTCCTCCTTCCTCTACTGCTCACATTTCCAGGATAGAGTGGAGGTATTATATAAAATTGGAGTTGCTTACATATTTTCCCTAGGTTTTTTTCACAGGGATAAAGAGAATTTGGATCCTCTCACAGGAAACTCCTCTTTCCTCTACTGCTGACATTTCCAGCATAGAGTGGAGATATTACATAAAATTGGGGTTGCTTATATATTTTTCTTGGGATTTTTTTCAGGGATAAAGAGAATTTGAATCCTCTCACAGGAAACTCCTCCTTCCTCTACTGCTGACATTTCCAGTATAGAGTGGAGATATTATATAAAATTGGGGATGCTTATACATTTTTCTAGGGATTTTTTACAGGGCTAAAGAGAATTTGGAAGGTGAATATTTCCTGAGGAGGCCAAGGGTCTGCCTCGGTTCTTTTCCTCCTCCTCCTGCCAGAGCTTCTCTCTCAGGGTCTGTCAGTCTGGGGGTGCTGGAGCACTCAATGAATGTTTGATTTCTGCCCCTGCTCCAACCCCTTTGGAATCACCACATAAAAAACCCCACAAGAGAGCTAGGATTCACCTCAGGGAGCAGCTGGAGCACCCAGCTAGAACTGAGCTGTGCTGGCTCTGGATGCAAGGGAAGTGCAAGGAAAATTGTCCAAGGAAAATCATTGTTAAAAAATACCCTGGAAATATACATGTGAGATTAAATAATCTGGGATCCTGACAGAATCTAGGGAATTTCCTGGAGCAAAGGGCATCAGGGGGACCTTGTGGCTCTGCACAGCTCCTGACAGGAGGGGACAGCCGGAGGGGTCGGGCTGTGCTCCAGGGAACAGCGACAGGAGGAGAGGGAACACCTCAGGCTGGACTGGGGTGGCTCAGGGTGGACATGAGGAGGAATTTCCCCATGGAAAGGGAGGTAAGGCCTTGGCAGGGCTGCCCAGGGAGGTTTGGAGTGCCCATCCCTCCAAGGAACTCCTGGATGTGCACTCAGTGCTCCGGGCTGGGGACAAGGTGGGGTCCAGCCCAGGTTGGATTGGATGATCCTGGAGAGCTTTTCCAGCCTCAGGGATCCTGGGATTACACCTCAGGAGGTTTCTGACAGGGACACCTCTGCAAGCTTTGTGTCCACATTGCAGGAAGTGATTTGAAAAAGTCAGATCTGGCTGGGAGGACACCTGGAGGAGCTGTGAATCCCCAAAATTTCACAAAGCATTTCAACTCTTGGAACACAAGCTTGGAACACAAGCCCTATGAGGAACGTCTGAGGGAACTGGGGTTGTTTAGCCTGGAGAAAAGGAGACTCAGAGGCGACCTTATCACTCTCTACAACTTCTTGAAAGGTGGTTGTAGTGAGGTGGGGGTTGGTCTCTTTATCCAGGCAACAACTGACAGAACAAGAGGACACAGTCTTAAGTTGCGCCAAGGAAAATGTAAGTTGGATATTAGAAAAAAGTTTTTTACAGAAAGAGTGGTAAAATATTGGAATGGTCTACCCGGGGAGGTGGTGGAATCACCATCCCTGGACGTGTTTAAAAGGAGATTGGATGTGGCACTCGGTGCCATGGTTTAGTTTAGTTGAGGGTTGGGACATGGGTTGGACTCGATGATCTTGAAGGTCTCTTCCAACCTGGTGATTCTGTGAACTCAGGCTGACCTCATTAGAGAGTGGGAGTTCCAGTTCCAATTCCATTCTTTTCACTGACATCATTCACCTTTTAAGGAAAAGTCTAAGCCAAGCCCAGGGGAAAGGACTCCAAGGGTTTTCTCTTCTCCTGCATTCCTGCTGGATTAACTACGCCAAGCTCTCAGCCATTTGCATAAATTCATTGCAGCAGAGCTATGGGTTCAAAATTGCAGCCTTTCTATCTCAGCCCTGCCCTACAAACAGGCAGGAATGAAGGAAGAGCTCCCCGGTGTTCATCACCACCCTCAGAGCACAAAGTCTCATCAGGGTGTGCAAACTACACCAAATATTTCACAGCTTCAGGAGTTTCCTTCCATCTTACAAAACTCACTGAGCACAGATGAATTCAAAAGACTTTCAAGACTTTTCAGTCCTTGTTGGGGGTTTGTGTCATCCAAAATGGTTTCATTTTAGAAAGCTGAATATTTAAATTGCACAAAATCCCTTCAGTTTCTTGCTTTACCATCAGGCCTTGGTTTAGTCATGGAACTGAAACCTTGACAAGTTTTAAACTTCATTTCCTCTTTCTGATGTGCCTGAACCAGGTTCCCACGCTAAACTTAGGGGGAAATACGGATTCGGACAGCAACAAAATTCTTTGTTCCATTATTATGTTTGGAAAGAGCTACAGGAAACATTCCCAAATCCCCAAATCCCTCTGGACCTGCCACAGGAGCCTCACTCCACATTTACCTGCTCTGGGAGGGGCAGCAGAGTGAGATTTCCTGAGTGGAGATCAATCTCCTGCAGAAGGAGTTCACAGGCATTAAATCCTCAACACCTAAATCCTCAACGCCAAGTTCAAAGCAGCTTTTGTCTCGTTTTTCCTCAGCTTGGTGTTATTTTGAATTCAAATATTAAGAACTGCATGGCATAAAGAGTTTTTCCCGAGTTTTCTGGCACCTTTTCCTTGGAGCAGGAACAGCTCCTGGGGCCGTGCAGGAATAGTGACATCAGGTGGACTCTCAGGCTCAGCACAGCTTTCACTGCTCCTCCTTCTGCCAACATCAGGAAGTTCATTATTTTGCCCTCTTTGGGCTTGCAGAGTGCAACTGGATTTTAAAATCAACGAAAAAAATGATGGATGTAAGTATCTGTAGAGGTTTTTAATAGTTTAAAGGCGATTTATTACTCTGCATGTTGCTTTTAATCCACTGATACAGGCATGGGATAGAGTCCAATATTTGTTCATGGGATAGAGTCCAATATTTGTTCATGGGGTACAGTACAATATTCATTCATGGGATACAGTACAATATTCAGTACAATATTCCACAGGATTTTCCATTCTTTCTCATCGAGGGTTTCCCAGGGAATCTTTTGGTGTATAAGGGAACAGAAACTCCAGTCTTGAGCTTCCCCAAAATATGAATATATGGAATAATACATCAATATCATAAAAGGCTTCAAAGCTTTGTGCCAGAAAGAGGAATATGGGGAAATCCTCCTCATGTAAGAAATTAGAGCTGTGACAGTAGGTAGGGACCCTACCTAAAAATCCAGCAAACTGCAATAAAATCTTTCCCTCTGGACATCCTTCCTTATTTTCTCCACTGCAGAAATTGCATGGAAAGAGCCCTCAGGGGTGGGAGGAACTCGTGGAACTTCTATTGCCACGTTTCTACCAGGAATTGAATTGCTGATTCTCTGGAATATTATCCATAAAATATTAATTCAGGACCATTATTTTGGGGTGCAGTGAGAGTTACGTCATTTTTCGTGGCCGTGGGATCAGTGAGTGATGGTTTGGGGAGTTTTTCCTCCCCAAAGGAATATTTATTGCTTTGATAAGGCACTGTCCTCACTCTGTGAGCATTTCTGCTCCCTCCCCTCCAGTGGCATCCTGGGAAATGTGGAGATCCTCCAGCATCTCAGCCAGGCTGATCCGTGGAGCTCCATCATCATCCGTGTCACTCTCCACGGGAATATCTGCATCTAAAAACACAGAGAAACCCCCCAAAAAAACAGCTAAGCAAAGAAAACAAACCCCAAAACACCTGAGCAACACCAAGGGAAAAAGGGGAAAACACCAAACCAACAACCCCAAAACAACGAACAACCCACAGAACCAACAAACAAAAAATTCCTCCTAAAAACCCAACAATCCCCTCATGGAAAAAAAAAAGAATTCTGTATCAAATCCTTCACCCAGCAGAGATTTTGGGTGCTGGAGGAAAGCTCTTTTTCATGTTAAAGGCAAGGAAACAAAACCCATCAGGTGAGAGACACAGACACCTCTGATATACTTTACAGCATTTCTCCAGGCAGGAGTAGTTTGGAGAATGCAAACAGAGGATTTTCAGTACAAATATTTCCCCTCAAATGCGATTTCAACATGATTTAGTTACACCCAATCAAGCAATTAAAAAGGCCTTACTTCTGTAAATGTTGACATTCTTCCTTATGGTCTCATCCTCTTCCAGATCTTCCAGGAAGTCCTGGTATTGCCTGTAAAAGATGTGGGATGTATTCACTCACTTTTCCTTCGGATTGACAGAAATTTAGATAACAAAGTAAAAGCAAAGAAAGCCCCATCAGACCTCAGGGCATTCCCACATTTCCAACTAAAACAGAGGTTTTATCATCACCTCAACAAAGTAAAAGCACAGAAAGCCCCATCAGACCTCAGGGCATTCCCAGATTTCCAACTAAAACAGAGGTTTTATCATCACCTCTTACTTCCCAACTCATTGAATTTCCCTGTGCTCATTTAACTCAAATTTCTCCTTTTTTCTACTCAGTGGACATTATTTGGAAGCTCTGGTGCTGTAGCAGCTGTGTCACTGAACAAGGGACAGCAGACACTGCACCTTTCATCATCTGTGTCCGTGGCCTCCCTGTCCCTCTCCAGCTCCTTCAGCTTCCAGTTCCTGCGGCGCTGCCGTCTGCTGCGGTCGTAGCTCTTCTTGATCAGCACCTGCAGGGAAAAGCAGACCTTTTTTCCACCTCCCAAAATCCCAAATCCATTCTTGGGGATCTAAAATGGGCTGGACTGGCATGCAGAAGTGTTATATTGAATTTATAGGGAATTTCTCAGTTCAAGTGTTTTTAAGCACTTGGAAAATGTCCTGAAGAGAGAGAGACACACTGGAGTTGTGATTGAGTTTTCAGCACTCAGTGATTGGTAATTGGAACAAAACCAACAATAAATGTATTATTCAACCATCACTCAAATATTTAAGAAAATAATCCTTAAAAATCAGATGATCCTCAATTTCACTGTTAATATCCTCTCTTCCTTCAGGCACTGTTCATCATAAAATCATATTCCCTCCTAGCCCTGGGTAATGGAGAGATCTTTGTACAGAGAAAGGGATTTGTTACCACATCAGGAATATGTTGGGGGTTCATCTTGTTGGCAAATTCATCGTTTAAGTTGCAGTTGGCCAAGTCAAACCTAAAATAAAAACAGGTGTTTTACTCTGCTTTATGAAAGTCTACAAAACTGAGCTCAGTGTATCATGTTTGCATTAAAGAGCAGCACAGTGCAAGGTGTAACGAAGGTAAATATTTCCAGATGAAGGCAAAACAAATAAAAATCCACATGAATGTGCAGCTTTTAGAAGTCTGAGCAGCTGCTGTTCCCCAATCCTGTTCTTTTGGCACTTCCCAACCTCTGGAATCCAAATTGCAACATCCATGAGGCTCTGCAGGGCTCACAACAGCTCCAGAAACATTCATGTTTAAGCATCACTTCATTTGCCTGTTCTTACAAAAATGTCTTTCACTCTATATAATATTCATTACCAAACAATTAATGGGTATTTTAAAAATCCTTCCCACCTATTTGTGCCTAAATTGTTAATCCAAGCTGCAATCCCAACCTCTGGAATCCAAACTGCAACATCCATGAGGCTCTACAGGGCTCACAACAGCTCCAGAAACATTCACATTTAAGCATCACTTCATTTGCCTCATCTTACAAAAACGTCTTTCACTGTCTATAATATTCATTAGCAAACAATTAATGGGTATTTTAAAAATCCTTCCCACCTATTTGTGCCTAAATTCTTAATCCAAGCTTCACTCTGCAGACAGTACTTCTGCTCTCTCATTTCTAACAATCTGCACAGGAAAACTCCTGCTAGAAAAGAGATTTCCAGGATTGGGACCAGGATGATTCCAACTCCTCTTGCTGCTTTCTCTTTGAAATCAGAACAGTTCAACACTTTTTGATAACACATAGATTCAGTCATTAAATAACCATATAATAAAAGTTTCAGAAAAGAAGAACAGACCCCAAGACAAGGTCCCCAGGATTCAGGATGTGCCCCAGGTGAGTACAGCAGAAATATTGGTGATCCGTGTCCAGCTCCGAAGTTTTCCTGACCCAGGCTTCAGCCAGAGTGTGCTTTGGGAATGGAAAATAAAACATTCCTTAACCAAACCCAGCTTAACCCCAACATCTGCACTGAATTAAATTACACTTGTCATTGAACTCGTGTTTCTAAACCAAACTTCCAATGCATCCCTCACCACTTCTCGTTTCTCATCTTTACAGAAGGAAGGAAATGGAAATGCCAACTCCCAGGAATTCCCAAAGGCTGTTCCTATAACACCTATTTTAGCTTTTAACTGAGAAGACTCATTCATTCTGATTAAAAAGAAACGCTTTATAAAAGCATTACACTTCCACAAAACAAGTTCAGTAATTAGAGCTGCAAAATTAATATTCAATAACCAGTAATGAGTAAGAATTTCAACTCTTCAAGAAGAATTTCTGGAAGTGGAATTCACATCATGCCTGTGCCATGGCCAAACCAAATGGTCCACAGGGTCCCAAAAAAAGCTTTTGCCAGTGGTGAGATCCAGAACAGCCGAGTGTGACTGTGCCAGGCAGATCCAGACCATGAATTCAGCTGAGCAGGGCAGGAAGAGGAGCAGGAGACCCAAACCATGAATTAAACCCAGAAACTCTCACCTTGTTGGATCGAGCCCCTGCCCCAGCTCCCTTTTTCTTCTCGTGGACCCTGTTGATATCCATGATGATGAACTCCTCCAGCTGCTTGGGGTGGAACAGGCTGTGGAAGGGGTGACGCCAGTAGGTGCTTCCATCGATTTCAGCAACTGGAGAATGAGCAGGGAGAGAATTTCTCGTGAAAAAGGAACTGTGAACCAAAATTAAGCCAACACACATTTTGTTCATCGCTGTAACACAATTATTTAGGACATGGCCCATATTGCCACAAGAGCAGCTATCTGTGACAGCCTTAAAGGAATTATTCCCTGGCTCCATCCTTTATAGGAATTCTGCACACACCAAGCAAAGAGCAGAACTTCCTGTACTGAAGTGGCTAAAATTTCAATCCAGAGACAAACCAGATGGCATTTAATTGTTGAGGAATAAATCTGGCACAGGTAAATGCTCAGCAGAGACAGGAAACATCCAGGAACTCAACACATTTTGCTGGGATCCTATGGAAATCAAGTTTGGAGAACTATGTCTTCATTCCCTATCAGATTTCTACTGATAAAATTACAACATTAAGGTCTAAAAATATCCAAAATTCTGTGGAAAGAAAAAAAAATGAAAAATGGTGCCAGCAGAACAATGAGGAGCTGAGAGAAGGCCAGACTTACTCTGCAGAGTTCTGGGGTCGATGAGGTGGATGGTGCTTGTCACTCTGATGCACACACAGATCTGGCTGATGTTCCCCAGACTCTGGGCCAGTTTGGGTGACAGACACACAACATTGTCCTGCAAACAGACACAGAATCATTTACATACCTATTCCCTTAATTTTTAGCCAAGTCTTCTGAAATAAAATTCTAAATTTCGTCTTTTAATTTTTTTTCCAGCCAATATCCCCCAGTGAGTTCTGCATTTCCCATGCAGATTCCAAACCCCACTACCAAACTCCCAATCCCAAATCTTCCCACAACACCCCAAAGATGAAGCAAAGCTACCTTGCATATGGGCACGATTTCCACAGAGAATGTGCTTTTGTAGTTGTAGACATTACTGTGGATGTCGTGGGAGATCAAACGTTGGGATGATTTTGATCTGTAAAATATTAAAATATTTTTCCTCAGGAAACAGGAAGGACATCACCTGAAACAGGAGATCCTTGGAACAAAGTGTCTGTGTTACAAACACAAATATTAAGGAAACAGAGGTAAATTTTACAGTGGCTAGGTGGAAAACATGGAACTTTTATAGAGGAGATTTTGTCTGTTTTGACTAAAATACAGGTTCCTTACACTTGCACTTAGAAAATTATTTAAAAATGAAGGATAAAAGGCCTTTCCCCAGAGCTTGTGAGTACTCAAGGCAATAAACAGGAATGCTGTACCTGGATGGAACTGTACACTGAAGGAAGTCCACCATCTTCTGGGCGTGTTGCTTGGAAGAGTAATAAAAATCCAGGCCATCTGAAAAGCAAGCAAAGAAATCTATTTCCAGCACTGGGGGGGTTCTATCAAATAGAATTCACAAGCTTTTCTCTACACAGCACACACACATGAAAACATCCATCTCAGACCCAGGTGATTGTGCCTCAGGACTAACACAGCCACCCACTCACCGTGGATTTCTTTGATCCTTAGTGTGTTTTGATGGAGCCTGTGCTTCAAAATCAGCTGCTCTAAATAGAAAAAAGTCTTCTTGTGCACAGTCTAGAACGAAACAAAGAGAAAACCATCGAGGTTATTTAGGAACCATCAAGTGCAAAGCAGGACCACTGAAGAATAAACATTTAGAAGAAAAGATCATCTAGAGAAGAACATCCAAGTAAACAAAAGTATTTCAGAGTGCTCCACTCATATAAAATTATTTAAACCTTCCATTTCTCATTTTTGTGTAACTGGCTGTTAGAGACTATTTCCTTTCAAGAAGTTTTAAATATTTATAAACAATTTGTCCCACTGTTTCCAAACTACCTTAAAATACAGGAAGGTATTTCGTTATCCACACAAGATCCTCCTGCCAGCATCACTGAAAAGAATGTAAATATTGGACAGCAGAAAGTTTTCTAAACTAAAATCAGTAAGAAGAATCCAACAAACTTGAACACAGAATGTATCCCTGTGGCTAAGTGTGAGTACATCTTTTTCTGAGAAATCCACAAAATCACCCAATTCTTTGCCTGATGGTTCTGCCACGATCAAATAAAAATTCAGTTTGCCTCTACCTTTTGCCTGACTTGCACCACAGCTTTCCAGAAATCCTTGGCTTCAATCCTGTGACAGTCTTCACACATCTGAGACTGAACAACGTATTCCACCACGAAAACCTGCTGCAGAACTGCTCCATTTATCACCTGCAAAACAAAAGTGTTCAAGGTTTCAGTTGTATTTGGGTCACAAATAATAGCAGTGTTTTCCCAGCTTTACTGGAACAGACAATAACTTTCTTCACTCTGATGAATGGCACTATAATGACAAAACTTAGGCAGGAGGAAATCTAATAATAATAATAAGAAGAATTAAAAATTTCTGGTTTTTGCCATGAAAGCTTTTTGAAAGCCACAGGGAGAATGCTGTGCTCCAGTTACCTCTTTCTGAACAGTCAGTTTGAGCTTGAGCCTCTTGGAATGTGGTTCTGTCCAAATGAATCCTGCATCGATCAGCCGGACCTGCCCGTGGGAAGGGACAAGAGCTCAGCAAAACCAAGCCTAACTCCAAAAAACACCAATTTATGGTTCAGTCCAGAGCAAACAAGGGAAGTGAATAATCTTAATTAACAATATGTGTATTAATATCCCAAATCCAATTAATCGTGCTTAGTTAGAACATGGATTTTGATCTACTTAAAATAAAGGTGCTCAATACCAGGTCTTTCCCTCTAATAATACTCTGAACCTAAGAGATGCTTTATTCAACTTAAACGTGTGAATTTGATTTAATCTATATATAGACCTCAGGAAGCCTTTTCCATATCATCATAAACCAGTGAGAACAAGTACCGTATAAATAATTTCTAAAATGTGCAAAAAACACTAAAATTAAGGTACATTAAAACCACATCAGCTTTCCTCAGTTCATCCTGCTGAGCTCCTATCTCTGCAGGAACAATTGCGATCACGCTGTGAAATCTCGACAGGATTTCAGCTTCTCACCTTGCTCAGGGAAGCTTTGATTTTCTTCAGACACAGAGCCAGGAGCTCTCTGGATTCCAAGGCGCACTGGACCCAGGTTCCTGGAGGCTGGAGGTACCTGAGACACACGGAGCACTTTACAGCACGTGGAAGCTGCTCGAGCTCATTCAATCACCCCAAACATGAGCAGCTATTTCCCAGGCTTTCAGTTTAATACTAACAATGCAGCTACAACTTTTAGAAACATGGAAAATAATGGAAAAGTTAAGATGACTGAGTTAATTCCACCAGTACTGCCAAGGCCACTAAACCATGTCCCCAAATGTCACATCCACGTGGTTTTTAAATCCCACCAGGGATAGGGACTCCACCACTGCCCCGGGCTGGACAACCCTTTCCAGAATAAATTATTCTCAATATCCAACCTAACCCTTCCCTGGCTGTCCCCTCCTGTCAGGAGTTCTGCAGAGCCAGAAAGTTCCCCCTGAGCCTCCTTTTCTCCAGGCTGAGTCCCCCCAGCTCCTCCTCACCCGCTTTTGCCTCCCTAAACCCTGAGCCTGATGCATTCCAAGGGCACTCCAAGCGCATTCTGCTGCCATCCCCAGCAATTCCCCGGCTCCTCACCTCTCGCACTGCTTGCAGAAATGCACCGTGCCCTGCTTGGGGATGCCCTCGGTGATGTCCACCTGGGCCCGCAGGCAGCCCACGCACATGTTGGCCGGGTTGGGCGGGATGGGGACACCGCACTGGCAGCACAGGCTGCGACACAGGGACAGAGGGAAGCACAGTCAGTGTCACTCACAGTCACAGCCACAGCCACAGCCACAGCCACCCCCGGGACCCCCCGAGCCCCCGGCACCGCTCACATGTGTCCCTGCGCCGGGGCCGCCGGCGCCGGCAGGTACTCCATGGCCGCGGAACGCGCGGCGCTTTCCGGCGGCCACAGGAAGGGGAGGGCACGGCGGCGCCGAGCCCAGCCCGGCCCGGCCCCGGCAGGGCGGAGCGAGCGGGCGGGGACCGCGAGGGAACCGTGGGGAGCCGTGAGGGGGCCGAGATGGAGCCGAGATGGAGCCGAGATGGAGCCGCCATGGAGCCGCCATGGAGCCGTGATGGAGAGGCTATGGAGATACGGGCGGGGACCGGGAGGGAGCCATGGGAGAGCCGTGAGGGAGCCGAGATGGAGCCGCCATGGAGCCGCCATGGAGAGGCCATGGAGATACGGGCGGGGACCGGGAGGGAGCCATGGGAGAGCCGTGAGGGGGCCGAGATGGAGCCGAGATGCAGCCGCCATGGAGAGGCCATGGAGATACGGGCGGGGACCGCGAGGGAACCGTGGGGAGCCGTGAGGGGGCCGAGATGGAGCCGAGATGCAGCCGCCATGGAGAGGCCATGGAGATACGGGCGGGGACCGGGAGGGAGCCGTGAGGGGGCCGAGATGGAGCCGAGATGGAGCCGTGATGGAGGGGCCATGGAGATACGGGCGGGACCCGCGACGGAGCCATGGGGGAATGGTTGAGGGGGCCTAGATGGAGCCGTGATGGAGCCGCCATGGAGATACGGGCTGGGACCGGGAGGGAGCCATGGGAGAGCCGTGAGGGAGCCGAGATGGAGCCGCCATGGAGCCGCCATGGAGAGGCCATGGAGATACGGGCGGGGACCGGGAGGGAGCCATGGGAGAGCCGTGAGGGAGCCGAGATGGAGCCGCCATGGAGCCGCCGTGGAGAGGCCATGGAGATACGGGCGGGAACCGCGAGGGAACCGTGCGGGAATGGTTGAGGGGGCTTAGATGGAGCCGTGATGGAGATACGGAGGGAAACCGTGAGGGAGCCGTGAGGGGGCCGAGATGGAGCCGTGATAGGGCCGCCATGGAGAGACGGGCGGGAACCGGGAGGGAGCCATGGGGGAGCTGTGAGGGGACCGAGATGGTGCCGTGATGGAGCCGCCGTGGGGAGACGGGCTGGGACCGGGAGGGAGCCATGGGGGAGCCGTGAGGGAACCGTGAGGGAGCCATGGAACCGCGGGGGGAGGCGGTAAGGGAGCCCTGAGGAGATCATGGGGAGCTGTGAGGGAGCGTGGAAAGGGCTGTTAGGGGGACATGGAGAGACGGGCGGGAGCTGTGAGGGAGCCATGGGGGAAGTGTGAGGGAGCCGTGATGGAGCCGCCACGGAGAGGCGGGCGGGAATCGCGAGGGAGCCATGGGGGAAGTGTGAGGGAGCCGTGATGGAGCCGCCATGGAGAGGCGGGCGGGAATCGTGAGGGAGCCATGGGGGAACTGTGAGGGAGCCGTGATGGAGCCACCGTGGAGAGGTGGGTGGGAATCGTGAGGGAGCCATGGGGGAACTGTGAGGGAGCCGTGATGGAGCCACCGTGGAGAGGCGGGCGGGAGCTGTGAGGGAGCCATGGAGGAGCCCTGAGGGAGCCGTGATGGAGCCGCCACGGACAGACGGGCGGGAGCCGTGAGGGAGCCATGGAGGAGCCCTGAGGGAGCCGGAAAGGGCCCTGAGGGAACCATGGAGAGGCGGGCGGGGACCGTGATGGACCTACGCTGTTATAATTCGTTAATTAAGAATTTAATAATACTTTGATTTGCAAGGAGGAGGTGGTACAATCCGGTCGGTTTATATTCCATTTGTGATGTATCATACCTACCCTTTGGAAAAGAGTGGCATGGGGGGCAGAATTAAATGTTTTTAAGGGCTTTTCTAACCCAAATCATTCTGGGATTCCGTGATTCTGTGATACCAAGGTTTGTTTATGAATCAGCATTTGTTTCCTGCAGGTTTCCAGTTACGCTGGACAAAAATAAAGCTGAACTGCATCAACACTTTGTGTGGGGTTTATTTAGTGTAACATCCTGATGGAAAGGAAAAGTTGTTTCACTCAAGGACTGAAAATCACAGCCTGTCGAGCTGTCTGCAGTGTTTTTAATTCTTTGGCACATTTTTCTTTGGTGGGCTGCTTGTGTTCACACAGTTACTCACTTCTGCTCCTTTGAAATTAAGTTTCTTCGCAGACCTCTCTGGAGACTCACTATGGACCATATTATTAAAAACAATAAAAGGAAAAAGCAAATAAAATAAAAAAGGATGTTTCCCTGCGCTGAAGTTATGTTTCAAAACCTCTGCTATGCAGTGGGTGTTACATAGTTTCTACTTTCAAGTCCTGATGAATCATTCGATCTTAGATTTCTTTGATTTAGGAAATAATACACTTCCTGTGAATCCCAGGCTGGCATTTGGAGAGTCTGGCGTTGGGAGAGGTATAGGACAAAGCCTGGCATTTATGGAAGCCACATCTTTGAAGTCACTGGGAGCAGAATTGGATCCTGATAATGCTGGAAAAATTTCCGTTGCAGATTTATTTTCAACTGCAGGTTTTTCCACCTAATTTTGGTGCTAATATATCAAACCCTACCTCAGCTCAAGGCATAGCCTCAGTCTATATCAAAACTGGGTTTGTTGTAGTCACCACGCTACTTTGTGTTGCCTCGGCAAGCTCTTGTCCTCTGGCTTCCAATGAAAATTTGTGTGTTTTAAACTGTTAGCATGGATTTTACATCTTTGCACAAAATAAACAAGGTAAAAAGCAGAGCGGCTTGAATCTCACCCCTAGTGAAAGCCATATCAGTTTGCACTGATTTCTTACATGTTTTTCAGGGAGGTTTAAATATATTTATCTTACACAGTAGTTTCCTGCCTTTGCTGTCATATTCTTCCACAGCATTCAGAGGTGATAGGCAAGGACAGCAAGCACGCCATTCAAATACAGGTTACATTTAAACATTTAACACCATTTAAAAGCAGGTTTTCATATAGATTTGCTCTCATATGCAGGTGAATCTCAAGTGCCAAGGCCAGAAAAGCCTGGAGGGTGTTTGTGCCAGAGCCAACAGCTCCCAGCAGCTTCATTTTCAGCAGGAATGTCAATAGAACGAGAGAATGGTAAATCCATGGGAAAGATTGCTGTGATGAATGTAACAGACACCTGAGGTCACTATTCCCTCACAAACACTGGATCCAGGACAGGAGGAGCTGCAGCTGCCTGAGGAGCTCCTGGGACCTCTCCTGCAGTTGGAGCAGCTCTGAGCTTCCCCAAGGAGGGTTTGTTCCAGGCTGCTGTTTCCATTACCTGTGTTCCTTTCCACGTAAAACTCCCAACAGCTCAAGAAGAGAACCAAACACAGTGTTTACGCTTTTTTTTTACTATTCATTCTCAAATAAATTTGGGATTTAGAGCAGTGTGCACAGCTCTTCCAAGTCACAATAAAAATAGCCTCATTTAACTGTAGGATTTTAGTAACAGCATCCGGATGGAAGGATGGGAAGGGCTGTGCAATAACAACAAAACACCTTTATGATCTTTTAAGAGGATTTTTAAGAGGTTTTTAAGGGGATGCTGGTGACACCCAGTCTGTATTTTTGGCTGTTGAGGTCCTCAGCATTCCCACATTCCCGATAATTTTGCTCTTCTTCCTGCTGCATCAAGTCACGATTTGGAGGAATGAAGCAGTTTCAATTCAGACAACAGAAGAGTAGCCAGGATTGAGAGGGGAATTGAAGGCAGGACTTTTGCAGGGAGCTGTTCTAGGATCCAAGGTGGAGGCAGCAGCTCCCAGTGCTACCAGAGACAGTCCTGGGCAGGAGCAGATTGTCCCAGGCCTGTGCGTGGGGTGGCAGCTCCCAAATTTATTCCAAGGCAGGATCTAGCTCCCGGTTTGGCTGTAATCAGACATCACTGAGTGGCCTATTCCTTTGGGATCCTTGCTTCCCGTGGACTGCAGCTGGGAAGCTGCACACTGATCATTTCAGCAAGGCAGCAAACACAGAGCTGTGCCTCAGCTGCTGCTTCAGCTCTGTGCTCTGAATGGGAGAAATCACATTCCCTGATTCCACTGGGACACGGCACTTCCAGGGGCTGCTCACCGTCACTCCACCTGCGCTAAATTTACTGGGATCATGCTCCAATTATTTTCCGATTCTTGCCTATTTCTTCAGTTCCTGTGAGGAATCCAATTAGCAATCCAATTTCTAGTGTGAGCCACGGGTGTTATCACAGCTGAACTTGAGAGGCAGGAACAAAGGGAGCCAGAATAACTCCTTTAAAACAGCTTTGTGACAGGGTAGGGATATTGTGACATTCCCCTTGCAGCTGGTGGAGATGAAACTGTGTTGCATCATCAGCTTTAATGAGCGTTGTCACAGCACAAATACCTGCGGGTTGGCTTCATTTTCTCGTGTGTGTGAAACCTGCATGTCAAACATCCTGGAAGCAGTGCAGGGACACCTCTGGAAGTGCTGCCCTGCGTCAGCAGCGAGGGATCTTTGCCAGCCTTGCTGAGGCAGCTGGAACAGCTGGATGGATGCTCAGTGTGCCAGGGGCAGAGATGCTGGCTTTGTGCAGGGGATGCTCACGGCATCCTCTGAAGGGCATCCTCTGCTTCCTAAATCCCTGGAGCCTTTTAAAAACACTGCTGTGCCTGTTGGGCTTAGAAACAGGGAAATGTTTCTTAGCAGCTTTGATAAACCAGAATAACCCAAACCATATTGAGCTGCTCAAACAAGGAGACATCCCAGATTAATGAAGTTAGATTTAGATAGAAATACGAGGGAGAAATTCTTCCCTGGGAGGGTGGGGAGGGGCTGGCATGGAATTCCCAGAGAAGCTGTGGCTGCCCCTGGATCCCTGGCAGTGTCCAAGGCCAGGTTGGATGTCCATGGAGCAGCCTGGCATAGTGGAAGGCGTCCCTGCCCATGGCAGGGGTGGGTCTGGGTAAGCTTTCAAGGTCCCTTCCAACCCAAACCAGTCTGGGATTCTGGGATTCTACGAAATTGGATCTTCTGGGCATTGCAAAGGAAAATCCTCCTGTGATATTTCTTATTCTTCCTTGATGACCACGGACAGCCATGGCAAAGGTAACTTTAAGGAAGAGCATGGGCAGGAGCCAGGAGGTGTTGCTTTAGTCCTGCTGTGTTTGCTACCAGGCTGCACTAGGCCTGAACCTCAGACTAAGAAATAATTGTTTTAAAAAGGTAAATATTTGCTCATCAGAACACGAGAGGAATCTGAGGATGATTATACAGGAGCTGTTTGCTTTCCTCTTACCTTTGGTAATCTTCCGTGTCCCAGTTGAAAACTCATCCCATTAAAGGAATCCTGTGAGAGGTGGGGTGTGCTGAGAGCTGCTGGCAGAGGGTGTGCCCGCTCCAGTGCCAGGTCTGGACCTCAGGGGAGCTCAGGTTGGATATCAGGAAGAATTCCTTCGCTGAAGGCTTGGTTAAGCCCTGGAAGTGGCTGCCCAGGCAGTGGTGGAGTCACAGCCCTGCAGTGCTCAAACAAATGTAGATGTGGCACTTTAGGGTATGGTTTAGTGGGTTGAATATTCAAGGTTGGACTTGATGATCTTGGAGATCTTTTCCAACCTCAGTGATTCTATAATTCTGTCATCAGGAAAATGAGTGTAATTTTCACTTTGAGTTCTCTGATGAGAGAGGGTGAGAAGAGCGTTACGCAGGTAAAAATATTTTGCACATTATTCCTGCTCAAAAGCTGTACATAAAAATTATGGGTAGTGCTGACATTTCCTAGATTCCCCAGCCCTCACTCTGGCTGGCTGGAGACAAAAGCAGGGAAAATGCCAAAAATACAGTTCAGTGAATGAAGATTGCTTCAACAGTCGGCAAAGGAAAACATGGGAAAAGGAGGAGGAGGGCAGGGACACTTCATCCACCCAGGGTTTCACCAGCCCACTGGGACACTTTAGCACTAAGCACCTTCCCAGTGGCAACCTAGAATGTGCTGAAATAAAATAACAATGAAATCCTTCTTTTTAATTATTCATGATTTGCTTGCTCCGGTACTCTCTGATGGCATTTGCATTTTACAATTATCCAGCGAGATAAATTCCCAGGGGGAGATGTCGCAATTGTCGTGGGGTGGATAATTGTTCCCACCGCTCCCACCTTGTTGGCACAGGCAGGACAGGAGCGCTGACACATCTTGGGAAAAGCTTTCTGGGAGGGATTGCTCAGGCAGAGCATTGCAAAACCAGCGCTCACTCTGGGGCCAAGGGAGTGGAAGCTTCCCGAGCTGATCCCAAGGCTGCAGCTCATTATTTATTTAGGAGAATGTGCATTTATATGAAAGATGATCCCAGTGGTGCTCGTTTGGCAACTGGAGGTTTCTTGGGAATAGAGACCGCGGAGCCAGGGCTGCTGCAAGAGGCTGCTTCAGTGCCCGAGTGCTGGGATGGATGGAGGGCATTGGAGAGGAAGATTTGGGTTGGGAGGGACACTAAAGCCCATCCAGTGCCACCCCTGCCATGGCAGGGACACCTCCCACTGTCCCAGGCTGCTCCAAGTCTGTCCAGCCTGGCCTTGGACACTGCCAGGGATCCAGGGGCAGCCACAGCTTCCCTGGGAATTCCATCCCAGCCCTGCCTACCCTCCCAGGGAGGGATTTCTCCCAAATATCCAGTTCTGATACTGAACTGGCTGGGGGGCTCTGAGGTATTTTGGTGCCAGCAAAATACATCTGAGATAAGAAAGAACTTTTGGATACAAAATGCTTGGATTTTGGATAGCATGTGAGGCCCCTGTCACCAGCTGGGGAAGGTTTGGGCACAAGAGGCACTGGGAAGTTTTTGATGTGTCTCCACACCAAACCTGAGGCAGCACGGACTGCTGGGTGTAGGTACTCACACCTCAGTGCCACTCTGATTCCACTTGATTTCCCCTTTAATTCTCACATGGGGAGGAATACTGGAAAGGGAAATCGAAAGTGTGTGGAGAAAACCTCTTGGGATGCATTATTTACCTGGAGCAAAACACCTGCCATGTCCCAAATTTCCCCTGAGCAAGGCACCATCGTGTACTGAGCTGGATGTGTTGGGCTGGTTTGCAGCATCTTTTTCTGGAGCTGTTCCTTCATAAATCCCTCAATCACCGTGCATTTGGCAGATAATTACTGCCTCAGTGAGGCTTCTCTCTTGTGCAACTCGTGGCTGTGGAAAATGCAAGGAAGGGATGGAACCCTTTCCTGTGCCAGCCTGGTGGGTGAGGCTGCTGCTGCCCATCTTTAAATGCAGTGCTGCAATCCCTTCCCAGCCCTTTCCCTGGCAGGCTGCTCCATCCTGAGCCTGGCCTCACTGCTTCTGGGTGAAATTCTCCATGATGAACATTTTACCTGCGTTTTCCCCTCCTGTTCCTTTAAAAAAATACTTAAAGCTCATAAAGATTCACAGAGTGTAACTCATCCTTGAGTATGACCTTCCCAGCCCTTTCCCTGACAGGGTGCTCCATCCTGAGCCTGGCCTCACTGCTTTTGGGTCAAATTCTCCATGATGAACATTTTACCTGTATTTTCTCCTCCTGTTCCTTTTAAAAAAACTATCTGAAGCTTGTGATACCTTTCCAGCCCTTTCCCTGGCAGGCTGCTCCATCCTGAGCCTGACCTCACTGCTTTTGGATGAAATTCTCCTTGATGAGCATTTTACCTGTGTTTTCTGCTCCTGTTCTGCTCCTGTTCCTTTTTAAAAAATACCTAAGTCTCATAATCCCTTCCCAGCCCTTTCCCTGGCAGGCTGCTCCATCCTGAGCCTGGCCTCACTTGTTCTAGTCAAATTCTCCATGATGAACATTTTCCCTGTGTTTTCTCCTCCTGTTCCTTTTCAAAAATACCTAAAGCTCATAAAGATTCACAGAGTGTAGCTCATCCTTGAGTATGACCTTGAAGTAAAGAGATATTTCTGAGCTGCTCCATGATTACAAAGCAAAGACAGGAGCTGCCAGAAAAAATAACGGGAACAGCACCCTGGCTGAGAATGGATCTATTCCTAACCCTGCCACAATTTGCCTTCATTTCCTCCCTCTTTGCTCAGTCATTGTAAGAAAGCAGAATCTGATTTTTTTCGGATGGATTTGCCAGATTTACCCTATTTTCCATCATATGGATATTTCCCCTCTCCTCTTTGTCCTGCTTGCTGATTTTTTCCTCTTGCCTGAGCACATTCCAGCACTAAGATCTGTATTTCGATGCAAAGGGTTTGTGTGTGTGGTTATAATTTCACTTTTAAACCCAGACCAATGTGTGCTGCTATTCCAGGGGGGCCTACAATTTATATTATCCCACATGAAACATTTTCCACAGCCTGTTTTGAGCTTGGAGCATCTTATCCCAATAAAAAAAGGAGGCCTTGGTTATCCTGGCTCTACTGAAACCCCAGATCAGCAGTTTATCAGCTCTTCCCTGCCCTGATGTAGCAACTGCTGAAATAAGGGTGGGGCAGGGATGACGACAAGTGGGAATTCTCGCAGTTAATTCTTACCTCCACCCCTGAATCAGAGCCTTCCAGCCAGGGAGTTGCCATGGAAGTTGCCTGGAGATATTCTGAGGATTTGGGCTCCTCAGATTCAGGCAGAAGATTGCTTGTTCTAGGAAATATTAAGGGCGAAGTTGATCAAGCTTTGAACCACGTTCAGTGCAGGCTGAGTTTCCCTTGCTGTGTGTAAGGACAGAGTGAAGAGGAGCCGATTTCATTTTGGCTTTTCCTGGTGGAGTCGTGGGACAAGCTCAGATCCAGCCTTTGGAGGCATCCAACCCCCATTGTCAGCTCACAAACACTGAATTTTCACTTTCCTGGGATTATTTTCCCAGAACATTTCATTAATTTCAGCTCCTTGATTCCCTTGACTGCAACAAGTTTGCAGCAGGGCTGCTTTGGGTGGCTTGATGTGGCTGTTGGATCTGGGGATCGGCACTTTAGGAGGACTCCAGCTTTGCTCTGACTTCCCAGCTTGCCACTTTGTGCTACGATAGCAGGAACTTGCTGGTACAGCTGTTGTGGAGGAGCAAATAATAGAGATTATTTGGGTTAGAGAGAGGTGACGGCATTTTTTCTGCTGCAGCGCTAAATATTAACCATTTTGCGTGATGAAGTTATTCCACGTTTGTTGCTCTGATTTTCTGATATTCGTGGAGATTCACGGAAGCTCGCAGGGAAGTCAGGCAGGCAGCAGCAAGATGGTGAAAAGAGAGAGTTTATTTACAAGAACTTCTTTATATATCCATTAATAGTCTAATAATTATTGGTCGATAGTTTTTCCACCCCCTATAATGATTGGTTACAACGCTGAAGTGTCCAGTACCAAAACAAAGAGATTAGAAAGCACAAGAATGCAACTTCTCTCTATTCTCCATGAGAAAGAAGAGAAAGATTTTAAAACAGTGCAACTACACACGTTCAGTAATATTTCATTTGCAAATCAGCCTGTTCTGCTTTCATTTCCGTGCTCAGCTTGGCACGTGGCCACTTGTCCACGTCTGTGCCCTGGGGTGCAGCAATTCATCTGTGAGAATTGGCCCAATTTCGGCTCTCCTGGTGCTGCACAATTGTGCTTTGCTGTTCGTGTGGCTCTGCTGACTCTTCTACACCTGCTGGGCTTCTTTCACCCTGCTTAAATTGCTGTTTGGGCTTTTTCCTAACTGCCCAAATAATTAGGGAATTAAATTTAAAAGCGGAGCATCCAAAGCAAGAATTTTAAATTATGGCTGAATCACAGCAATGAGAAACTTTTTTTAAGAAATGGTACTCGAGCTTCCTTAATATTTCAAATCTTCATGAGAACAGGGATTTTTCCTGGAATTCTGAGGAAATTGGATACTCAGGGGCGCTGGTGGTGATCCTGATCCCTGTGCTCCCTGGGGAACAGCACTAAGGAAAAGGTCCTTGGGAAGCTGTTTTTAATCATTTTGGGTAAACTGCCCTGAGGGGCCTCAGGAGGAAAGTTCTGGAGGTTCATGGTCTGGGCACGTTGATGGCCCTCAGTAATGGATTTGGGAGGTGATCCATGAAATTGGCCAGGCAACCTTTATGGCAGGATAAATGCGAGCTCTGATGAAATGAAATGAAGAAAATGAGTTTTAAACAAGAGGTGTATGGTGCTGGCCAGCTGAGCCCCAACATTTCTCACCCCTTAAATTCATGGGGCATTTGTACTTTCCGGGTCACTGCAGCTGCAATTGGATCATCGTTCCTGCTTTTGTTCCACTTCTCACTGCTGGATTCTCGGTTCTGTTTGCTCTTTTCATTTGGCTTTTTTTTTTTTTGGAGTGAAAACTTCCAGCTGCTGTGCTCAGCCTGAGCTACAATTAGCACAGTGGAGCAATTAACTACAATTAACACGGAGCAATAATGAAGCAGGAGAAAAGAGTGTTTTATAAAGAGCCTGACATCATATCCCTCCCAACAGAGCTGTCACCCAACACTGGCCATACTGGTGTTACTGGAAAAAAAAAAAAAAATTCAACCCTCCCACCTCAGTGTGCAGCTATGATCCCATGAAAACCTCTTCTCATTCTCTGGGGATGGTTTCATCCCCAGGGAAAAGGATTTCAGAGCTGGAGCAGAGTTTCCTGTGGTCTCGAGCTGTTCAAAGTGTTATCTCACCTCCTCTATTTTTGCTGGGAAAAAATGCTTCTGTTCACTGCTGAGCACCAAAAATGCTCTGAAGCCTCCTGCTGGAAGCCAGGGATTTGGAATATTAAGTAGGGAGAGTTGTTCCAGATTTTCTGGTGGTGAGGAGAAGTGAAAAGAACTGGGGAAATCTCAAAAGGTTTTTAGCAGAGGTTGTTTGCAGTTGTTTCTTTCCTTCCCGGTAAATACCTCTTGCCCCGAAGCTTTAAAATTTAGTAAAAAGCTAAAGAATTCACAGCAAAAAAAGAGTTTTCACTCAATGAAGGCTGCGGGGACCCTCCCAAAAAGTGCTTTTTCCTGCCATTTCCTGCACCTCCCAAAGCCAAACAAAGTGAGCAGGCGCAATAAGGAAGAGAAGGGCTTTGCATGGATGCCACCATGGGAGGGCAATGGAAATCCCTCTTCCAAACAAAGTCCTTTCCACGTTGTGTTTGCCAAATTCAATGTTTAAAGAGCAATGTTCCATTGGGTGTGTGCTCCTGGAGATAGCAGCTCCAGCCTTTGCCTTCCTGTAAAAAACTTCTTTTCCTTGTGCTCCAGGGAAAGTGGAGTACGAGGGGAAGAAATCAACTTCTTAAGGAATTAAAAATTATGGAGAGAAATCAACTTCTTAAGGAATGAAAAAAATAATGGAAAAAAATCAACATCTAAGGAATTAAAATTATGGAAAGAAATCAGCTTCTTAAGGAATTAAAAAATAATGGAGAGAAATCAACTTCTAAGGAATTAAAAACTATGGAATGAAATCAACTTCTTAAGGAATTAAAAAATAATGGAAAGAAATCAACTTCTTAAAGAATTAAAAAATAATGGAAAGAAATCAACTTCTTAAGGAATTAAAAAATAATGAAAGAAATCAACTTCTTCAGGAATTAAAAAATAATGAAAGAAATCAACTTCTTAAAGAATTAAAAAATAATGGAAAGAAATCAACTTCTTCAGGAATGAAAAAATAATGAAAGAAATCAACTTCTTCAGGAATTAAAAAATAATGAAAGAAATCAACTTCTTCAGGAATGAAAAAATAATGGAAAGAAATCAACTTCTTAAGGAATTAAAAAATAATGGAAAGAAATCAACTTCTAAGGAATTAAAATAATGGAAAGAAATCAACTTCTTAAGGAATTAAAAAATAATGGAGAGAAATCAACTTCTTAAGGAATTAAAAAATAATGGAAAGAAATCAACTTCTTAAGGAATTAAAAAATAATTGGAAACAGGACTGGTGAGGAGGTGCCACGGCATTCACACCATCACATTTATCAGAATCTTTTGAGACAGAATTTATACCAACTTGCTAAGTAATTATTTTCATTTTTTCACCTCCAACGTTTGGCTTGTAGCTCTAGGTCTATTTTACACCCAATTTTCAGAGGAATTGTCAGAGCTTTTGCCGTTTTCCCTCTCCCCCAGGGCTGTGTTCATTACTCTGGGTGTGATTACAGCTCGGCACCTCGTGTTTGCAGGTTCCCAACTGTGCTAAACTGTGGGGACAGCTCCTGTTCGAGCCTCGACCTCTCAGTGGTGCCCCCAGCACCCTCAGGTATTTGTTAATGCCTCAATTGAAGGAGTTCTGAGGCTTTTTTCCCTTCCAGAAACAGGAGAGCTCTTGGGCTGGAGCAGCAGTGAGGCTGAACAGCTCATTCACCCCTGGGTCCATTTAAAGAGTTCTTAAGCCTTGCCCCAAAAATTCCCTACAAAATAATCTTTCTGCCACAGCGCCAGCCTGGCCCCACACATCCAGAATATTTATGAATGACTGGAAAACACACAAGAGCTGAGTCATGCACCCAGAGGTTATTTCTGAAGAATAAAATTTTATTATTTTTGGCTGAAAAAACTGCATACACATGTTCAGATCTGTGCAACCTTCACCACATGTCTTCGTTTCCAAACAAACTTGTGCTTTGAAGCATGCAGGAGCCCACTGCAGCTTGAGAAAGAAGTTAAGAGGTTTTTTTTTTTAATCCTAAGACTGTGCAAACATGACTTGAAAGCTATTTACGTGTTGCACCTCTCACTTCTAGGGATAGGAGCATCAGCTGGTAGAGACGTGCAGTGTGCAGCTGTAATTTATGATTTGGCATCCACATTTGATTTAGGTGCAAAGTGAAAACCGAACAAACCTCCCATTGTTCCAAAACCTCCCCACGGGCAATGGTAATAAATCTAATTTCTTCTTTGTCAAGGAGATCTCTTGAAGCACTCGGCCTTCCCTGCAGGTATTAAAATATTATTTCCACTCTGGATTTTCTTCCCCTGGTGCTGACTTGCACTTTGCTGCTGCGGTGAGTGGGAGCAGCAAGAAAAGATCTTGATTTTCATCACCGAAACAGAGCAGGGCTGCTTCTTTCTGTCATCTTTACTGAACTGAAAGATGAGGTGTAGACTCGTTTTCAAAAAGAAAATATTTTAGACCATCCGAACTCAGATGCAGAAACTTAGATGAGAAAAAAGCTGGACTGGAGTTCATCCTCCTGTTGCTTTCTCTTCTAATTTCCTCTCCCATCCGTTAAAGTCTAGAAGTCAATAACCAGGGAGGTGTGAGCCCTCAAATCCTGCTGGACATGCTGAGGTTTGGATATCCCCATACCTGCTCGGAGAAGCCGTGGGACGTTTTACCGCTGTTGGTAGAACTGTGTGTGATGAGGCACCCAAAGATCTCTGCCAGAGGGACGGAGTGAGGCTGCTGGGAGTGAAGCTGGGTGGTTCTGGTTCTGGTTCTAGTTCTGGTTCTGGTTCTGGTTCTGCCATCCCAGAGCTGATGGCACAGGCGCTGTTCTCAGCTCTGCCCCTCAGCCCCGCGGGTGAAGCCAGCAGGGTTTGTCCCCAAAGCGCCACACCTCAGCATGACCACGACTTCCCAAGCTGCTGGAGCTGCTCAGTTCACCACGGAGCCCTCGGGCTGGGCCCCGAAAATCTGCGAGAAGAACTGCAAGGCCAGGCGGACGTGGATGGGGACGAAGACGTAGGCGGTGTACACCACCATGGCCATCACGGTGACGGTGATGGTGTGGAACATGGACTGCTCCCAGGGCTCCAGCACGTAGCTGCATGTCACCAGCAGGTACTGGTAGTACAGCCAGTAGATGTAGTCCTTCACCCTCTTCACGTCCATCTTCAGCTCCAGGGGGCTCGGGGAAGGCCTGGAATGAGAGGGAAGTTGGGATTACCGCTGGGATATCCCACGGAAGCGCCACACAAACTGCATTTGTGGCTTTAGATTCCCTGAGGATTGCAGGGGCTGGCAGAGAGAATTCATGCGGATGAACCCAAGATGGCGAAAGGAGAAGTTTATTTACAAGAAACCCCTTTTATATCCATTAATATTCTAGCAACTATTGGTCAGCAAAGAATCCACCTCCTAAAACCATTGGTCACAGCTAAATAACACCTAATACAAAACACAGAGATTAAGAAAGTAAAAGAATGCAGTTTATCTCTGTTCTCTCTGAGAAAGAGCAGAAAGAGTTCTAAAACAGTGCAACTACATGCATTTCCAAGGCATCGGTGCCAGCAGCTCCCTGAATAAAGAAATGCTGAGCTGTGCAGCTGCTGCTCAGCTCCTGGAGCTCTATCCGCTGGACATTCCCCATTTCCAGAAAAGCAATTCCGTCCCTGGAAGTGCCCAAGGCCAGGCTGGAGCAGCCTGGTCTATGGAAGGTGTCCCTGCCCACTGAGTGATTAATCTCCCTTCCAACCCAAACCATCCTGTGATTCTATCCGTTCCCGCCTCCTGAGTGTGTTTTCCTATTCATTCCCCATGGAAATCAGGGAAGTGGGCATTTAAAAGGAAAGGCCTGGGGCCAGCTTCCATAAATGTTCCATAAATTCCATGTATGCACTGGAATAAAGATGAGATTTAAATAACTGCTCTGGAAAAACTCCTCTGCTTACTTTCGATAATCATTTTTATTGTTCTGCAACTGTTGGGAATAAAGAAAAGAGAAGAGGGACAAAAAAGTAATCTCCAATTGCAGAAGAATTTTTTTCAGCTCATTCCAAAGAAATGAAAAATGTTACAGATTAAAAGAGTATTTAATGGAAGTTACAAGTCTAGGAGAGATTTCCCTCTTGGGTAATACCTTAATGCATTCACTGTTCCCAGCTCCACATGGAAAGGAGAATGGCTGAGCAAGAACTAACTAGGAAATAGCATTTGCTTCCACTGCTCATTGTTAAAATTGCTTTTTGACATTTTAAACAATCTTTAAATGCAGGCTAAAAACATCTATTTAGAGAAAACGGAATGATAAGAAACTGTACAAGACTTTACAGGGGGATTCCATTATTTTGGGGTTTAGGGACATTCCAAGCAGATTTCCCTGCTGGAAAACCTTCCAATGTCCCATTTTCTTCTACACTTCTGTTGCCTAAAATGCCAGGACCAAAGAGGCTTGGACACATCACATCTCTCCAGTCTGGTGTTTGTAGTGAGTTTGGAGCAACAGAACTTTGCTGTCCCTCAAAGCAGCAAATCCTAAAGGAGCACTGGAAACAGACCCAGCATGAATGGAAGCTGATTCCTTTCGGATCATTTATTTGAAGGCAGAACTCCAGAGAGAGTCCTTAAAGCCTTGTAAATTCTGCAAAGCCTGCAGTGGAAGTGGCAAACTGTGCCTCCCCGGGAGCCAAAAGTGTCTCTGCTGAGAACTTCTGCAGAAAGAGCAACATTGACTGAGGAGGTGAAGCCTTTCCTGCACGGTGGGAAGGAGGAGGAGAAGGAGGGCCCTCTCACACTCCGGGATTATGGGATTTGCACTGGGGTTAGGGCTAAACCCATCCCTTCGGTGGGTAAATCCTGCTGATGCTGAGCCCTGCAGGGGAGGGTGCAAGGCTGGAGCACTGCTGGGGTGTGTGAGGCTCTGAGGGACCAACACTTGTGCAGCTGCACCCAGAGCTGGTGTGAGTGTTGGAAAAAATAGCAGTTTAAAAATTTTGTATAACTTTTAAGTTTTTATTTTTGTCTCTCTAGTCGGGCTTGACTTAACTTTGCTTTGGGGAAGGGAATTTTCTTTAGTTTCTTTAGGAGATAGAGCATCACTCCGAGGAGATGGGCTCAGCACAGGGACAGAGTGGAGCAGCCCAAAGATCCCCAGAGAGATAAAAACATCAATGGAACATCAACAGAACCTTGGTGGCCATCTCCAAACATCCACCCCAGAGCACCTCTGACACAGCTGAAGACTTCTCGCCAGGAAAGGACTGATAAGAAAATTGAAAAATAAATATCTAATTTGCATTGGAGGTGAGGGGATTCGGATCCAATGGGAAACTGAACACTGAGGGTTGCTCAGCTCTGGATCAATGAACTTTGAAACAATGCATCTCTATGGGGTTTGACTGTATAAAATTTGGGGGAAAATCCTGTAAAATCGGTGTGTCACAGAATGATTATCTCTGCACAGCTGGGCTGTGTGTGGATGAGATGATTTCTGTGGCACACCCTGGCCAGAACAACATCCTGGCCAGATAATAAAGTAATGCCTTGACTCTCTAACATTAAAAGTGTTGTTGGAGGGTTTTTGTTTTTCCCAGAGTTTTGGTGACGTGAGGAGCAGCGTGAGGCAGGAAAACATCCCCCAGGCTGACTTTACCAATATTGCAGACTGCAGCCTCACCAGCAGCACTTGGGGGACACAAGAATAAAGGACGAGGCAGTTAAAATCGTGACCAGCCCTTCTGATTTAAGCAAAGCCCTCATCGCCCTTTTTCTGTGGGAATCGTAGGCACATAGTGAGAGCCACTTTGTTGTTCCAAATTCTCCCAGAGGCTCTCTGGTTCAAAACAAGCAGGAATTCTTAAACAGAGATACCCAACCCCATGCAGGTGGTGTTTTTCCAAGATGTTGCTCTGGCTGTAGGTAAACAATGACATTGTGGGGTGGTGAATTGAGAGCCAATGGATGTGTGACATGAAAGTTAGAAAATTGTATAAAAAGGCTTTGGAAAATAAAGAGTTACTTCTTCCTTTCCTCTGACCAAGAAGCTGTTGTGGTGAATTTTTTCGTGTCATGACCATCTCGATAGCGACATTTTTCCACTGGGGATTGCATTTCTGTGCAGGTCGAGCACAGCCTGGGCTGCTTCGCTTCCCCAGCTCCCAGTGCAAGGCAGAAATTCCATCCCCAGGCACTCAGACCTTCTGGAACAGCAGCAGGAACATGAGCTGCCTTCATGCTGAGGCTCTGTGGTTTCTAATGAATGATGGAGGTTGGGATAAGTGAAAGGAAAAAGCAAATTACAGTCTGTGCCCTCACGGCTGCCTCGCTTCCTTCCCCTGCATTCCCTCCACCCCGAGGCTCCCTGCGTTAGCAGCGAGAACACAACTCCAGCTGCATCATTTATAAAGGAAAACACAGGAGGGGAAGGGAAAAAAAGCCATTTAAAACCAACTGCTGAGGCAGTGAGAGCCAAGGCTCCCCCGTGGGATCTGTGACAGATCCCTTGGGAAGGACAATTTGCATTTGGGCCCAGAGTGAGGCAGGAGGAGCAGCTCAGAGCTCCACACCTCCGGAGCTCTCGGGCAGCTCCACCACCCAAATTAATTGTAGCAACAATCAAAGGGACTAGCAGATCACTGCACAAACTCGGGACGCTAAAAATCTGTGTTTTATTTCATCCTAGAGAGGCTTCCACTTCCATTTTTAATCATTACTGTGCTTTATTTTATTACTGCTGGCACTCTGACTTGAAAGGGCCCTGAGATATTCACTCATCAGCTCCCACTATTCCAGAGCAGGAGATAATTTGTTCTTATGCAATTTTAACTCGGCCTTCATTTGTCTACAAATTTGGATTTAAACATTCAGTGGTGTTGTAGAAATGCCTTCCTGTTTAGAGGCCATGGGTCTGTTGCAGCCAGCTATGAGTGAAATGAAGAGAATTCAGCTCCTGTTGAGCAATACTCTGATTATTTTCAGCAATTCCACCTCCAAGAAAAAATAAAAAAAGCAAGAAGAGAAACCTGTAAAGCAGCTTTTACTGTTTTACGTGGCTGCATGATTTTCTTGCTTGTTGACACATGTCTCTGATTAGGGCAGCTGAAAAAATAAACCATCATCAAAATCAAGGTTTCATTTCAGAGCGCTCCTAATCTCCCCAATTTCTTCATTAATGACCTTACTTTCCAGACTCAGAGCTAGTTTGGGAATTGGAAGATGCCAGCGTTAGGTCCTTGACTGTGCAATTCCTGCTTTGAGCAGCTGGGATTTGGGGAATTTTGGTCACATTATCTGACCCGTGGCCGGACAGCTCCCGCTGGGAAATTCCTGTGCAAAGAAACATTCTTGCAGGGGAACTGGGGTGGACTGGTTTCCAAAGAATGCCTGAAAAACACCTCAGGCCCTCAGCAGGAGGGGTTGGTCAAGTTGCACATGCAGGGAAAAAGAGTTTCCAACATATATTCAGGAAAAGTTTATCTGGAGTGGGGAAAAACAAAGCCTGGAGCTGGAAATGGCTCCATGGACATTCAGCAGGTGGGCTCTGCTGCTTTAAAGGTAGAGGAGGGACAAGGCAAGAGATAAAACAAGCAAACAATCAATGCATGCCCAAAATGCAAATATTTAATTGGCTAAAAATGGGCATTTTGCTGAATAATTGCTGGGATAGGCCAGCAGCCAGAGTGGGTGGGGTTTGCAGCATCCTGAGGGATTGCTCTCGTGCTGGAGCTTTGATAAAATCCTGCACGAGTCCCTGAAGGCTTTCCCAGTCCCACCACTCCTCAGCACCCACGTGTGGGCAGGTGCAACCAGGCAAAGTGCCAGAATGATTGTAAAGTTGTCTGATCTGGAAATAATTTCGGATATTAGAAGATAAACAAGCAATGGCCCCTTTGGGATTGAAATACAAATCCTCTCTGCAGGTTATTTATCTGGAACTGTTCTTATTTGTAATTTCTCTGCATTCAGTGGGTTTGTTCTGCTGAATATCAATATATCTGACTTTTCCAAGGCACCAGCCTTGTCCCTCTGAATTCTGCCATAATTCTGGGGTTTTGAGCACAGCGATTTTCTGCAGGCCAACACCTCCAGGTGCAAAGAGAAGGGAAGGGATTCCCATTCCCATTCCCATTCCCATTCCCATTCCCATTCCCATTCCCATTCCCATTCCCAGCCCTTTCATGTTTTATTCAGTGCACAAGTGTAGTTGTACTGTTTTAAAATCTTTCTCTTCTTTCTCATGGAGAATAGAGATAAATTGCATTCTTGTGCTTTTCTAATCTCTTTGTTTTGGTACTGGATGCTCTAGGGCTCCAGCCAATCATCTTGGGGAGTGGGAAAAACTGTCGACCAATAATTATTAGATTATTAATGAATCTATAAAGAAGGTTTTGTAAATAAAGTTTGCTCTTTCGCCGTTTTGTCGTGCTCCTGCCTGACTTCCCTGCGAGCTTCCGCGAATCTCCAGGAATATCAGAAAATCAGAAATATCATTTTGTCGTGCTCCTGCCTGACTTCCCTGCGAGCTTCCACAAATCTCCACGAATATCAGAAAATCAAAGCCAACGCACAAGGAATGAAAAGCAGTGGCTCAGCAGTTGGGAAGGAATTGGGATGAGGCAGTGGTGAGTGCAGGGATTGAAAGCCCAGCACTTCCTGGGAGCACCAGCCCAGTCTGGAATCTGCTTTTCCCTCCTGGCAAGCAGAGCCCTCAGGTTCCTGTAGCACTCCCACGTGGATCTTTAAACACACCCTCCAGTTTGTTCTCCAGGGAGGAAATCCCACATGGAATGGGAATGAGAAGAGCAGCGATAATCCCAGCACAGCTCCTGCTGCGGACGAGGATGCACCTTAAAAACCATCCTGACTGCAGGTTGTGATAAATAACCCTCCCTGGAATTCCGGAGTGCACAGCAGAGTGAGGCAGTCCTGGTTTCTGTCCCTCAGCTCCCTGAATCAGCACCTCAGCACCCTTGGCCATGCATCACAGAGCGGCAGGAAATGTAAATCCCTTCCATCTGTCCCGTGCAGCGCCAGGATGAAGGTCTGAGCTGGGGAAATTTTAGTGCTGTACATGACTCAGACATTCTGCGTGTGGGTGAACGTGGTCTGACTGAGCCCGTGGGGTTTGCTGGAAAAAAATATCTGCCGGGAGTGGAAGGGGTAAGGCAGAAAGAGCAGTGGTGTTTTCAGCCCTGTTTCTGCTTCACCTGGCCCAGGAGGATGAATTCCAGCACCTTCCTCATCTTTAACACCAACTTCCTTCCTGCTGGCCTCAGAGGGAGCGCACGGGTGCTGTTTTGGATCTTTCAGATGTTACATAATGCACACAAGGCCCTGCACCTTTCCTGCTCGGGAAGACTTCCTTTTACCTCTGATAACTTCCAAGCAAGGCAGCAAAACCCTCCTGGAGTGGCCACGCCTGCACAGAGTCTGACCCAACTTCCTCATCTCCACCTGAACCCAAACCTGTGTGCGCTCCTCCTGCAGCAATTCTGGGCTCCCAAACGGTGCTTTGGTGCTGGAATTCAGCTGCAGCTCTACCTGGAGCACACGGATTTGGGAGCACGTGGATTCCTGTCAGCCTGCCTGCCCAGCTGGTGGGAGAACAGCCTGAGGATTGCTGAATTTGCTGCTTCGCTTGGGTTGAGGACACACACGGAGCGTATGATGGCCTCAAACATTGTGCAAAAGTCCTTGGGAATGAGATCCACAGATGTGTGACCCTCAGGAAAGCAGAGGCTGATTTGCAGCCCCCACGGGGCTCTCATCTGGAGATGAGACCTTTCAATACCATCCCAGCAGCTGGGAGCAGCTGGAGCTCAGGCTGATTCTGTGCCTCACCTGCCCTGACAGGTGCAGGCTGCTCCCAGCACCGCCCCACTCCTAAAAACCTCAGCTCCCCTGGCTGATTTATCAGTGCCCAGCCCTGTCTTCACTCGCGCTCAGGGAAAGGAGGAGATGCAGCTTCTCTGTACCAACAACATTCCTGGAGCAGCTCTGTCCCATTTTCTTCTGAGGCCAAATTAATTTTTCAACAATTTTCCTGTTCTTCCCTCCCCTGAAGTTTCCTCAGTCGTTTCCTTACGTAACCAGCTGCAGTTTATGTACAGATCCCTGTCTTTGCAGCTCTCCCTGGGCTGAGCATGGTTTGGGCTCTGAGTCCTCCCCCTGTGCCAGGACTTGCACCTTGGAGCAGAACTGGTGAGCAGCTCTGCCGGGGAAGATGGGTCAAATGAAAATCCCTGGGAAATTTCCCTGAAAAATTTTCCCTGAAATCCCAGGGAAAGCTTTCCCTCTGTTTGCGGTGTAAGCATAATTTAGGAACATGGTTTTGAACAGAATTATTCCTAACCAAAACCTCAAATTTGGGACTAGAGCCCAGCACCAGGTTTAAATTGTGAACATTTAAAAACGGAGAGTTCTCAAAGATCTCTTCCAGGAACATCTCAGAGGGGTTTTGTCTGGTGACAAACCTCAGTTCCTCGTGAGATCTGGGACATCATCTCCATCCTTCAAAGCCTTTCAGGTTCAGGAGGTTGTGTAAACACATCAATCTATCACAAGAGCTGAGATGCCTGGGCTCTAAAAAAAGATTTACTTTCAATAGTAGCCCTTATTTTATTCTGACTTCTTTGCTTTGCTCTGAGTCATTTCTGAGCAGCTGAAAGTAACAGCCTGGGCTGTGGGTAACGTGAGAAGGTGAATATTGTCCCAGCTATGACAGCTATCAGTGGAAATCAGGGACCAAACTCTTGTGCATCTCCCCTGAGAGCTCAAGGAAGGAAGCAGTGTTGCACCACTCCAGTCACTGCTCCGGGAGGGGAAAAGGAAAATTGAAGTGAGATACTTGCAACAGATAAGAAATAAAAAGGGAGGTGCACTTTTTCCACAGATTTAACCCCACCTGTGCAGTGAGGAACAGCTTGCTGTGCAGGCCACTTCATCCCTGTGAGCAAACAGGTTTGGACACACACGGCTGTTGATAGCCATTAAACAAATGAAAAGCTCCATAAAACAAATGAAAAGCTCCATAAAATGTGGCTTGGCAGGACACAGAGCAGAGCCCTGGCTGCTCCTCAGCCAGCTGGAGAGCTGTGCCCTGGTGCCGTGCCCTGCACCACCTGTCCTGGGCACTTTTTGGGCACAGGGGGGTGGCACAAGCATTGCCATGGGCCCAAGCTTCTCCCCAGGCAGCATTTCAGCACATCTCCCATTGCAGCTGGAATAATGTACAATGCTCCACGAGCTGCCAAGCTTCTCTCACTAAGCCAAGGTAAACAATCACCCAATTCCCAAGGCATTAAAATCCCCAGTCCCCAAAGTGCCTTGTGCTGACTGAGCACAGCCTAAGTGTTTATTGCAGGGATTCTCCTCCATATTACCAAGCTTTATCCAGCAGGGAGGCAGGCAGGTCCTGCACCTGCTTCCCACTAAGGCAGCCACCAGCAGCTCTAAGGAAACCAGAGAACAAAAATGAGTAATGACCAAATCCGCCAGCAATGAGTATTGGGGATATGAGCAATACTCAATAATCAGTTGGGTGTTGCTCACCTTCTCTCCTCCATCACCCCTCACCTATTGCTGCCTTTTTGCTTCTGGGTCTTGGACTCGTTTTTAGGGCACCCCTAAGGCAAACACCTTCCTGACAGCTGTACCAACACCTGGAAATCCCTGACTGCAGGGCTGCAGCAACAAGTCACACAATCACCGAATGCTTTGGCTTGGAAAGGACCTGAAAGCTCATCCGTGCCACGGAGGGACACCTTAAAGCCCCGAGAGCCCTCGCTGGAGGCTGCAGGTGCGGCTGGAACGCCTGCAGCTCCCGTGAGGAAGGCACAGCACGGCAAAGCCCCGAGGTTCTGCGCTGCCAGCCCTGCTCCCGGGCCTCCCCCCGAGCTCCTTACCGAGCCGCCGGGGCCTCGCCGTGGCAGCGGCCGCGCTCGCCAAGGTCACCGGCCCCCGGCTGGGGGATGCTCCGGGACGCGCCTCCGCCGCGATGCCCTTGGGCGAGCCGAGCTGAGCGGGGAATGAGCGCCGGCAGCGGGGAACGCTGCTGCGGGGACACCGGGATGCGGGAGAGCCGGGATGCGGAGCACCGGGATGCGGGAGAGCCGGGATGAGGGAGCGCCGGGCTGCGGGAACACCGGGATGCGGGAGAGCCGGGATGCAGAGCACCGGGATGCAGCACACCGGGATGCGGGAGCGTCGGGATGCGGGAACTCCGGGATGCAGAGCACCGGGATGCGGGAACACCGGGATGCGGGAACACCGGGATGCGGGAACTCCGGGATGCAGAGCACCGGGATGCGGGAACACCGGGATGCGGGAGAGCCGGGATGCGGGAGCGCCGGGCTGCGGGAACACCGGGCTGCGGGAGCGTCGGGCTGCGGGAGCGTCGGGATGCGGGAGCGTCGGGATGCGGGAGCGTCGGGATGCGGGAACACCGGGATGCAGAGCACCGGGATGCAGCGCCCTGGGATGCAGCACACCGGAATGCAGAACACCGGAATGCAGAACACCGGGATGCAGAGCACCGGGATGCAGAGCACCGGGATGTAGAGCACCGGGATGCAGCACACCGGGATGCAGCACACCGGGATGCAGGAACACCGAGATGCAGCACACGGGGATGCAGCACCCTGGGCTGCAGCGCACCGCGGCCCCGCGCCTCTCGCTCCTCCGCTCCGCGCACCGCAGCTCCCCAGCCCGGCGCTGCCCGCGCTTAAATCCCCACCTTTCTCCCTCCCTCCCTCCCTCCTTCCCTCCCTCCCTCCCTCTCTCCCTCCTCCCTGCCGCTCACCTCCCGCCCGCTCGCTCGTGTGGCCGCGGCCCCGGGGCCGCTCCCGGTCCCTCCGCCCCGCCCGCTCCGCTGCCGCAGCCGCCGCGCTCGGGCTTGCGGCGCCGGGGAGCGCGGGAGGAGGAGCAGCGGAGCCGGGCTGGGGAAACCCGTGGGATGGAGCTGGCTGGCACCTCCGGGACGCCAGCTGTGTCCTGGAGCGCCGTGTTTCCCTGGCTTTTCCCGGCGCTGGCGTCATGCGCTCGGCGGCAGCGCTGCGGAACGCGGGGCTGCGCCAGAGCTGCCCCGCACGGAGCGCTCGGTGTCGCGTCCCTCTGTCGCGATAGACACCCCGCAGGGGTTTATCCTGCCGGGGGTGCCGGCCCCGAGGGAAGGAGTGCGAAGGAGCCTGGAGATGTGCTGCAGCTCGGTGCTCCAGCGGGAGGAGAGGGACGGGGAATGGTTACACCATAGCTCAGGCACCCCCTCAGGTATCAGCTGAGGGTTCCCAGAAACCAGAGGTACGGATGGGCAAGTCACGACAAGACTTCATCTGAAACCGTGTGGAATATATGACCGTGCCAATCACGAGGCTCCGGTTTCTGTAGTTTATTCTGTCCCAGAGATAAAAAAGCCTCATTTAGTGTCCTGCTCGCTACCAAACAGCTACTTTAGAACTTAAACTCGCAGTACAAGCGAGAAATAAAAACGACAGATATGCTTTCCCCTATTTTCCCCCGGGGCAGCAGGATTCCAGGCACAGTCTCCCTCACTAAAGTGTCGCTGTTCTGGCACCCACCGGTGCCTTCCAACCACAAAGGAATGCGAACTGTTTCAAGGGCCAGCTGTAACAGCCTCTCCTAAAGCTGTTCTTTTCCTATTTGAACACATTTTAATGACTCTTTAAAACCGCTCTTCCCTCGGTGAGCACCTTTAGAAGGCACCTGCACAAACAGAGGCGCACAGGTGACAGAGGAGCCATCAGCATGTGCCGCTTTCATCCCCAGCCCGGCAGAGCCTCTTTCTGCCGCTGCTGTTTTCACGGATGTTGACTGTTGAACTGATGCTTGCTTAGCCTTTGATCTGAAAATATTCTCATGCAAAGGCTCGGTTTTAAACTGAAAAAGAGTCTGTCCCGTTCTGGCTCGGAGCAGAGCTCCCACCTGCCCCCGAGCTCTGGGTGTGGCTCGGGTGCTGAAATCGCTGCCGCCTGAGTGGGCAGAGGTGGAAATGGTCAGAGTGGTTTTGCCGGCGATCAGCAGTGGGTGGATGTCGCCCCAACGCCCAAAAATCCCTGTGAAAGCGTTCTCAGGGCTCCACGCAGCACCTGGAGCTTGGGGCGTTTCAGGGAACTGCTGAGGGGTTTTAGAGGGGAAGGTACAAAAGCTGTTCCACAGTCTCATTGTCACCCTGAGGAGCTGTCACTGTCTGCATCTGATGGGCACAGAACCACTGAGTCTTGGAGCCATTTCGGTTGGGAAAGCCCTCTGAGACCACTGAGTCCAAGCGTTCCCAGAGCCACCCCTGAACTGTGTCCCCAAGTGCCACATCCCCACAGCTTTTAAATCCCTCAGGGATGGGGACTCCACCAGCGCCTTGGGCAGCCGTGCCAGCGCTGGGCAGCCCTTTCCAGGGAGAAATTGTTCTCAAAATCCAAACTGAGCCTCCCCTGGCACAACCTGACAGTGTTTCCTCATCCCTGGGAGCACAGCCCGACCCCCCTGGCTGTCCCCTCCTGTCAGGAGCTGTGCAGAGCCACAAGGTCCCCCTGGTGTCCTGCTCTGCTCTGCCCTGGGGCAGCCTCACCTCGAGTGCTGGGGGCAGTTTTGGGCACCACAATGTAAGAAAGACATTAAATATTAAAGGGCATCCAAAGGAGGGCAAAGAAGATGGTGAGGGGCCTTGAGGAGAAGATGTATGAGGAGCAGCTGAGGTCACTTGGTCTGTTCAGCCTGGAGGAGACTGAGGGGAAACCTCATTGCAGTCACGACTTCCTCTTGAGGGGACGAGGAGGGGCAGGCACTGATGTCTTCTCTGTGGTGACCAGGGACAGGACCCAAGGGAATGGCCTGGAGTCAGAGGAGGTTTGGGTTGGATATTAGAAAAAGGTTCTTCACCCAGAGGGTGTCTGGGCACTGGAACTACTCCCCAGAGCAGTGGTCACAGCACCAAACCTGACAGAGCTCAAGAAGCATTTGGACAACACTGTCAGGCACATAGTGACTCTTGGGGCTGTGTTATGCAGGGCCAGGAGTTGGACTCGATGATCCTTGTGGTCCCTTCCAACTCAGCATATTCTGTGATTCTCTGAAACCCACTCCTCTTCACTCTATGTGATTCTGAAGCCTTGGTGTGGATGCAGATCTGTGCGCAGGGATAGCTGAGGAGCTGCTCTGCATAGTTAATTCTGTGATTCTCCAGGCTGAGCCCCCCCAGCTCCCTCAGCCTCTCCTGGGGCTCAGCCCTTGCACCCCCAGGTGAACCCAGACGTGGAGGAAGGTTCAGAGCGTGCAGAAATGCCTCAGACTTGCCTTTGACACACTTGGGCTTATCAAATGGAGAAGGATTTGCCTCACAATGAATTTCAGATTTGCTGATAATCAACTCTTGTTTACCTTGAGACAAGACAGGCCCTGCCAAGCCCTGCTGGTCTTTCCAGAGGGAAGAACGTCCCCAAGTCAGAGCTGATTGAATTCAGGATTAATCGCTCTTTTATGAGAAGTAGGACAGGGTTTAATGGAAAGGAGGCTGAGGTTTGGTTTCTCAGACGCTCTGCTTCCCCCTGAGCCTCCTGCTCCTGCCGCTTCCTGCCCTGAGTCAGGAGAAGCCTCTGGCTTGCCCCTTGGAAGGAGTGAAAAGCAAAGCAATGAAACAGGAACAGAAAGTGAACCAAAAGAAAAGGAACTGAAGAATTAACTTTTCTGTTAGAGTGGCTGGAGCAGGCAGGGTTTGAAAAGGAGAGGCTTCATGTGGTCAAAGAAGTACATTTTAAAATGCACTTAACCCTTGCATTTACCAGCTGCAGGATGAGCCTTCTGCACCGAGCAAAGGAGGCAAAAAACCTCCCAAAGCCTTAAAATCAGGTAAAACAAAAGATGAGGAACACAACTGCATTTAACTGCCAACTTCCTCAGGGTTACCATCTTCCTGCTTGAACCGCAGCCTTCTCTGAAAGCCCTGTGCTTGTCATGGTACAAATCAGATCAAATCACCTGTATAAAGCAGATAAAAATAAAGGAGTTTGTTTCCTCATCTCCCCAGGGGCTGCTGCTCTGAAGATCTGCTCCCTTCCGTGCTTGGCCCCTGGGGATTTGTGTTAATGATTGCTGGGGATTCCAGCACTGCCTTTGGCTGCTGCAGGAAACCTCCAGCTCAGCCCTGGGGACAGGAATGGAATCCCTTCCCCACCAGAAAGGCCAGCGTGGCTTTTGTACACTCTGGGAATATTTCCTGAGCCTTTGGGCAGGAATACGTTCCAGCAAGCCAAGCTCTTCCCAGCCTGGATCACAGAGGATTTCCTCTTGCAATGCCCAGAAAATTCAATTTCATAGAATCCCAGAACTCCAGAATGCTTTGGGTTGGAAGCAACCTTAAATCCCATCCCACCCCACCCCTGCCATGGCAGGGACACCTTCCACTGTCCCAGACTGCTCCAATCCCTCTCCAACCTGGCCATAAACATTTCTGGGGATCCAGGGGCATCCACAGCTTCTCTGGGCAACCTCCCCACCCTCCCAGGGAGGAATTTCTCCCTAAAATTGAATCGAATCCCACTACCCGAGCAGGCTTGAGGCTGTTCCTGCAAACCCAACAAAGCTGAACTCCTTTCATTTTCCCAGCAGGGAGAGACCTGGATGTGTTTTTTCAGATCTTGTCTGGCTGGTCAGGCTGTCTTGATTAATGGACAGGAAACTTCCGGGGTAAGCATGGAATCTGTGAGAGTTTGCAGAATATTCTGGGCAGAGGCGATGCTCTGGCTGCACCTGAGATGACGATGGTGGCACTAATTGCGTCCCCAGCTCATCTGGTGTCACTCCTGCTGCGATGCTGTTGACAATCTCCCTCTCCTGACACAACTGCACTGAGAGCCAGCCCGACAAATTAGAGAACAAGGCTTTATCTAATGGCAGGGCAGGCTGGGCAAAGCCTCACCTCCGCGGGGTGTGGGTGACAGCGATTTTCTCTGCTCTGGGTGCCAGCAGCAGCTCTGTCGGGGTTGGTGGCAGTGCAGGGCTCCCTGCGGGGCAGGAGAGGCTCCGTGGGACACTGCTGGCAGCAGTGGTTGGGGCTGATCCTCCTTGTGGAGAGATCCCCTTGGGAATTTTGTGTCAAATATATTCCGTGGGCCCTTCTGAGAAATTCTGTTTTATAGGAATCTGTGTGGCATGCAGTGAATTTGGGATTATTTATCGGCAGCCTTCTCCTCCTCAATATCAACATGAATATTAATTAATGGGAGGGGCTGGGTGGCATTCTGGGATCAGGGACGAGTAATTAGAAGGTGAAGGAATAATCAGCTTGGAGAACAAGGGCTGGGCAGGATCTCAGTCCAGAGTCACATTTCCACGTCTCTGCTTCCTGCTCTGTCCCTTGGCCAATATGAAATTGCTACAGCCAGGCTGGGCTCTGGATGAGCAAAGCGTGGCATCTCCTGGGATAATTGGGATAATTTGGATTTATGATTGATCTGGAGATCCCAGACTGTCCATACGCCCTCCCCCATGGGATATCAGGGGTGAATTCCCATCCCAGGGCTGGGAATGCCTGCCTTGCTCCCATCGCTGCTTCCAGAGGCTTCCAGGAAAAATCAAGGTGCTTTGGGAGGCTAAAGGTTCCCTCTGGAGAGGGCAGCCGTGCTTTGGGGTGCTCTGGAAGGAATCCCCATTGAACAGATCCCAGCCTGGGGCTGGAGAGGGTTTTCACCTGGAGAAAAGGGGAAAATCTGATCTCCCAGCCATGAGATCAATCCTACTCATTCTATACCAGTTCTCCATGAGGAATTTCCTTAAAATGAGGAATTCTTCCTATATCTGGTATCTGGGTTTTTTTGGTATTTTTTTGGTTTGTGGGTGGGATTTTTTTTTTTTTTGGTGTGTGGCTTTTTTTTTTTTTTTTTTTTTTTTTTTGGTTTAGTTTAGTTTGTTTTTTGTTTGTTTTCCTCTATACAGGCTGAAGATACACATCCAGGGTTTGTTACTGCTCCTAACGCAAACAAGTTTGAACAGTGCAGGTCTCTCAGAGACTCGATTTTCGTGTTCAAAAAATTTCAATTTTGGGAAGTTATCCTGGGAAAATGCTTGGTTTAGACTGTCTGCTTGTCCTGGCTGGCTCAGGATGGCTCAGGGGCTGTGGGGTCATTCATTCCTGGGACTGGGAAGTTTGGACAGCACCCTCGGGGTGGGGCTGTGGGGTGTGTGTGCAGGGCCGGGATCAGCACTCTGACCCTGCGGGGCCATTCCCAGCAGGATATTCCTGATTCCTGTGCTTCTCCGGCAAGCGCGGGGCTCTCGGAGCTCCTGGAGCTCCCTCTGCTGCTGAGCCTCACCTGGAGCAGCGCTTCCCATGTTCCTAAAACCACCTGTGTTCCTAAAACCGCCCGTGTTCCCAAAACCCCCGTGTTCCCAAAACCCCCGTGTTCCCAAAACCGCCTGTGTTCCCAAAACCCCCGTGTTCCCCAAACTGCCCGTGTTCCCAGAACCGCCCGTGTTCCCAGAACCACCTGTGTTCCCCAAACCACCCGTGTTCCTAAAACCGCCCGTGTTCCCCAAACTGCCCGTGTTCCCAAAACCGCCCGTGTTCCCAAAACCACCATGTTCCCGGAACCGCCCGTGTTCCCAAAATCCCCGTGTTCCCAAAACTGCTTGCGTTCCTAAAACCGCCTGTGTTCCCAGAACCGCCCGTGTTCCCAGAACCGCCCGTGATCCCAAAACCGCCCGTGCTCCCAAAACCCCCGTGTTCCCAAAACCGCCCGAGTTTCCCTTCTCCGGCCCTCTCCTGCCCTAATCTCGGTGCGATTCCCGAGGGGATTCCCAATGGGATTCCTGTTGGGAATCCTGCTGGGATTCCTGATGGGATTCCTGCTGGGATTCCCAATGGGATTCCCGATGGGATTCCTGGTGTTATTCCTGGGGCTGTCCTGTGCAGAGCCAGCAGCTGGACTTTAATGATCTGTTCCAACTCAGGATATTCTGTGATCTGAGTCAGGAGATCAATTCCCGTGGTTCCATGGCTCTGCTGGGGACAATGGATGACAATTCCAGTGGTTCCATGGCTCTGCTGGGGACAATGGATGACAATTCCAGTGGTTCCATGGCCTTGCTGGGGATAACAGATATCAATCCCAGTGGTTCTGTGGCTCTGCTGGGGATAATGGATAACAATTCCTGTGGTTCCATGGCTTTGCTGGGGATAACAGATATCAATCCCAGTGGTTCTGTGGCTCTGCTGGGGATAATGGATAACAATTCCAGCAGTTCCGTGGCTTTGCTGGGGATAACAGATATCAATCCCAGTGGTTCCATGGCTCTGCTGGGGACAATGGATAACAATTCCAGCGGTTCCATGGCTCTGCTGGGGACAATGGATAACAATTCCCGTGGTTCCGTGGCCTTGCTGGGACAATGGATAACAATTCCCGTGGTTCCATGGCTCTGCTGGGGACAATAGATAACAATTCCCGTGGTTCCATGGCCTTGCTGGGGATAACAGATATCAATTCCCGTGGTTCTGTGGCTCTGCTGGAGACAATGGATAACAATTCCCGTGGTTCCATGGCTCTGCTGGGGATAACAGATAACAATTCCAGTGGTTCTATGGCTCTGCTGGGATCAATAGATAACAATTCCCGTGGTTCCATGGCTCTGCTGGGGACAATGGATAACAATTCCCGTGGTTCTGTGGCCTTGCTGGGGATAACAGATAACAATCCCAGTGATTCTGTGGCTCTGCTGGGGACAATGGATAACAATTCCAGCAGTTCCGTGGCTCTGCTGGGGACAATGGATAACAATTCCTGTGGTTCCGTGGCCTTGCTGGGACAATGGATAACAATTCCCGTGGTTCCATGGCTCTGCTGGGGACAATGGATAACAATTCCAGCAGTTCCGTGGCCTTGCTGGGGATAATGGATAACAATTCCCGTGGTTCCGTGGCTCTGCTGGGGACAATGGATAACAATTCCAGCAGTTCCGTGGCTTTGCTGGGGATAACAGATAACAATTCCCATGGCTCCATGGCCTTGCTGGGGACAATGGATAACAATTCCCGTGGTTCCATGGCTCTGCTGGGGACAATAGATAACGATTCCTGTGGTTCCATGGCCTTGCTGGGGATAACAGATAACAATTCCAGCAGTTCCGTGGCCTCGCTGGGGATAACAGATAACAATTCCAGTGGTTCTATGGCTCTGCTGGGGACAATGGATAACAATTCCAGCGGAGGGAATGACAGCCCTGCCCCAAGGACTGAGCCACTCTCCCCATCCAGCCGGGAATTCCAGCCCCCCTCAGCCACTCTCACCTTCCCTGAAATCTGGCACGGGGCACAGGGAGGGGAACAATCCCAGCTCTTGCTCTTAGGGCTCTGGAGGACGATTTTGTTTCCCAAACACACAAGGCCAACAACATTCCCCAGGAAGAAAAGGTGTCCATGACATCCCCGAGCGGCTCACAAAGGGACACCCGGGTGGAAAAGGGGAGCCAGGAAATTTTATCCCTTCTCCCCTTCGGCTGTCTCGACTTTCCAGAGTAGACAATGGATGTGTTTCTTAGCCCAGAGCTCCTGAGAAAGGAAATCCTGGAGCAGGGTTGGGGTAACTCCTGGGGGAATATGTTTTACCTTCCAAAGGCAGCCCCAGTGTGGGAGCTGAGCCCAGAATAATCCCTGAGCTGTAATTCTGGTGTCTCACAGAAATAACTGTGTTTTTCTGGGGTCTGAATCTGCATTCGGGGACTCTCTGAGGGACTGACTCCACACACTGCAATAGGTACCAGGAAGTTCTTAAATAATTCCCTAAATGGTTCTTTTTGGGAAATGGCAGGGGTGGAATGGGATGGGATTTAAGGTTCCTTCCATCCCAAACCACTCTGGAATTCTGTGATTTCCTTTCCACGTGTTGGCCTCACGATCCCACAGAGCTCCTGTTATTTTTCTTTTACCGAGGGGGCTGCGATGCCAAATCTGCACTTTAAATACTGAGAGGGAAACCTATTTAAGTGCAAGTTCACTGCCTCCCTGCAGATTTAGAGGATTTGCACCAACATTTAGGGCAGGGTTTTGGGGATCCCCTGGCACAGACTGATTCAGGTTTCCCCCATCTCATCTTCCCCTCGATATCTGAATCTGAGTGACACCAAATGGAATGAGACCGATTTTGCAGGGAGATCATTTTATTCCTCGGAATCCAATGGAAATCCTTGTGAAAGTATTTTCCCCCTGGTCAGGCCTTTAAAATCCTACATGAACAGTTGCTCTTTCTCAACATAAATGAAATAATTTTCACCCCACACAGTATTTAAAGTGCTCATCACTAATCAGTCCCCTCTACCCCCAAAATTTAAGATGAAAATAGAACAACTATAAAGGCAAAACCCAAAGATTATTTTCTCTTTCATTTTTAAGTTTTATGTCTCTCAAGCATTTAGTTCATAATTCGATAATTTGGGGGAAAAAAAAAAGCAAATTACCATCCAAATTTGCTCGTAGTAAAGGGAATTTAGCAATTCTTTCTTTCCCCCTATTTAGCAGCAGAGCAGAGAATTTCCATTGCAGTCTCTCTTCTGTTCGGCTCAGTTTTTTTGTGATAATGAACAAAGAAAGGCAGAACACATTGCACCGTTTGAGAAAATAAAATCCCTGGGATGTGTGTGGGAGAGGGGCTCTTCCAGGCTGCTCAGTTATGGGAAATCCTGGGAGAAGCATTAATTGCTTTTTTTTTTTTCCCCACAGAAACATTAATTTCCTTTTAATGCTTTTTACTCCTCTGAAGTATAAATTAATTCCATTTCCCCACTCCCTATTCTCTGTGAATATTCTCTTGCCTGCTTGAGATTAATACTTTAAATTACCTATTATTACAAAACTGTTCTATTTTTCATTGTTGCTTTGTTTTTCACTCTTTCCTTCCTTATTTTATTTGCAAACCAGATTTTATTTTATTTATCAGCCTCCCTTTTATCTGCAGGTTCTACCCATGGTAGGAATCAGTAGCATGGACAGAGCTTTCTTATTAACCTAACTTTGCAAATCCCAGTCCAAATCAGTTATCTGCAAATATTCAAGGCTTGGAGTGAGATTTGAATGCACTTTGAAGGGATTTTAATGGGCCACAGGCATCATTTATATCAGGAAAATAAACATTTAGATCCTCTGGATAAACAGAATAATGAATCTCCTGCTAAATCTTAATTTACACTCTCAGCCCAGGAGTTTTCCGAGCTGCTGCAGTGACCCAATCAGCACTGTATGATTTAAAATAATCCAATAATTCCATTCCAGATGGCTCCTATTAAACTCTCCAGGAAAATCCACTGGCCCAGGATTAAAGTTGTGTTTCTTGCTTTAACTTTACTGGGCAGCAAGTGTGGCTTTAAACTGAGCTCTGTGCAAGTCCAGCTTTGGTGAGAGCTCTGTAAAATGCAATGATTTTGGTTAAAAATGGTTCATCTTCCCCCACTGATTAACTTCTGTTTTAAATGAAAAGTCCTGAGTAAAAATCAGACCAAAGGTTTTATTAAAATTGATTAGTTTGCCTTTCATCTTCAATTTAGGTGTCCATGAACTGCAGAGGGCACAAGGATTTTTAACTTCAGTTTAAAACACGGAGTTTTAAAACAGTGTTTAAAATGATGATTAATTTTTAAAAAGAACACTTAAAAATTAAAAAAGAACAGCTGGAATTCCAGATCCAGCTGTTTCCAGCAGTACCAACGAGTGCTGGAGCAGGTCCCACCACAGGAGCTGTGCCAAAGCTGTGTCCTGCTCAGGGTTAGAGCCTCTCCCTGCAAAAATTCCTGATTGATTTATTGGGAATAACCCAGAAAGCTGAATTCATTTAGCCTGGGATGCTTAGTAATAGACTTCCCTTGATCAACTTTTTATTGCTGAATGCTGGAGACTCTTGTGGAGGAAAGGGGCGATTGCAAATAAATCAGGGAGGATTAGGATCTTCTCCACTGAAATGAAGGGAGAATTGATTGATGTTTTTTTCCAGCCTGCCCAGGACCAGCAGATTTCCTGGTGTGGCTGCCGAGCTCGGAGGGTGCTGGGATGAGGGAAATTCAGCCTGGAAGGATTTCCTGGCTCAGCTGTGCCAGGACAAGGCAGCCTCACACCCCTGGGGTGGCACTGAGCTCTGAGCTGGGCTGGGCAAGCTCAGCATAAACCCTGGGCCATTTCTGAGTCACTGGGCAAGGAAACTTCCCAAGGACGGGGGAATGGCCTTAGGCTCAGGAGGGCAGGGCTGGATGGGATTTTGGGAATGAATTCCTCCCTGGGAGGGTTCTGAGGCTGAAACATAGAGTTTTCTTTTAGACACTTAAATGGAGAGATTTTAGATAAAAGTTAGTTCTGTTAAAATCAACTAGAATAAAAAAAGATGCAGAACTTAGTTAGAAAGAAATTATTGATTAAATGCAGAGTAGCCTTTTGATTATTTGATATTTACTCAGCTGTGCTTAGAATAGACAATTAATAATCTTAAGAAAAGAGGTTCAAAGGAGAGCCTAGACAGTTACAAATTTTGCCCAGATGCAATAGAAGAGAGCATTGGGAGTTTTCCAGGGTCAGATGTATTGTCAAAAACCAGCGAAGTAAGAAGGTCACACTGAGGAAGACTCATTTTACTTCATCCAAAGCAGCCCTCAGACTCAAATTAATGACCACCGACTCAATTCCATTGCAGGAACTGTGTGTGCTTAATGACTTTTTGCTAATTTCCATATGAAGCAGGGAATGGGAGGTGCTTATGCTAAATATGCATTTTTGTGATAGATAAATAAGTTCTGTGTTGCATTGTCACTCTGGAGCTGTACATTTGGGAGCTATCCCTGCAGCTCAAATAAACACACACTTTCTAACCTTAACAAATCAAAGAGTCTCTGTCTGTCTCAAGTGGATATCGATATTAGATCTATATCTGCACTTTAATAATTCAAGGTCCTGGAATGGATTCCCCAGAGTAGCTGTGGCTGTCCCTGGATCCAGGCTGGACATTGGGGCTTGGAGCAGCCTGGGACAGGGGAAGGTGTCCCAAAAGGCAGGGGTGGAATGGGATGGGATTTAAGGTACCTTCCATCCCAAACCACTCTGGAATTCTGTGATTCCCTTTCCACGTGTTGCCTCACGATCCCGTAGAGCTCCGGTTATTTTCCTTTTACCGAGGGGCTTGTGATGCCAAATCTGCACTTTAAATACTGAGACCTGGACCTTGAGGGAACAAAAAGACAAATTCCTTCTCATTTTGGCTCTCACAAATTCCTGCAGGGTCTGGTGGTACCCAGGGAGCTGAGAGCGGAGCATCCCTAAATTCCCAGACCCCGGGGCTGGGGGAAGAGCCCAGGCTGAGGGCAGGGCTGGATTCCCTCGGATTTCAGTGTCACTGGATTTCCTCGGGTTTCAGTGTCACTGGATTCCCTCGGATTTCAGTGTCACTGGATTCCCTCAGATTTCAATGTCACTAGATTCCCTCGGATTTCAGTGTCTCCAGATTCCCTCGGATTTCAGTGTCTCCAGATTCCCTCGGATTTCAGTGTCACAGGATTCCCTCAGGTTTCAGTGTCACCGGATTCCCTTGAGTTTCAGTGTCACCGGATTCCCTCGGATTTCAGTGTCACTGGATTCTCTCAGGTTTCAGTGTCACTGGATTCTCTCAGATTTCCCTGTCACCGGATTCCCTCGGATTTCAGTGTCACTGGAATCCCTCAGGTTTCAGTGTCACCAGATTCCCTCGGATTTCAATGTCACCAGATTCCCTCGGATTTCAGTGTCACTGGATTCTCTTGGATTTCACTGTCACTGGATTCCCTCAGGTTTCAGTGTCACTGGATTCGCTCGGATTTCAGCGTCACCAGATTCCCTCAGATTTCAGTGTCACCAGATTCCCTCAGGTTTCAGTGTCACCAGATTCCCTTGGATTTCAGTGTCACTGGATTCCCTTGGATTTCAGTGTCACTGGATTCCCTTGGATTTCAGTGTCACTGGATTCTCTCAGATTTCAGTGCCACTGGATTCCCTTGGATTTCAGTGTCACCAGATTCCCTCAGGTTTCAGTGCCACTGGATTCCCTCAGGTTTCAGTGTCACCAGATTCCCTTGGATTTCAGTGTCACTGGATTCCCTCGGATTTCAGTGTCACTGGATTCTCTCAGATTTCAGTGCCACTGGATTCCCTCAGGTTTCAGTGTCACCAGATTCCCTCAGGTTTCACTGTCACCAGATTCCCTTGGATTTCAGTGTCACTGGATTCCCTCGGATTTCAGTGTCACTGGATTCCCTCAGGTTTCAGTATCACTGGATTCTCTCAGATTTCCCTGTCACTGGATTCCCTCAGATTTCAGTGTCACTGGATTCCCTCAGATTTCAGTGTCACTGGATTCCCTCAGATTTCAGTGTCACTGGATTCCCTCAGATTTCAGTATCACTGGATTCCCTCAGGTTTCAGTGTCACTGGATTCCCTCGGGTTTCAGTGTCACCGGATTCCCTTGGATTTCAGTGTCACTGGATTCCCTCAGGTTTCAGTGTCACCAGATTCCCTCAGGTTTCAGTGTCACTGGATTCTCTCGGGTTTCAGTGTCACTGGATTCCCTTGGATTTCAGTGTCACCAGATTCCCTTGGATTTCAGTGTCACTGGATTCCCTCAGATTTCAGTATCACTGGATTCCCTCAGGTTTCAGTGTCACTGGATTCCCTCGGATTTCAGTGTCACTGGATTCCCTCAGGTTTCAGTGTCACTGGATTCCCTCAGGTTTCAGTGTCACTGGATTCTCTCAGGTTTCACTGTCACTGCGTTCTCTCAGATTTCCCTGTCACCAGATTCCCTCAGGTTTCAGTGTCACCGGATTCCCTCAGGTTTCAGTGTCACTGGATTCTCTCAGGTTTCACTGTCACTGCATTCTCTCAGATTTCCCTGTCACCAGATTCCCTCAGATTTCAGTGTCACCAGATTCCCTCGGATTTCAGTGTCACCGGATTCCCTCAGGTTTCAGTGTCACCTCGCTCCTTTGGGGACAGTGCCAATCCCCCCTCGTCTCCTTGCAGCTCTCATTGGCCACGGCAGAGGCTGGCACAGAACAAAACCCATCCCTTCCCAAAATGAGATTTCCTTTCCCAGGTGCCATGGAGGGAGGGCCACCCCTGGAGCAGGAGCGTTCCTAAGGTAGGAGAAAACCATAGAATTTAAGGCACAGTGGCAATAGAATTTGTCTCAGGAAAATTCCTCTCTATAATCAATGTAGGACTTCATGAGGATTTGTTTTTGTCTCCAGAAAAATTCCTCTCTATAATCAATGTATCAATCCTCATACATGAGGATTTTTTTTCCTCACACATCTAGGAACTATAAATAATTAAATAACATAAAGTACAATAATCCCCCTGATATTTAAAGGAGTAGGAGAGAATCATAGAATTTAAGACATAGTGGCAATAGAATTTGTCTCAGGAAAACTTTCTCTCTATAATCAATGTATGACTTCATGAGGATTTGTTTTTGTCTCCAGAAAAATTCCTCTCTATAATCAATGTATGACTTCATGACCATTTTTTTTCCTCACACATCTAGGAACTATAAATAATTAAATAACATAAAGTACAATAATCCCTCTGATATTTAAAGGAGTAGGAGAGAACTGTAGAATTTAAGACCTAGTGGCAATAGAATTTGTGTCAGGAAAAATTCCTCTCTATAGTCAATCTATGGCTTCATACATGAGGATTTTTTTCCTCACATATCTAGGAACTATAAACAATTAAATAACATAAAGTGCAATAATCTCCCTGATATTTAAAGGAGTAGGAGAGAATTGTAGAATTTAAGGCACAGTGGCAATAGAATTTGTCTCAGGAAAAATTCCTCTCTATAATCAATGTATGACTTCATGAGGATTTTTTTTTCCCCTCACACATCTAGGAACTATAAATAATTAAATAACATAAAGTACAATAATCCCTCTGATATTTAAAGCTGCAGATTGGGGTTAAATACCTGCTGTGAGCTGGAATATTTGGGATTTTAATTTGGGATTTTAGGGAGCACGCAAAAGAACAAGTGTATTATCACCATGCTATTATGGGAAATATGTTGCTAATTAGTAGATATTTAGATCCAATTAAATGTAGATTTATTTTATGAATGAGATGGCACTGCAGCAAAGTTTAATTCTTCCTATTTTGTGTCCACTGTGAATTACAATTTTAGTGGAGGGATTCAAATGAATGATTTTAGATTCAGTGGTGCTGAATTAATGTAATGAAAAAGTCCAAAATTTCGGTTTTATTCAAGTGCTTTTATTTAGAATCACGGACTGGTTTGGGTTGGAAGAGACCTTAAAAATCATCTTGTTCCAACCCCTGGCATGTTAAAAAAACAAATTATTTAAGAATAAATAATTATTTAAGAATAAATTATTTAAGAATAATTAATTATTAAGAATAAATAATTATTTAAAAATAATTCATATTTTATTCAATATAATAATTTAATATTTAATATTCATATAGGAACAATCGTACCCATTAAAATGAAAACCTGTTTGCGATTCCTTTTAATTTTTTTCAGCCTGGTGAGGTGTGATTTGGTTATTAATGATGTTTTTCCAGTGTTTGACTGCAGAACTGGAGGCTGGCTGGGTTTGGGGCTTGTGGGCTGTGACAGGAAAACTTAGGAATGGTTTGGATTTCTGAACTGATTTAGAATTTCCCCATAAGGTTACTCAATCCCTGAAATCGCTGGGTGTTTTTGTGTGGAAATTTGGATGTATTTGCTTCTCTGCAGCTGTCACAGGACCCTCCTGCAGGAGGAAATTGTTCAAAAGGAGAATTTTGGGGTTTTTTCCCTCTCCCCAGGCAGCAGATGATCCTTTTCCTCTGGGACTGTGGGGTGTGCCTGGCCGTGCTGAGCATCTTCCTCCACAATTTCCCGGGAAAACTCTTCATGGTAAGGCTTCAGGAGCTGCTGGGAGAAAATCCCAGCCTTGGACAAAAATCTGTGCCTGGAATCTCATCCTCATCCAACACACACATGGAGAAGGGAGAATTTATCCTCATGGGTGGAATGGCCATAGTGACCACCAGGGATTTTATGTGGGGAAACCATTTTCCGTATTTTCCATTAACGGTTTGAATCATAAAAAATAATTTAAATGTTGGGGTTTTTTTTTTTTGGTTATTTGTTTTGGTTTGGTTTAAAAAAAAAAATTATTTTCATTTATTTATATTTAAAATTTTTTTTTTAATTTATTTTGTTTGAAAATGGGGGGAAAAAAATCCCATTTTCGCTAAAATGGAATTTTCAAAGATGGAAAGGTTCTGATCCCAAATGCCTGATCTGGAGCTGGATCTCCTCCTGCCCTCGGGGTGCCGGGGCTGGGGGTGTCTCTCTGGAGGTTTTCCCATGCCGAGGAATGCTGTGGCTCCTCAGGAAGCTTGGGTTACAGCTCGGCCATAAAGGGACTCTGTTCCAGGTGCATTTCCAGGCGGGGAGAACGGCTTGAAGAAAGGAACAAAGGAGCTTTTTGTGACGAGTCCCCCGAGAGGCATCGCCTCTCCTATAGGAGAACCTGGGCCCTTCTGCCTTTGTTCTGTCCCCCTGCGTCAGCTGAACCAACACTTCCAAAAATAAAAAATCAGATGTGAAAGTTTATACTAAAAAAATATACAAATCCCAAAAATCGGGCAGGAAAAAGGAAAGAATTGACAGAAGAATTTTGGAATACTCGATGCTTTGATTCCAAAGTACCTGAGTTTGGAAAACTTGATGGTTCATTCTGTGTCTATTTATTCTTTTAGAGCAAAGCTTTTTATTGTGTTGTGTTGGACTCTGAAATCTGTATGGAATTCTCTCCATATCCTTCCAGGACCTGAAGGGGGGAGATTTTAAAAGAGAAAAACTTTTTCCCAAGGGCATGGAGTGATAGAACAATGGCAATGGCCTTGAGCCGAAGAAGGGCAGGGCTGGATGGGATTTTGGGAAGGAATTCCTCCCTGGGAGGGTGGGCAGGGCTGGGATGGAATTCCCAGAGCAGCTGTGGCTGCCCCTGGATCCCTGGAGTGTCCAAGGCCAGGCTGGACAGGGCTTGGAGCAGCCTGGGACAGTGGGAGGTGTCCCTGCCATGACAGGGTGGCACTGGATGGGATTTAAGGTCCTTTCCATCCCAACCTGGCCCCGAGCATTCCTGGGATGGGGCAGCCACAGTTTCTCCGGGAATTCCATGCCAGGGCCTCCCCACCCTGACAGCCCTGGAGCTTTAGGGAAGGTGGGAAAAGCCAGAACATCCCAGCAGCATCCCAGGCTGAGGAAAAGGTTGGATCTGAGCAGGAACTGAGCAGTGTGAAAAACGAAGTTCGCTCTCTTGTTGGGATTTAAAAGTTTAATAGAGCACAACGGGGGAAACGACAATAAAGCAAATGCATTTATCACAGCAGGAATCTCTTGTTTGTGCTCCCCAGCTGCTGCCATGCGGAGCTGCCCGGGGCCCCTGGCGCTGCTGCTGCTGCTGCTCGCTGCTGTCGCCGTGCCCCAGGCGCTGAAGGTGACCCCAGCCGTGCTCTACACCAAGCCCAGACCTTCCCAAATGGGGCCCTCTGTCCCCTCGGTCCCTGGGGAAGTGCCACCGCCAGCAGCGCCGGGCAGAGCTCAGCTCCCCACGCCCTTCCCCTCGGACAGCTCCACGCTGGACTCGGCTGAGCTCTTCTTCAACTGCTGCGACTGCTGTCCCCCCACGGCAGGGCCCCGCGGCTGGCCGGGGGCGCAGGGACCCCCAGGTGGGCATGGGGACCCCCAGGTGGGCACGGGGACCCCCAGGTGTGTGCAGGGACCCCCAGGTGTGCACAGGGATGTACAGGGACCCCCAGGTGTGCACAGAGATGTACAGGGACCCCCAGGTGTGCACAGGGTCCCCCAGGTGTGCATGGGGACCCCCAGGTGTGCACAGAGCCCCTAGGTGTGCATGGGGACCCCCAGGTGTGCACAGAGCCCCCAGGTGTGTGCAGGGACCCCCAGGTGTGCGCAGAGCCCCCAGGTGTGCACAGAGCCCCCAGGTGTGCACAGGGACCCCCAGGTGTGCAGGGCACTGTCCTGCCCCTCTCACCTGGGTCACAGATCCTCATCCAGGGGCTGCTCCTCCGGGAAATGGTTGGGCAGGGCTGATGCAGCACACGAGGGGAGATCTCAGCCACGTGCAGCTCCTCCCGAGGGGCTCGGGAGGGATTGGCTCCTGGAAGCTGCAGTGGCTGCAAAGGGAGTTTGATCTCACATCACTTCAGTGTGGGTGGAAAAGTCCTTGTGATGGTTGAAGGTGCCATGATCTGCTCCTGGACAGGCCCTGGGAATCTCGGGGTTCCCAAGGGGATGGAAAAGTGAAAGGATTTCAGTCCATCTTTTCTGCATCTCTGGGTTCCCAAGGGGATAGAAAAGCGAAAGGATTTCAGCCCATCTTTTCTGCATCTCTGGGTTCCCAAGGAGATGGAAAAGTGAAAGGATTTCAGCCCATCTTTTCAGCAGCGTGGGGCTCTCAGCCAGGTTCCGCTTCTGTGTTTGCAGGATTAATTCTCCCAAAGGAAAGGGACAATTCCAAAGCTGTGGCAGCTCCTTGGGTGTGCTCAGATATTAAAGACAGATTATTTCTGGTGTTTCATGAACCTCTGAGCTCCCGTGGCTCTGAGGCAGCTCAAAGTTGGTTTTAAAACTCCATTAAACTACAGCCAAGAGCGAAACGCAAAGCTGTGAGATTCGATGATGTCAAATAATAGAAGCAGTTCTTCCCAAGGTGATGGAATCAGCTCGTATACACTCCTCAATGCCACATCGCTTAGGTATTATTGAAAATGTTATTTATAAAGTTAAACCTTGGAGTTCCTGATGTAGTTCTGTTGATTTTACAGGTCCCAAGGGGGAGAAGGGAGATGCTGGGCTGCCAGGGCTGCCGGGAACTCCTGGTCCTCAAGGTCCGAAAGGCTCTAAAGGAGAAAGAGGTAAAGCAGACAAATGGAAAATGCTGTTGTCCTCATCAAATACCCCCAAAATACCAGATTTTCCAAAGGAAAAGGAGTGTACTGATAGGGACTGAGCCCTGGAGAGGTTTAGCTGGCGTTAGTGCAGGGCCAGGAGCTCAGGTGGTGGCAGGGTTTGTTCAGGTGGAATAGGAACAGCTGCTCATAAAGATCTCACTCCAAACTCCTTCTTCTGCACAGGAGCTCAAAATCCGAGTGCAGTTTGCTTTGGATTAGGGACAGAAGTAGGAAAAAGCCACCACGGAAGTTATGTACAGCTGGAGAAGCTTCGTTTCAATTAAGCTTCTCAGGCAAAATAATTTAACTAAGATGGAGAGCAATTACTGTCCATTCCTGAAAGGAAACCCTGCCCTCCATTCCGGGCTGGGAGCAGCTCTGTCCTGGCAGATCTGCTGCTGCCTCTGGACAATCCCTGGGTGCTGTTCAGTCACTGCAGCTCCTCAGGCAGTGATTAACTCTGGAAAAGGCTTTTGGCCACCCTGGAATGAGGAATGCAGAGCTGTCATCTTCTCCATCTTCCATGAAACAGCAGCAAGTGCCTCCCGGAGAGGTGGAAATCTTGGGGTGAGGTGGGGCTCGGGCTGTGGGGTTCAGCTGAGGTTCCCGAAGGTGCTCCTTGAGAACACTCATTGTTTGTGTCACGTTTATCGATGGAGTGAGGGACACTCGCAGATGGTCCCAGTGGGGTGTGATGTTTGCTGCGCCGCACACACCCGCACCAGTTAATTAATTAATTCATTAATTCATGCTGGAATGTCCTGGGAAGAAAAGGGTGAAGGTGTTCCTTGAGAACACTCATTGTTTGTGTCACGTTTATGGATGGAGTGAGGGACGCTCGCAGATTGTCCCAGTGGGGTGTGATGTTTGCTGTGCCGCACACACCCGCACCAATTAATTAATTCATTCATTAATTAAATCATGCTGGAATGTCCTAGGAGGAAAAGGGGAGCCGGGGGAGCGAGGAGCCGGCGGAAGCCCCGGATATCCTGGCAAACCTGGGCTGCCAGGTAGGTCTGGGAACCCCGGGACTGCACCGACCCTTCCCTCTGCTCTGGGGTTTGAAACAGCGTGGGAGGAGCAGCCATTTTGGATGGCCCTTCCATCTGCAGAGCAATCCAATTTTATTGTTTTGAATCTTCTTCCCCCCAGGTGAAGCTGGAGCCAAAGGCAGTAAGGGCAGCTATGGCTTCCCTGGACTGAAGGGACAAAAGGGAGCTAAAGGGGACACCTGTGACAATGGCACCAAAGGAGACAAAGGGGACAGGGGGGAGCCGGGAGAGCCGGGAACAGGGGGAGAGCAGGGGGACAAGGGGGAGAAGGGCGACACAGGGGAGAAGGGATACTGCGGAGAGCCGGGGGGCAGGGGGGCCAAGGGGGACAGAGGGGAGGGCGGCACCAAGGGGGAGAAGGGCAGCAAGGGCGACACGGGGGCCGAGGGCGTCCGAGGGGCGGCTGGCAAGCAGGGCGACAAGGGCGAGCAGGGCCGCAAGGGCGACAAGGGCGAGCTGGGCCCCGCGGGCGTGGCGGGCCCCAAGGGTGACCCGGGCACCAAGGGTGGCAGGGGCTCCCCGGGCAGGAAGGGCTCCCGCGGGGCCAAGGGCGTCCCCGGGGCCATCCCTCGGGCCCCGCGCTCGGCCTTCAGCGCCGGCCTGTCGCGGCCCTTCCCGCCGCCCAACGTGCCCATCCGCTTCGACCGCGTGTGGTTCGACGAGCGCCGCGACTACGACCCCGCCACGGGCAAGTTCAACTGCAGCGTGCCCGGCGCCTACGTCTTCTCCTACCATGTCACCGTGCGCGGCCGCCCCGCGCGCCTCAGCCTCGTGGCCGGCGGCAGGAGGGTGGCCAAGGCCAGGGACACCCTCTACGGCCAGGACATCGACCAGGCCTCCTTCCTCACCATCCTCAGGCTCAGGGTGGGCGACCAAGTGTGGCTGGAGGTGGGCAAGGACTGGAACGGGCTCTACGCCGGCGCCGAGGACGACAGCGTCTTCACGGGGTTCCTGCTCTACCCGGAGGGCTTTGAGGTCCTGCTCTAGGCTTGTAGGGTGGAGATGATGCTGTGGAAAATCCTTTCCTTCTGCCTGGGAGAGGAGAAATGAGCAGCACCTTGGTTTAGTTGTTCTCTTCTTGCTGTTTTAACAAAAATGTCTGTATTTGCAAGGTACGGATCGGTTTGAAGAAGTCGCACGTCCTTTGTGCGTTGTCCCAACAGCGGCAGGACCAGCACGAGGAGGCCTTTTCCCATCACAGTTTGTGATTAGCATATTCAAATCACGTAATGAAACTCCTTCCCAGCTCCTGCAATCCTTGCATGGTCCAAACCCCCTCTAGGAATCAGTTCTGATCACCGATTTTGATAAAACGCCAGGGTTTGATTTCTAGAGCTCAGCCAGATGGAAGCATGAGCAGTAGGTTCCCCGAAATCACCTGAAAAGATCGGAAATTCTTTTCTCATTGAATCAGTATTATGTAGTGCTTTAGCCTTGGCCATAAATTATATAAAAATTAGTCTAAAAGAGTATTAGATCAATGTTAAAAAAAAAAAATTTCCTAACTCTTGTTCTGAAACAAAAATAAATCTGAACCTTTCAAAAGTAGATGAGAGGTGCATGTGTGACTTTATTGTCAGTTCCTGAGCCTGTGGTGCTGTGGGATCATCCCTTGGCTGCTGGGAAGAGGAGGAGCAGCCAGGAACAGACCCTGGAACCCACTCGAGGTGTTGGGATGGCCCAGAGGGTTTGGGGGCACATTTAAAAACCCTCACAGAGACCATTTGACTGCAAAACCTTTCACCCAAGCTGTTTTCCACCTTAAAAGTGTTGAAGTATAAAACAATTCCCTCATTTTGATCCATTTCTCCTCATTTTTCACGCCGTGGCAGAATGATGACGGATTGATTGAGGATGTGCTTTGTCTCATTATGGAGCCCTGCTAAAAAAAAAGCCAAAATATTTGTTCCCTTTCACTTCTGCTTCTGTTTGCACAGATTTGTTTGGTGAAACTGTCTCCTCTTCAGGCTCCAGTGAAGCATTTTGGCATTGCTGGAAGAAATGCTCAGGGTTCTAGTCAGGCGAGCAGCTCTTGTCAATAATTCTGAAAAATTATTCCAAGCTGACACGAGGCCATAAAAACACCTCTTTTCTGGTGTTTTCCGTATTTTTAATCAGATATTACACAGGTTAGCACTTAATTCCAGGATTTCGGTGGCAGGACTGGGTTTTTTAACCAGAGGAACATCAGCAGCAGGACTCTGTGTCTCCCCGTGCTCCCTGCCCTGGTTTTGGGGTTTTCTGGGTGCTTTGTGCTCCCAAGGCGCTGTTCCCATCAGGAATCTCCCCAGCTGGGCTGTGTTTGCCCCAGAACGAAGCTCATCTGTGAGGCTGAGGTTTATAAAAAGGATAATACAGGTGGGAATTCTGTGCTTGTTTGGGACCAGGAGCAGAGGTTGGATCCTCCCTGAGCTCTTCCTCCTCCCTTCCTGCACTTCCATTCTCTGACCCAGGTACGCCCCTGGTTATTATTATGGTCTGGATATAAAATTTGGATGAAAACAGAAGGACTTCAGTGAATTCGCCTTGACTTTCACATAGGAATTCAGAGCAGAGTTGCAAATACAGTGTAATAATCCAAATTCCTGTGTTTCAGCTGAAATACACCTTGGGTTTTTTTGGAATTCGGGAGCTTTGCTTGCAGCTGCTTGGCTGCTGAAGGGTTTTTCTTTTGGAAAGCAGGAAAAGCACCTTTTGGTTGGAATGATGGTGGATTATGGTGTGAGAATAATCCAGAGTGGCTGTAAATTCTGAGCTGCCTCACAGGGAATATTTATGGTGCTGCTCTCTGGGTAGAGCCTCTGGTGTTTGCTCCCAGGAAAAGCTCTGTCGCAGGATTTTGTGTCCTGTCTGAACGCTGCAGTTTCACCCACGTTCCTCGAAAACCTTGCAGGCCAGAAGTGTCTGCAGCAGGAAAAGACTGAATCTGGGAACGAGAAGGATTTGTTCCTGGGGGGTGTGATGAGGTCTGGTTTTCTATTAATATCATCTGGTAGAGAGATTCCTAAATTTATATGTGTATATGAAAAGTTTCCAAGTCTATTTTGGGGTTAATTCGAATCACTTGGCTCATTTGAATCACTTCTTTAAATTACTCTATCTTTAAATTTTTTTTAAATTTTTTTTTTCTTTAAATAAGAATTTTTCAAGCTGAGATTTTCCATTTTCAGGGTGAAATTCATCTTGCTGCAGCCAGACCTTCCATACTTTACTCCTTTTATGGGAAATAACTTATTTTAATAAGATAAAATTGAGGATGGACTGAAAGTGCCCTGGCTTTGTTTTGGCTCATCTTTCTCAGTTTCACCTTGGGTTTGTAACCTCTAAACCAACCTGGTTTTAGTTTGAGCCTCTCCAGACTTTGCCTCATTTAAAGAGGTAAAAAGAGGAATAAGTCATCCTAAAACTCTGATACCTCTGATTTTTTTTTTTAACATGGCTTAGGTGTTTGATGGGAGATAGGTCATTTGAAAAGAGACTTTTAATTTTTTTTTTAAGCAGTTGGGGTCAATGTGAGCCTCTCTGAGGGAGTCAGGGAAATTTCTGGGAGAGGACAGAAAGAAAAAGCAGCTCTGGGTGGTTCTCCTCTGTTTCTTTCTGGTAAAAGATCAATGGAAATGTGTTTCTTTGAGACAACAAAACTCTGACTTGCTCCTCTTGGAAGCAGCCATGGGGCAGGAGGGAATTTCTGCTGCGCTTTTCTTCCTGCCACAGGAAACATCTTTTTTTTTTATTGCTAAATTTTCCGGAGTTGCCTCTTGCCCACTTTTCCCTCTGCACTTCCTCTCTATACCTTCAGCTGAAGGCTGCTGCTGCCTAATGAAAAATCAATGTTGCTTAAGGAGAAATTCCATCTGAGGGTTGGAAAACTGGGAGGACAAAGTCTCCTTTATTTGAGGAGATTCTAGCGAGCGAAACTCTATTTTCTAGGCCCTGTGTAATATTCCCTTCACACTTCTCGTTATCCAAGTGAACTTTTATTGCTTCACAACCATTTATTGAGCTTTAGGATATTCCTGAATACGAGGCTGCCTTAATGTGCTGCTGCATGGGTTTGGGATTGAAAGGGCACCAAGGCAGTCAATAAAATCACCTGGCTCCGTGTCTTCCCTCCGAAAGAGTGGATAAATGCCAGGATAATCCCGTGGTTTTATGGGAGCTAAACTGTTATTCTTTCCCTTTGACTCCTGCCCTTTTTCTCTTGATATTCAGCTGGAGAACACTGGGAACTGAATGGGCTTTAAAGGTGGGAGAGTGAGGTTAGGGAGGAAAGCTTTATAGACATCAACTCCGATAATTTCGATTCAAAGCCTTCAGGATGCTCCTGGTGGATAAAACCATCAGAATATTTTCTCTTTAGTCAGTGAAGAAGTTTGGAGGGATGAAACTACAGGAGATCCTGGGAATGGGAAGAAATAGAGAAATGAACTTTACATGTTTCCAACTCCTTCATAAGCTTTTCGATATAAAACAAAAGTTTTTGTTCAATTTGATGGGACAACTTAGGGCTTGCAGTATCTCTGTCTTGCAAATCACAGCTCCTGAAAATCAATGTGAATAAAATGTAGATAGTGGTGAAAATGTCCAGCGTTTCCTCTTTGATCAGTTGTAACTGAGGTCGTGGCTGTTTTTCCCCTCTCAAAATCCTGAAATAATAAAATAACCAGGGAATCATTTGCTTCTAGTGCAAATATTCAGTGTTGAGTGAGGCTTGGGTGCCAGACTGGACAAGGGGCTGAAGGGAGAGGAGTTTTATGAACTCCTCCCTACTTTGTCCCACATGCCAGGGAGCATTTAATTACCTGAGAAAACCCAATTTAAATGCATTTTTTTAGCCTAATGAAGCTCTAAGGCCTTTAGAGATTGTGTTCAGGGGCTGAACAGCCCAGAAGGGCCAAATTCTGGCTGTGTCCACAGGGTTATTGATGGAGGAAGGCTGTGGGTTGTATTTTTTTAAATAAAAAAGATATATTTTGAGTAATATTTTCCTTGAGTCACTGAATATCGAGGCTGTGTTTATCGACACAAATGGGCTTTAATAAAAATCATCTCAACTTCCAGCTGGAAATATCTTGAGAAAAAACCCTTTAGACCTTTCCTGCTTCAATCTAATGCTGCTGGTGTGGATTTTGGGCTGGGCAGAGGCAGGGAAGGAGAATGAGTGGCTGATCCTTGCTGCTTTCCCAAGGCGATGGAAGCAGGCAGGGATCAGTTCAATAGCCAAATGGGATCCAGATCAGGATCCTGCCAGGCTCCTGGGGGGAATTCTGAATTCCCTGTGCCTGTTTTCCCTCCGAAGGGTAAATCCCCCAGTACCTCATCCCTTCACCCCAAGGTGCTCTCGCTGCTCCCCGAGGTTCTCCTCCGTGCTCTGGCAGAGGATCCTGGGGCAGGTGGGCAGCAGTGGGATCGGGACATGGCCCTGCTGTGCCCCTGCTGTTCCTGGCTGTGGATGGGGCTGGTGTCACCTGGAATGTGCCCCAAAGGTCCCCACACGAGGCTGATGAGATCATCCCTGCCCGGGCAAGGTTGCTTCCTCGGGAATGTTCCTAAGGAATTGCTTCAGGACAGCTCTGTGTTGTCTCAGAGGTTCTGCTCCGAGCTCCTGCTCACAATCATTTTGATCTTAACTCCTGAATTGGAATAGATCCTGAATTTCCCATCCCAGCTGCTGCGAGCTCAGCAGCCTCACTTTTCCTCTGCAGCATTGGGGGCCAGGAAATATTAAAATATTGGGGAAAACACAGAAATATGGACCTGTATGTTACAGAGACCGATCTGCTCAGTGCTTTTAAGATCTCACTCTATTTCCTTGTGTTATAAATGCAGCCACACAAAAAAATGAGCATTTAGCAGAGTTGTCTGTGCTTTGTGTGGCTCTTTTCTCTTTATATTCACTTTATTTCTCTCCTCTGCAAACTCATAGCTTTTATTTTTCTTAAGGTTTTATTTTAGCTCCATTACTATCCAGATTTTTCATCTCCCCAGGGCATATCTATTTGTTTGGATGACTAACTTGCTTTTCCTGTAGAAATGTGAATTTCTAAGTTGCTGATCCAAGTCTCTCCGATGGATAAGTCATTGTCCATCTGTTTGCTCCCTCCCGAGCCTGTGCTGGAGCTGCAGAGGATTAATGCGAGCGGAGCAGGCTGCGAGTTAGGCCTGGATTAGCAGGAACAGCCTCGTGCCTTGTTTTCCCCACATTCCTCTTGCTTTTCCTGGCTCCCGAGGAGGAATCCCCTTGGCTAAATGGATTTTTCCCCTTCCCATGCCTAGGGAACTCGGTGAAAAAAAATATTTGTCTAAAACCCCACCATTGTTAAAACCCAGGTTGAGTCTGCATCCGAGGTTTGTGGGGCAAGGATTTGGGGTTTTGGGTTGCAGGAGCTTCCCTGCCAGGATCTTCCCTCATGTCCCGTGGACACCCAGGCTGGACAAGGCTGAGCCAGCAGTGTCTGGGATAGAGGTTCCCAAAATTTGGGGGAGAAACACCGGGGCTGGAGAGAGGAGTGGGAACTGGGGGAGCAGCAGCCCCAAGGTTGGTGCAGAGGGAGCTGAGGTGCCCTGGGAATGCAGACCTTGGGGAACTCAAATCCCCGAGGGAGGACCCCAGAGCGGAGCAGGGACAGGACTGGGATCCCATGGGAAATCCAGGCTGGATCAGTCTCTGTCAGGACCCCACAGCAGAGCAGGGACAGGGCTGGGATCCCATGGGAAGCTCACATGGGATCAATCTCTGGCAGGACCCCAGAGCGGAGCAGGGACAGGGCTGGGATCCCATGGGAAATCCACATGGGATCAGGCTCTGTCAGGACCCCACAGCAGGGCAGGGAGAAGGTTGTGATCCCATGGGAAACCCACATGGGATCAGCCTCTGGCAGGACCCCAGAGCGAAGCAGGGACAGGGCTGGGATCCTATGGGAAGCTCAAATGGGATCAGCCTCTGGCCAGACCCCACAGCAGGGCAGGGAGAAGGTTGTGATCCCATAGGAAGCCAGGCTGGATCAATCTCTGTCAGGACCCCAGAGCAGAGCAGGGACAGGGCTGGGATCCCATGGGAAGCCCCCCAGGATCAGTCTCTGTCAGGACCCCACAGCAGGGCAGGGAGAAGGTTGTGATCCCATGGGAAGCCAGGCTGGATCAATCTCTGTCAGGACCCCAGAGCAGAGCAGGGAGAAGGTTGTGATCCCATGGGATGCCCAGGATGGCTCAGTCTCTGTCAGGACCCCACAGCAGGGCAGGGAGAAGGTTGTGATCCCGTGGGAAGCTCCCCGGGATCAATCTCTGTCAGGACCCCACAGCAGAGCAGGGACACAAGGGTGAGCTGAGCTCAGTCCCCATTCCCTGCTCCCTGCCGGGAGCGACACCGAGCCCGGCAAGGACGGAGAGCTGGAGGTGTTTTTAAGGTTGGATTTAATTTCTCATTGCCCTGTTCTGTCATAAATGAATTTCCGCGGGTGGACTGTGCTCTGCCAGCGCTGGCTGAGCGATCCTCGCCCCAAACCTTCCCGAGCTTTGCTCCGCGCGGATTTTGGGATGCTGCGGGACAGGCAGGGACAGCAGATGGCAATGTGGCACTGCGAGCCGCCCGGAGCCTGGAAACTCGGGCTGGCAGCGAAATTCCTGGGAAAATCGAGACTGGGAGGGTCCCACCTTTGGCTCTGACCTTGGGCTGGGGGCTCCGGGGTGGATTTGGGGCCGTGGGATGGGTTTTCCATAGGGTGGGATGGATGGAGGGAGGGATCGATGGATGGATGGAGGGAGGGAGGGAGGGATGGAAGGATGGATGGATGATGGATGGATGGATGGACAGACAGGGATGGATGGACAGGGATGGATGGATGATGGATGGATGAATGGAGGGAGGGATGGATGAATGGCTGGATTGTGGCCCTGCTCAGGAATCCCTTTGTCCCCACTCTCCGTGTCCCCTCGGTGGTGACACCGCCGGACAGGGCTGGGCACAGGGATTGGCATGGGGGACACTCCCAGCAGGTCCCTTCCACTTAGGGAATTTATACAAATTAATGAATTTAGGGTTTTGTGCCTCAGAAAGGCCAAGCTTGGATCCACAATGGGTTCATGTTTATTGGGGGCTGTGTGTGTATTTATTTGGGATTAAATGTGGTTTAACCATGTAGGATCTGTGCCTACAGAGGGAATTGTGGATGCAGAGAGCTGAGCACAAACCTCCGCTCGGGATATGTGAATTATTCCCCAACTTCACAAAGTCTGTGACCACATGGGGGACTCTGTCCTTGCTGGTTTTAATGTCAGGGTTGTGGTAAAACCCAACAAAATCTCAAATTCCCATGTTTTTGGTGTCTCCAAATGTGGACAATTAGGAGGCAGAGAAGCTGTAAATGCAACTCAAGCTTGGCCGTGTCCCTGATTTGTGGGACTCATCAATTAATTAGACAGCCAAATGCTGTTATCTCCACCTGCGATTGATTTTTGGCTGGCAAATTAGTGGTAGACAATTAGAAGTGCTCCTTAAAAAAAAAAAAAAAGGTTCCTGAGGCTTTCTGGAACCCAAATGCTCAATAAATCCATGGGGTTTGCAGTGGGAGAGGCTCCAGCTTCCCCTTTAATACCTGCAGGAGGAAAAGGTATTTCTTTGTGCTGAGGCCTCATTTGATGGCTCTGGATTTCCTAGTTGGGTATCCAGGTTGGTTTTCAGCCACAAGCTCGACTTTGGAAGCTCTTTTGGATGAATTGGCTATTAATAGAAATTAATCACATTTCCTAAATCTTTCTGTGTCTAAAATCCTCCCATGTCTTGTGCAGTTTCACAGCTGAGAAGCTGCAGGAATAACAAACCTGTTGCAAACACTGTAGATGTGTAAAATCTGGATTTCGGGCTGGATTGTGACCCCCCCTCGAGAGCTCTAAATTGGAGGTTTAATTCCTAATACTTCACACAAACATAAAATAATATTTATTTTAAAAATCCCTCTTGTGCAGGCTTTTTTTTCTCATTATGCTGCAATGCAAACTTTCCTTAAACACTGTCAGTACCTCTCTCAGCAGTCTCAGCTATTTCACGATAGCAATAATTATTTTTTTCCACCAGGAATCTCCAGTTCATGTTCTCTGAAATGTCCTGGAGCAGGTGGGAGCAAGAGGAGATGGAAAATCTTGGTGTTGATTCAGTGCAGCTTCAAGGAGGTCAAAGTGAAATGGTTTAAAGCTGATTTTCTCAGAGTGTGAAACAACAAATTCTGTCCTGTCAGGACACCCAAATGGGAAAGCCCAGCAAAACTTCTGGTGGATGGCCAGCTTGGTTTTATGAGGAATTTATTTATAAATTACAAATTATATGTAAAATATAAATTATTATAAATTCCTCCCATGGCTAAAGTATGGGAATAACATTGAACTGTGGGAGGATTGGATAAAAATCTTTTTGGGATTTTCTGGCTATGTGGAGCAAAGCAAGGAACCTTAGGAGCTGACGCTGCAGCTGTGGTGTGAGGGATGGGGGGTGTGGATATTTTTGTATCCAGCTGTGAGTACAAAAAATGGCACAAAAACCAGGCAGAAAGTCGAGGATTTGAGTCTCCTGAAAAGAATTCCTCTTGGTCGCTGGTAGGAAGCCACTGAGGAGTGAATTCAGCAGGAATCCCTCCTGGGCCAACCCTCCCGAGCTGGTGACAAAATCAGATTTGGAATTTGTGCTTCCGAAACTCTCTGCTAAAGCTCTGGGAATTGCATAGACAGCCTTTGCAGGGAGTGCTGAATGGGATGGAATTTTTCTCTGGGAGAATCTGCTGAGCATCTTGATGCTGACCTTTGGTGTCCCCACACAGAAAGGGATATTTTTTGGATTTTTGGGGTGAAGGCAGGAGGTCTAAGCAGCTCTTTGGAAGGGAGCAGGCTCTGGGATTTGGGATGGTGCCTTTGGGATCTGCAGAGCTGTGGCTTTTCCCGTTTTCCTGGTGGGATTGATCCCTCTGGCTCCAGAGAGGTCTTCCCTGGCTCAAACACTGATTTTTGCAGGCTCCAGGCACACTCGGGGAGCAGGAATTTGGCTCTGGATCCAGCCCAGTGCAGGAGGACACCTTTGAAATCCTCAGGATCACCGATCTTGACTCTCATCCCTGAGTTTGATTTCCTGGGCTGGAGCTGAGCACACCTTCCAGCTCAAAAACAATAATGGGAAAGAATTCTTAAAGCAGCACTCAGAGTTAGAAACAGCAGATTTTTTCCAAATAGATCTTCCCATTCCTTAGTCACTGTTGTTGTCCATGTTTGCCTCCAACAGAAATCTTTCCACTCAATCGCTTGGAATTGACTCAGTCACTTTAAGGAAAATAACTGGGGAAAAAAAAGAGCCTAAATATATGTGGTTTTTTTTTCCCTCAGAGGTTCATAAAACCTTCCTAAAACTAAAAAGAAGATAAATCCAAATTACGAGCTGCTGTTCCCAACAGAGACCAAATTCATCTGCAGCATAATTGGAATTACAGCATCTCTTGGCAGCCCAAAAGAGTAATCAAGGAGAAAAACTAAAACCATCCCAGGCCCTGGAAAGTTATTTTAAAACTAAAATAAAGCACTTGAGCAAAAAAGGGACTGAAAATCCAACCAGTTTTAGTGACAAATGGTTATTGTCACATCTCTGGTTCGTTCTGAGTAAACAAGATGTAATTGAAAATAAAGGGATATCAACACTCCCGGGTTAGAGTGACCCTACAGACAGAAATAATATTGGGAATTCTGTGAGTTCAGTGCAGAAAACATTTGGATTTCAACTCTATCTGCCTCCTCTTGCTTTGGAAGGTCTGTGATGATGAGAAAAAATATTTTCTGTTGTGCCATCTATGTATTAATAGGACTTGTAATGGACACAGGAATATTGGGTAAGGGAATGTCCTGGTCTGGTCTGTTTTCATGGAAAAGTGGTGATTTTTTTTTTTTTTTTGGCTGATTTTTAAAGAAAAGTCCAATATGCATCAGGCAAAATGCGGAGTGTGAAATATTCTGAATATTCAGGAGGATCTGCTGAGTGCTGGGGCAGGGTGGAATCCTGGAGTTGTTCAGGCTGGAAAAGCCTAAACAAAGGCACTGAATTCCCCCAGCACATCCGAGGCTGTCCCCAATCCACGTCCCCAGGGCCAAGGACAACACAAACCCTGCAGAGCTTTTCCCATGAGCTGCTGTGGGCAGGAGTTCTTCACTGCTCTTGAGGAATTTAAATATAAAAAAATTAAAAAAATCTAAAGTAACTCATCCTCCCAGGAGCATTGGGGGCTCCCAGCTGAGCCCAGCCTGCTCCAGAGGGGCAGCCCTGGAAAATCCTAAACCACGTCCATCCTGAAAGAAAAAATCCCTTCCCACTGGTCAGGTGTAGGATTGATCCTCTGCCGGGGATTTTCCAGCTGGAGATGCTTCCCAGTGCTGTGTCCCAAATAATTCCCAATAAATCAGCACTGCTGGAAACGTTAACAGCTTTAGTGGGGCTGGAAAGATTTATCCTTTGGGAAAATGATGTTTTTTTCTTTCTGGGCTGCTTTGCTCCAGGGTTTTGCAGAATGAGTGAGTGGGGTTGGGGTGCTGTGCATTCCCAAGGGATTCTCATCAGCCAGGACGTGCTCCACGCTCCTGCCTGGGCTGGGATTTCTGGGGAAAATCGCTTTTCCCTGAGATTTAAAGCAACTTCGAATCTGCCTGAGATTTCACAGCCTCCGAGCAGGGGAGCTTTGGGGATTTACAGCGTTTTCACATTTGCAAATGCTAGAAATGCCATTATCTGAGCGAGTCTTTATTAATCACAACAAATAAAGGCGTTTTTCTCCGCAGCAGGCAGGCTCCTGAAATCCCAGGTGGAACAGGAATCTGCAGCTCCACACCTCGGATAATCAGGAGTTATTTGCAGCCAGGCTGAGCTTGTTTTTTAAAGCCTCTCCAGGTGTAAGAGGACTCAGTCTGGGGGAGTTGGGAGGGAAGCTGGGATGTAGAAGGAAAAGTGGATTTTTTTTTGGATGGCAGAGGGTGGAACGGATGAGCTTCGAGGTCCCTCCCACCCCAAACCCTCCTGTGCTTGATGGATTTGGTGCAATTTATTGTTCCTCTGGGAGTACCTGGTGACAGAAGCTGTGTGAATCAAACAGCAAATGTTCTCCGTGGGGATTTCTCCTGGGCTCAGTCAGTGTTTGGGATCAGCCCTGAGTTATTTACTCGGAGCTGTTGTCAGGCCTGTGGTACCTGCCCCGGGACAAAGATAAAGTTACCAACAAATTCATTTCTTGCTCTTGGGGGAAACAACACAGAAGTGAGAGCAGTTGAATTCCTTTTTTTGTTTTTGGGGGGCGTGTGTTTTTTTATCTCAAAACAGGCAACTCCATTGCAATGGAGCTTAGACCAAAGTGAGGAAGGTTCAGACCTGGAGTTAATTTTTGCCCAATTCTGCTCAGTTGTGTTTGTCATTCCAGCAGCAGTTCTGAAGTGTTCCCTGCCCTCCTCCATCCTTTGAGCTCTTAGTGAAGCCTCTGCTGTGTATAAATTATTTTTATTTTCCCTTTCCGCCGCTGCCTCTCCCCAAACGCTGCACCTTTGATTTGTGCATTATCTCTGGCAGATAATTTCTCTGGCAGATCTTTCTCCGCCTGCCACTCTTCCTTCCCAAATCCCAGTGCTCTCTCCAGGGATCTTTCACTGTTTGCAGCAGGAATTTTCCCTGTTTTCCTGCTCCTCCTGATGGATTTGCTCCCAGCCCTGGCAGCCCTCGAAGGGGCTGTGAACGGAGCTGTCTCTGTGCCATTTCCCTTCTCTCGAGCACACTCAGGTTTTTAATCCCAGCAGAGTCTGAAGGGAAGCAAAATGCCAAGAACGACATTTGTGGAGAGGAGGAGATTTCGGTGTTGTCAGTTCTCCCATTCAGTGGAATGTCAGGGCTGGGATGCTGCAATGATTGATTTCCTTCTACTCCTGTGGAGGCCTCCCAGAAATCTAGCTGGAGCCACCTGCAAATAAAACTTTCGGTTGCTTATCCCATTCTAAAAAGCGATTAAAAAGTAAAACTCGAGCTCTTTGTAAGCTCAGCCTAAAGTCAGAACATCCATTGCTCTATTTTTTTTTTGTTTAAGGGATATAAATCCTTCACACTTCAATATTCAAATGTAATTTTCTTTTTTATTTTTTTTTCTTATTTCTTCTGGATTTGCCATTTCCTTGCTTTTCTTTGCTGCCTCTTCTCCCCACCTGCTGGCCAGATCTCCTCCTTTAAGCTCTGCCGCTTTAACAAGCACAGACTCTTCCGTCAGACACTTTATTCTCCTTGGGATATTCCTGTGCCCTGACCTCCAATCCCTCCTTGTCCCCAGGTTTTGTCCCAGCTGGAAATGCCCTAAGTGCATTCAGTGCCTCAGAAATTCAGGGAGGTGAGGGACAAGGTTCCACCACGAGGAACTCCTGCAGATGAATTCCCTGCGAGCACAGCTCTGTGTCTGATTTTTTTATTTTTTTCCTCTCTGTACCACCTCGTGAGCAATAATCTGCTGGGGGTTCAGGCTCGTGGATCCCAGGCTGATCTGAGCTGGAATTTTCTCACAATAGGAATTTCTCACAATGAACTCACAATAGGAGCCTCTCTCTGTTGGATTTTGCAGCCCAAGGGTAGCTCCGAGGCCCCTGGAGGTGAGTGAACAATCACCGAGGGGAACAGAACTTTTCCCCTTTTCAAATGGTCTGTGAGGTTTTTCTGGAGCTCATTCAAAAGGCTTTTAATGCATTCTGCCAATACATCCTCACCCTTGGATTCCTTTTTTTTTTTTTTTGAAATCCAGGGAATGCCTCTCCCTTCAGCCCCAGGATGGATTTATCCCTGAACTCACCCACAGCCAGCTGGAACTGGGGAGGGTTCATCCAACAATCCGTTCATCGCTAGAAAATCGAGTGTGTTACAGGTCTGGCTTGATTTTGAAATCCTGCTGGTTTGAACAGGATTACAGAGATTTCAGAGAGCGAGAGGAACTTAAAATGCTCTTCATTTTGGACACATCATTTGTAGCTTATTAAAGCCCAACTGTAGGCTTTTATTAGATAATAAATCGAATCAAGTTTTTATAGGAAGGGTGGTTTTATTTTATGCTGTCATAAATTCTCCTCATTTTGCCTCTCAACATTTCCAAGGGATTTGAAAAGCAGTTTGAAAAAGAAACCCCACTCTGTGCCTCTCATCCAGTTCATCGAGAGGACTCTTAAATTTCTGTCTATTCCACATTAAAAGCAGAATTGAAAAAGTTTGAGAAGCACTCATTAAATCTGTGCTCCTAAATCAACCCAGAGGATGGAACTTGTCCTCACAAACAGCTTTGGGCACAAGGTGTGGACAGGGATGAGCCACTGAAATAAATCCTGATAGAGATCAAAACCAAACCCCAAATATTGTAGTGTTAACTCAGTTCTTCACACCTCTGTACATCCTCTGGCACTCTGGAACAGGATCAGGGCCGTGGGGTGTGTGTGGAGCAAGGAAAGCAAAGGGATGTTCCTCCTTTCCTCTGGGCTGGAATTCAGGGAATTCAGGGAATTCAGGCTCAGGAACATCACCCTCTAGAGCAAAGTGCCTTATGGACAATGTTTTTCTAAACTGAGACTCGAGGCAGATGAGTTAATGTAGAAAAGAAAATTTATGAACAGGTTTTAAGTAGTGGGATCTGTCAGTGTTTCCTCTGAGAAAAATATTTAATATAAAAATGATTGCAGTGTGTGATTTAATCCATGGTGTAAATGTGCTGTTTCAGTCTGTTATTCCCCTAATTTTTTATCAAATATTGATTTGGGTTTGGGCTTGAACTGAGAATGACTTCAGAGGCAGAGTTCAAATGGGAGGACTCAGGAGCTGAGGTTACACATGTAGTAAATGTAACCTGTGAGCTACACCAGGTGTAGGGTCTGAGTATTTGGGAAGGCTGAGGAACACACAGAGCTTTAAATGGGATCTTCCTTTAGGGACAGCCTCAGTCGGAGCCTGGGGGCAGCACAGCCTGACCCTAAAGGATAGGATTTATCTCCCTGGACTAATTTTTCCTGTGTCCTTGCTGCTCCTGGTTTCTATCTCCTGGTCCAAACCCTTCCTCCTCCCCTGTGTGCCTGGGAATGTTTGCTGGGAACTCATCTTGAGCCTCTCCCACTGCTCCCTGGCTCTCCATCCTCTGCTCCAGTGGGGCTGGGGTCGCCCTGGGAGTGCAGGATTGCCAAAATGCTTCTTTAAAGCTCTCGTTCAGTGTGGAGTTTGCTTAAAATGAGAAATGTGCCGACAGTGCTGGAGGGAGGGAGGATTTTTGATGTCGTGCAGAAAGTATCCATGACCCAACTTGGGTAATCCTGGAATTGCTGAGGTTGGAAAAACCCTCAGAGATCATCAAGTCCAACCATTCCCAGCGCTGCTCTTGTCCCCAAGTGCCACATCCCCGTGGCTGTTAAACCCTCCAGGGATGGCACTCCACCCCTGCCCTGTGCCAGGCTGGACAGCCCTTCCCAAAAGAAATTTCCCAAATATCCCACACCGATTTAGCACTGATTTAGTTCAAGGACAGGCTCAGGAGGCAGTGCCAAGGGATTTCAGGTGCCCTTCTGTTGAGCAATGTTGTGTCCTATTTTCACAGCACTCGGAGTCTGCAGACGCCTCGGATTCAACAACCGCCGCGGATTTTAATTGATGTTTCTGCTGTAATTTATTCGTGGCCAAGAAGACATGGCTGGGTCATTAATATTCTCTTAATTGCTCTGTTTTCTGGGAGTAACTTGCCTTTTGTGGCTGAGCAGGAGGTGACAGTGGCAGCCAGGCTGTGACCTGGAGTGATGCAACTGCTTTGATCCTGACCTCAGCACCAGGGCAGGAGCCCTTTATTCATCTTAACACTTCTTCCTGCCACAGCAACTCTAATTTTAGAAGAAATTGTACTTATTGCTAAGTTTTGATGAGGCATTTTGATGGCCCGAGGGTTTGGAGAGGTCTCGGCCCTGCAGCTGTCCCCAGTGTGTCACAGGAGTGGGGCATGGACTTGGTGTCATGGCCTTTGGTGGCAGAACCCATGGAAAACCCTACAAAATCTCCCAAATATCATTTTGGGGTCTAAATATAAAACGAGTCAACACTTCACAGGGAAAGACAGGACGACAAAAATGGGATTTGGTGAACGCTGCAGATCTTGACTGGGGATGTTCCATTCCCGTGTCCCCTCTGTGGGTGACCATTGGGGAACGCAGTTCTTGGTGCCCAACCCCAAAGAGAAACCACTGAAACCTGAGGGGCTTTGGCCTTTTCCCCCTCCATCCCCATTCCCCTTTTCCCATTCCCCACCTCAGTTCTGGCCACTCTGCACATTGATTTCCACACTATTTCTGGCCAGAAATATCTCCTGATATTGAGATTTTCAAAAGGTCTTGGATTTTAAAGCAACTTTGAAGGCAGCTTGCTTTAAACTCTCCTGAAAACTTGTGCCAGGATAATTTGTTTCGACATAAATAATTAAAACCTTGCATCTGCGTGATCTTATGGTTTTCACTCTCTGTTCTTAACTTTTGGAGTTTTCTTGGTGATTTAGATTGGGATTTGTTTTTAGGCCAAAGGTGGGCTGTTATTATATTAATTTAAATATCCTGGTATAGGTTTCTAATAGGCTCACCCAGAGCCACCAACAGAGGCCACCCAAGCCAATAAATTCCTTTTTATTTAATTTTATATCCTGGGAACTGTTGTACCTCGGGTGTCTGTCTCCAAATAGGTGCAATAACCCAATCCTGCTTTGCCTTTCCAAGAGATAATTGATATTTTCTCGAGGATGTCTCTCTTCTCTGCTTTATTTATGTGGGCTCCAATCCAATAAATTTAGCTGGAAAAAGTGATGATGGTGCCCTCACCAAGTCAATATTTCAGAAGAGCTGCAAGAGGGGAAAATTTAGAGGGCAGCACTCTCCAGAGCGATGGCTTTTAATCCTTTATCTTTAATTTGGGTCAAATTGTGGAATAATCTTGTTATCCATAACAACCTGCCTGGGCAGGATGGCATTCCCTCGTTTCGTGTCTCTAACTCATAGATAACAAAGATAACATGCAAAAATGTCTCATATTTTTAGATTTCCTTTAGTAAAAGCCATGAATTCCCAGCTAATGGAGCTCGAGTGTCAGGGAGAGTAATTTCAATTATACTTCTGACAAAAATAATACTTCAGGACGTGCACAGAGCTGGGAGGAATAATTGTACTTTCCTTATTTATGTGGCAACTAATAATGGAAAAGAGTTTTTTCTCTCATAACATGATTTAGTCTCATGAAACAGTGATTTTCTTCATTTTTCCTGGGGGGAGTAGTTTTGGCTGCTGCTCTCTAGAGATGGGAACAAGGATTTTTTTTTTTTTTTTCTGGCTGTCAGTTGCTTCTCCAGCCATCTGAACTCAGGGATGTGGCTGTAATTTTCTTCCCTTTTCCTAATAATCTGTTCAGAAAGATGCTGTTTGACAGATAAGGGATCATTTACAGCAAGAATTACTAAAAATACGGACTAAAAACTGCTTTGGAGGCATTTGGGGGCTGTGTGGGATTGAATGTCTTGGACTGGAGAACCTGCTCCTGTCCCAGCTGTTGCTGCTGCTTCCCCAGCAGATAAAAGGGGAAGAGGTTTCCCTTTAAAATCTTTAATTTTGATAAAAATAAAGGAGTGGAGTGGAAATTCTGAGCAGAGTGGAAATTCTGCTGATCACAAAGCTTTCCTGGCTCTGTTGAGAATATTCTTGAAGTTTATCTTGGGGATGAACTGGGAGTTGGGAACACCTCGTCCATGAAAATCCCATTGTGCTGTTGGACACTTCATCAAAATCTTCATGGGGAAAAGTTTGGCTTTATCTTTTCTTTTTTAATGTTGGCACTGAAAAGATGAACTCTGTGAGAAGCTCTGAAGTTGAGATTTATTTATGGTTCTTCAGGTAGAAAAAATTTAGCTCTTAAATCAACTTTTTGTGTCTCAACTGTGGTTCGTCAGTGGCTCCCACTGGAGAACGAGGAATAGTTTTAAGTGAAAAGATGGATTTTGATGATAAATTGCTTTAATTAAGACCAAAACATCTGTTTGTGATACCTATAAATGCTTTCTGTAATTGCCCTGGGGGAGCCTGGCTCAGGTTGCCCAGAGATGCTGAGAAATGTGAACAGCAGAACCCATCAGATCTAATATTAACAGAGATTTTGGGGATATTTTTGAGTGAATTGAGGCATGGATTTGATGTGTAAGTCACAGAGATGTTGTGTGAGCTATTTTGGAGTTTTTAAGTGATTTAATTTTTCCCAACCGGCGAAAACAGCCCCTCCCTTGCCTATGGCTGCCCTGGTGCTTCTACAGAAATTGCTGCAATTAAATCAGAAACCCAAGACCAATAAATCCATTTTTCTGCTGCCAAAATCTTCCCTGGATCTGCTCTCTCCTCACCTGCCCTTTCCCCAGGTTGCCCAACCCTGGGCTCGTTCCCATTTTTCTATCATTTATCTCATTTAGACAAACATTTCCATCTTTGCCATCTCCCCCAACCCGCGGCTGCCGTGAAAATTTCAAAAACTCCTTTTGGGCTCCTTGGAATCCTTATTTTCCTCCGACTAATTTCCATAATATCCCAGCTTTTGCCGCAATATCGCTTCCCCAGCTCCTGAAGCTTGAAAGAGCAGCAGAGCTTGGCTTTACATCTTGCCGGATGCTTCAGAAGTGATTTCCATTAAGGTGCTTAAATGAATCTATTTTCAGGAAAACACTGGATTTTCATGGGTGAATAAGACCTAATTCTGCCTGACGAAAACATGCCTATAAATAAGAGCTGATGCCATTGCATTAAGGAGCAGCAATTATAATTAATGGGCAGAAAATTCTATTTCTGGGAAGATTTCTTGTCCGGAGGGTCACAGACGTTTTTATTTATCTGTTTGTTTTTGAACTTGCAGAATGCCCAAGTTGTATTTTATTAAAAGCAGGAGCTGAATGCTCTGGCTGGAGTTGGCCAAGTTTGGAATAACTTAATTGCTGAAAATGCACATATTCCTCAGGAAAACTCTCAGTGGATAAACTCTGGCACAGCCAGCTTGGCACTTTTTTCTTTCCCCCCCCAAGCATGGGAATTTATTTATTTTTGTCTCCGTGGCTGTTTTGATGCCTCAGATTTTCCCTCGCAGGTGTTGAATTTTTCCGAGATGAAAAGGAGTTACACAAAGTTCTTGAGGCTTCCCTCTGCCAACTTCCTCTGGCATTTAATTCTTTTTTTAATGCTGTTTTATGCTTGATTTATCCTTAGTTCTCCCAGGTCTCCTTCCCCTTTTCCTTTTTTCCCTCTGACACTGTAACGTGTTCCCTTCCATGTTTTCTGAGATCAAAGCCTTCTCCTCTACCTTTCTTCTCCCTGTCTTGAAAACAGGGATTTCAATTAATGTGGAAAGGAAAAATGACTCAAGAGCGCTCAGGAGTTTGAGTTTTTCCCACTGAATTTCTTGGTGTTAACGTGCCTAAATCTGAGCGTCACATTTAATTTTCACGGGAATCTTCGGGAATTCCAAACAGCCCCAGGGGAGCGCCCCAAAGAAAGTGGTGGGAAAGGTTTGGAGAGGTTTTGTTTGCTTGGGTGCAGATTTTGGGGATGAAATGAGTCTTTAATCGGCAATGAACTCCTGGGATTTGGGGGAATCCCTTGGGACAGTTCCCTTGTTTACTTGGGGGCAGTTTTTGGGGATGAAATGAGTCTTTAATCAGCAATGAACTCCTGTGGTTTGGGGGAATCCCTTGGGACAGTTCCCTTGTTTACTTGGGGGCAGTTTTTGGGGATGAAATGAGTCTTTAATCAGCAATCAGTTTCTGTGGTTTGGGGGAATCCCTTGGGACATTTCCCTTGTTTACTTGGGGGCAGTTTTTGGGGATGAAATGAGTCTTTAATCGACAATGAACTCGTGGGGTTTGGGGGAATCCCTTCGGGGGGAGAAAGGAATTCTGCCTCCTCCTGCTGCTCAGCTGAGCTCATTTTCCTTCCTCAGAAGGAAAGATTTGGGTTTTCCCTCTTCGCGGTTGGATCTACTCAGGGAAATCCCTGGCAGGGAGGTGAGGGTGGAACCTCCAACTCTTCCTTTTCCACCCAGGAGGGATTTCCCTTGGCAGGAGGGGCTGCAGGAACATCCAGAGGCAAAATTCAGATGTTTGGGGTGGGATTTTTCCATGGCAGCAGAGGATTCTCTTGACTTTCATTCCTTTTGGGAAGCCGCGTTTCTGAGGAAGCCTCACCTCCCCACGAGCAGCACTTTTCTGCCATCTAAAGAAAAGATTTCAGAGCTGAATTTCTTGGGAATAAATGTTTTTCCTTGGTGTGTGCTGGCCCTGGCTGGGCAGGATTTGGGGCAGGATTTTGGAGCTGAATTTCTTGGGAATAAATGTTTTTTCTTGGTGTGTACTGACCCTGGCTTGGCGGGATCTGGGACATTAATAAAGAATAATATTTTGGGGAAAAAATCCTAAAGTTAAGGGCAGAAACATCCGGAGGCAAAATTCGGATGGTTGGGGTGAGATTTTTCCATGGCAGCAGAGGATTCTCAGGGCGCTCATTGCTTTTGGGAAGCCACGTTTCTGAGGAAGCCTCACCTCCCCACGAGCAGCACTTTTCTGCCATCTAAAGAAAAGATTTTGGAGCTGAATTTCTTCAAAATAAATGTTTTTCCTTGACGTGTGCTGGCCCTGGCTGGGCAGGATTTGGGGCAGCAGGTGTGGGCACATTTTGGGTGTTTGTGCCTAGAATTCCCTTGTCTGGATCATTAATAAAGACATTTTACAGAATATAAAGAATAATATTTTGGGGAAAAAGTCCTAAATTTAAGAGCAACTGTTTAGGCTGCTGCAAAAATCCAGGTGAGACTTAACTGCCATTGTGGGGAGTGTTTTATTTTGGGAAAAATGATCTAAAAAGGATATTCTTGACTAGTCCTGGACTTTGCATAAAGAGAGGACACTCAGAGTCGAGGAAATAAATCAGAAATCCCATCCAAAGAATCACATTATGTTTGAGTTATGTGCACTTGCATAGATCTGAATAAATACTAAATTCAGAATGATTATTTTCAGAATTGGCAGTAATGACTTCTTATCACCTCTATCAAAGAATTAGTTATAAAAATTAAATCAGGTGTCAGAGAGAATTTTTTTTTCTCTTGTTTCCAGCCCGTTCTCCTTAATAACCTGAGGTGAATCAGCCTGTTTGGAATTGCTTAATGCTGAAAATAGATTGCAGAATTAGGACAATACCTGAGATACACTCAGGATATTTGCATTGGCCTTCAAAGGAAGCTGATGTTGCAAAAAAAACCCCAAAAAAAACAACCGGGGGAGGTGCATGGCACAGAAAAATCAACTTTTCCTGGAATTTAATTCTCCGGAATTCGAAATCAATGCATTTCCATCCCCAAATTCTGTGTGCTCAGCTGAGGAGAGCTTTGGAGCGGAAAATAGCAAAACTCAGACTTCTCTCTTCCAATTTCTATCAGCTCAAAGCCAAACTCTGCCAAATCCATCTGAATTTTGTGTCCTCAGAGGCAAAAAAATGGGGATTTTCTCCCCCCCTCCCTTGATTTGTGTCCGGAGCCCTTTGGGGCCATTCGGGTGAGGAACACAAGTGAGGTTTTGGTGGAAAACCTTCAAAATGAATTTGTCTCATCGTTCCGGCTTGGCCAACGTTGCGAATCCTTTCAGATATTTTGGGATATTTCAGTTCAAGGGTCAATCCATCCACCCTAAAAATGGATATTTCAAAAGTAAAAGGCATCCAAGAGAGACCTAAGAAAGGCTTGAGGAGCCTTCCTGGGGAGTCAGAAGTTTTCCCTTTTTTTCAGTTGGATGCATGAAGAGGTTATTGATATTTGCAGAGTATTTTTTTCCTAAAATTTTCTGCCTGCTCCTCTGTCCCCTGCCCAGCTGCCGTGGGAACATTTCCATCCAGCTTTTCCTGGGCAGACAAATTCCTGATGTGGAAAAGAATCGGATTTTGTGGTGAGCTTGTATTTCAACTCAGGTAGCGGTGATGTGCTCTGCACCCAGACAATCCTGCAAGGCCAGTTAATTTGATTGATTGATCCTGACCCTAATTAGGGCTGTAATGAATGAAATAATTAAATTTTATAATGCTCAGTTTGTGTCTGTGCTTTCCCAAAAACCTAAAAGAATAGCAAAGACACGAAATCAGCATTTCCAAAGTGTGACAAGTGGGGGCTGAGGTTCTGCATTCGCCTCTCATCATCACCAAAAATATTTAAATATATTTCCATGTGCATGCATAACAATGGATTCAAGGGTGCTTAATTTTATTTTTCCCTCTATATGCCCATTTTCTTTCCATTCTTCTCTTCGGATTATTTTTTCCCCTTAAAACCACATTTTCCTTGCTGCCAGATGTTCATTTCTGCACAAACAAGAGCCCAGCACCCCTGACCTGTGTGGCTCCTGCATAAACCTTCCCATTCTCATTTCTCTTTTCTTTTTCATCCACAAAAGTAAAATTCAGAATTAACGGACTTAGATTCCTTGACTTAGTGTGAGCTTGACCTTGGCTGACTCAGAAATTAATATTTTCTATTGTTTAGCTCCATCTTCAGAATATATATATATATATAAAATATTGGAAATTACACTGCAGCAACAAAAGTTTTTCCTCCAATACCACAAAAAAATCTTCTTCAACTTTTATTTTTTTTTTGTAATGTACATGGTTATAGGTGGTTGTACTTATGCTCCTTTCACTGACTTTGAAATTAATACTTTCTATTGTTTAGTTCCATCCTCAGAATATATGTGTATAAAGTTATTGGAAATAACACTGCAGCAACAAAAGTTATTCCTCCAATACCATAAAAAAATCTTCTTCAACTTTTATTTTTTTTATAATGTACACGGTTATAGGTGGTTGTACTTATGCTCTTTTCACTGACTTTGAAATTAATATTTTCTATTGTTTAGTTCCATCCTCAGAATATATATCTATATATATAGTTATTGGAAATTACACTGCAGCAACAAAAGTTATTCCTCCAATACCATTAAAAAAAACCCTCTTCTTCAACTTTTATAATGTACATGGTTATAGGTGGTTGTACTTATGCTCCTTTAACTGACTTTGAAATTAATATTTTCTATTGTTTAGCTCCATCCTCAGAATATATATGTATATAGTTATTGGAAATTATGCTGCAGCAACAAAAGTTATTCCTCCAATACCATAAAAAAAAATCTTCTTCAACTTTTATTTTCTTTTATAATGTACATGGTTATAGGTGGTTGTACTTAGGCTCTTTTTGGATCTTAATTATTAAAAAAAATATTATATTTTTTATATGAAATATATATTTATCATATAAAATATATGAAAATAAAGCATAAAAAATGTAAGCCAATGAGATAAAAATACTTCTAAATTCCATAACAAATCCTTTGCTGGTGGAAGTCCATGCCACTCAAAGCTACTGTCCTGGAACTGCAGGATTAGGATTGGCCACAATAATATCGATTTTTCCCTGCTCAATATTGAAGTGAATCTTTCCTTCCATCCATTACTCCATCTGAGTGTGCTGCCTAATTTTCCCTAGTGCAGAATTAAGCACAGCAAATCCCCAGGCTTCAATTGATCCTGGTTTTTTAATAGTTCTGCTTTCCTTTTGACCCAACAGAACTCCTTTAACTTTGTCTCTGCATGGCTAAATTCCAAAATTATTTTAAAAACTATCCAGGAAGAGTTGAAACAAGACAGCAGGGATTTATTGTGGGAGAGTTTGGACATAGACAATCTAACTTTTTTTGGTTTTTTGGTCAAAAATTGTACTATAAACACAAAATGCCTCAAAATCTCTGTGCTCTCGATTTTCCAATGTCTGTTTTACTTTGATTTTAGTGGGGCTCTTCCTTGGAGAAGCTGAGGTTATTCGGTGGCTGCTGAAGGGTTTTGTGCTGTAATTCCCTCGAGGAAAATTCCCATTCCCAATCACATTCCATGTCCTGCCTGATGTTTCATCCCCGTGGAAATGAGGGAGAGCTTTTCTCCAGGAGAATCAGAATAATTTTGGAGCACAACCCCAGCCCATGATCCAGGGAGGGTCAGGAGATGGCAGCCAATTTCTCCTTTCGCTCAGGATGTTCCAACCCCTCCTCGTTTGGGAAGAACAAACCCCAAAATGAGCTGTAAAGATAATTTTCAGATTGCCTGTCAGCTCCATACACATTTTTATCCATCAGCACAGTGACTTCCTCAGCATTTTATCCTTCATTTGCATAACCTGCAGCACCCAGACTTTGTTGCTCAACTTTTTCGCATCAGAATTAAATTCCACGTAATTTATTTCTGCCTAGAATTCATAGGGAAAATGTTCCACACAGATTAAACAAAGGCTAAAGAAGTTTGCTGCCTTTGACTCATGATCTGAACTCCTCACGGCGCTGCCGCACAGCCTGGGGACAGCTTTCCATAAAAAATGAAAATAAATGCCATAAAATCAAAGTTCTCCTCCAATAAACCACCCTGGCATTATTTCATGCCTCTTAGAGCTGGGATTGGGGCAATAAATATTTGACAAGAGGAGTTTTAGAGGATTTGAGGACTGGTTAAATGAGTGTCTTATCTTTGCCATATGAGGGTGGCTGGATTGATCACACGTTGGCCTGCTGTACATTCAATTTCCAGGCAGGAAAAATTAATGTTTAACTCCCCAGATTTGTAAGTTGGGTTTATTTGGTGGTAAAGGAACTTGGAGGAGTTTTAGCTCATGGAAAAGATCATCTGAAATTAAATCCCCCAGGAAAAAATAGAAATTATTTACTTTACTACTTCTTTGAAATATATCAGTACAATGACAAAGGGAGTAAAATCTTAATTATTTTGGGCTTTGTTGGGGGGAAAAAAAGGATTAGGAGTTGTAAGTTTTATTTAGATTTGAGTAGGGTGCAGCCTAAAAATCAGGCCTGGGATTGCAGGAAGGTGCAGTCCAAAAGGAAGAGGCCGAAGGAAAAGTGAAGTTAAAATGAGAATGGAAAATTTTAAAACCAGAAATAAAAGATAAGAATAGGCAACTAAATGAGGAGAGCAGTGGTGGTGGTGCTCAGTTAATCCTGAAAAAAGAGGTTTTCCTGCCTTGCTCTGTTCCAGTGGGAAGGTTTAGGAGGGAAGGAGGGAGAGGAGTTATTCCTCAAAAATCTCTGGCAGGGATTTGTGCCAACAAATCTGCCCTGGGTGGTTTCTTTTCATGTCATTTGGATGTATAAAGGGGTAATTAACAATCAGAGTCTAATTAGACTTTGATCTGAGCTGGGCTGGGATTGATGATCCCAAGGGGACACTCAGGACGAGTTGTGTCCCACAAAGCTGTGCTGTCCTGTTTGAGCTTCTGCGGCACAAACTCTAGAAATGCTTCATTTTTTCCTTGTGAAATAGGAAAAATTCACTCAGTGACCAGAAATTTTCGACGTTAGAGAAACTTGGCTTTCTCTAGAGCCACATCAGAGGGCTCTGGGAAATACCGAGCTGAGTTTCCCGCCTGGAGTTTTTGCGCGGTAATAGACGAAAATGGGGGAAAATATTGTCCAAATCCATCCTGGGAGGAGTGGAATTTCCCCTTCTCAGAGGAGCTGTTGAGTTTTCCTCTCCATCAAGCCCCAGCAGGGCAGGACCTGAGTTTGCTCAGCAGGAGCTGTGACCTTCCCAGCCCTGGGAATTTGTTCAGGTGAAGCGAGGAGAGGTTTGGATGCAGACAATGAAATTCCCCACGGACAGAACATTTGGGTTTCACGAACACCTCAGCCCGTGTTGTCCCTCTGCTCCTGCCCATTAATCCTGACCCCGCAGCTTTTCCTCCATCGCCTCTCTCTTCCCCTGCTCCAATCACACATTTTTGGGTAATTACGAGGGCCAAAGCTCGTTCCAGGCTGAGCGAGGGAAGTGCTGTTCCAGGAACGTTCCCTCTTAGAGCTCCATTTCTTCCAAAGAGAGGTGGCACCCGTGACCTGTGAGCTGCATCTAAGAGAATTAGTAACTTTTAGAAGAAAAAATTAGGTTTTTTTCCAGATAATACTTTAGATAATAATTTAAAAAAAACCCTTAAAATAATAATTGATGGAAAATGGGATGTGTATATTTATTTTACAGAAAAGAATTATGTTTGCTGCTTGGTTTTGGGCGCCAAGACGCAATTATTTGATTAAAAAAAAGAATTTCAGTATTGGATCAGTGTTGAATTTCAGTATTTAGTCTTTGCAGTGGTCTCTTGAATTATTCTGATGAATCACCCTCTTCTTTTTTTCTCTTATATTACCTCGTGGTTTAAAAAAAAAAAAAAAAAAGTTGGTTATCTCAGATCTTTCATTCCTTTAGAAGCATTTTGTACTTTGATGGATTCAAAAGGTATTTCTCACCTTTTTAAGGTGGAGGTGCTAAAATCTGTTGGGAACTTGGAGTTTTCCTTCGAGCATCGCATCAGTGCAAAGATTTTTTTCCATTATTTCAGGGAACAGCCCAGAGACAGAAGGAGATTTGCTGAAATAATTCCCTTGGTTTTAGGGAATGAGTTGGAACAAAACCTGAATTTCCTGAATTTTCCTGCCTGGTTAATGGTTGGACTTGAAGAATTTAGGGATCTTTTCCAATCTTAATGACTCTGTAATTCTGTGATTGTGACTTAATTAATTTTACAAGGGTCCTGTTGCATTTTGAATTTCGCGCTGCACTAGTTCATCAATGGTGGTGTTTTGTAGCCTTTTAAGTGAATATTCCATTGGAATATTTTAAGGGAATATCCCTTTTGATTATTCCTGAAATGCACTGCTAAAATCTGAGCATTTTGTCTTTATCCAGACTCTTGTGAGAGTTTGCTTTTCCTCTTGGAGATGAACCTCTTTATTTCACTTTCTTCATTTGTAGAGCATTTTTCTTTTCTGCAGGAAGCCTTTCTGAAGAGTTTAATTAAATTTAGATGCAGAAAGCATTTTTTCTTCTCTTTTCCTTTTCAAGGGCCAGGTGGGGAATAAAAACCTCATCTCCTGAGAGCTTATTCACACAAAATGCTCCAACAGTGGGAAAAAAATGGATTAATTCCTGGTTCACACCTTCAGACCCTTGGAACCCAAATGTCAGTGTGAGATCCCAATTAGAACCACTTAGGAGAAAGTCCTGGGGGTGGAAATCTCCTTCTTGTGAGAAATGGAGCAAAATACAACTTAAAATTGTTTTGGAACTGAGTGCTAACATATTCATAAGAAAATTGTGAATGGCATGTTTGAGATGTCATTTAACTTTTTGAAAGACCTTTTGGTTTTTGGTGTTCTTAGGAATAAAATACATTTGAATAAAAGTCCGAATGCTGTCAAATCTTGCCAGCTTTTCCAAGCAGAAGCCTGGATTTGCCTCTGCAGAGAGAGAAAGGAGAAATAAAATCTTGGAACTTCAGGCTCTAGAAAAAAATCTATTTCCAGAATTCAGCACTTTTTCCTTGTAGTGATTTTTTTCTAGCCGTCAGTTCCTGCCTCCTCTGGGATGAAATAAAGACCATAATGACAAATTCCAAGGCTCGGTTCCAATAAATCAATTTTTTGGGGCTGTGTAATTGTGAGGTATCTTCCTTCTGAAGGATGGCAGGCAGTGATTGAGGTTCTGATCAGAAACAAGCCTGCAAACTGAATTTTATTGTTTTCTGGGCTTCCCTGCCCAAGGAACAGCACCCAGGCTTGGAGACTTCCATTGGGATTGAGGGCTGCCTCTCACTCCAGTTGCATCCATTGATGATTTTCCCTCTTCCCGAATTAATTTTTGGGTTTCATCCATGCCCTGCTTGCCTGGGAAATGGTTAGGAAAGAGAAATAAAGGCCATTTTCCCTGCTGCACAGAGTAACTGTGTGAAAAGGGATTTCCCTTGCTTGAAGAGCTGGATTCCTCCAAAAACCTCTGGAAAAGAAAGGCCACGTAATCCTCTCTCTGCACCAGGGGATATGCAGAATTTCAATTTGCTGCGACATGAGCCTGCTTTCATTCCTGTAGATGTGGTTACAAATAAATAAGGAAAATACTCTTATTTTCCCTTCACTGAGGGACCAGCACTGCGATATCCTGCATGAATTTTACATGAAATACGAGTTGAAGGTGCTTGTGTACTTTGCTTGGAAAAATAAACAGCATTTTCTAGTGCTAGCAGGAGTCAGGCGCTGGGTAATCCATTTCTTTCTGTTATTTTGTCCCCAACTTTATGGGCGTGGGATAAAATTGAATTAATTTTTGTTAAACGATGACCTTTGGAATGGGCTGCCTGGTGAGTGTTTTAATTATTGGAGCAGGTATTCACAGCTTGAGAGGCAGGAAAGATGGATTTCCTTGGAGTGTTAGTGGGGCAAACTCGTGCCTGGTGTTGCCTCGGTGAAATCAGAGCCACTTCTGGAAAAGGAAATACTGGAAATATCTGTGTGGGAATGCCAGTTCTGCCCAGGGGACTCTGCTGGAAAATCTCCTACTCCTAATTTAGTAGCGAGAACTTTGTTTGCTTTAAGAATGTTGTGGTATTGGTTTTTTTTTTTATTTTTAAATTTTTGTTTTGTTTTGTTTTTTCTTTTTTGTTGTTTTGTTGGGTTTTTTTCTTCCTGTTTTCTTTGTTTTTTAAATTTTTTTTGTTTGTTTTTTGTGGTTTTTTTTGTTTTGGTTTTGGACTGGTCTTTTTATTAAAAATGTTTTTAATTTCTTTAAATAAAATGGATTTAGTAGATCTAGATAGGATCTTGGGAAGAAATTCCTCCCTCTGAGGGTGGGGAGGCCTTGTCACAGAGAAGCTGTGGACCCCTGGCAGTGTCCAAGGCCAGGCTGGATTGGGATTTTGGGACTGGAGCAGCCTGGGATAGTGGAAGGTGTCCCTGCCCATGGCAGGGGGAAGGGAATAGATGATCCTTCAAATCCTTTCCAACCCAAACCATTATTTAATTAAAAAACCCCAGTAACTGAGAAATGTGTTCCTTTATCAAAGGGTGGGAGATTTCAGACCTCTCTTAAACACCCAAGAAATTTAAATATAAACGTGTCAGTATTCCCCCACAGCCAATTCTTTCCCTCTGGATGGTGTAAATCAGGAAATTTTGTCTCAGATTGTGGTCCTTGCTCAGCTTTTCCCCAGTGCTCCCTTCCCCTGGATCCCTCCTGCCTGCACCAACAGCCAAAGCTCATTTGGCCTCCCCAGACTGAATCCTGGAGCAGGGTTTCCAAAAAGCCAATTACGAGTGAACCAGAGGATAATTGGATTTAACAGGAACACTGTGAAGGGCCTCAGAAGCAGAGCAAAGACCTGAGAACAATGGGCTGAGTGCGGAGAGGGCAACTGTCAGTGGAGTTCTCAGGGACCAATGTTGGACCAATATTATTTCATATTTCCCTTAATGACTTTGGCACCAAAAGTCAAAATGTGCTAATGAAATTTGCTGAGGACATAAAACCGGGAGACAGTGTCAACACTGAGGAGGATTGGATTAATTAGGCAGGATTAGATGACCTCCAAGCTTGGAATAATAGAATTAGGGGAAAATTGAGCGCTGCGAGCTAGGGGTCGTGTCCTGCAGAATAATGAGCTGAGTTCCATCAGCAGCAGCAGGAGGGGCAGGACCTTTGGGGTTTTTCCTTGATCACAGGAAGCTGTTGACCTGTAAATGGGATGGGGAGCGGGGTGAGAGGGATGGGGAACACAATCTGCCAGGGATTGTGGCTCCCTGCGCTCAGGGAAAGCCTGGCTGGGGCTGGGGCTGGTCTGGGGAAGCTGCTGGGCTGGAGAGCTAGTCCTGCTGGGAGGGCTGGTCTGGAGCTGGAGCTGGTCTGGGGCTGGTCTGGGGCTGGTCTGGGATTGGTCTGGGGCTGGAGCTGGTCTGGGGCGGGTCTGGGACTGGTCTGGGGCTGGTCCGGGATTGGTCTGGGGCTGATCTGGGGCTGATCTGGCGCTGGTCTGGAGAAGCTGCCGGGCTGGAGGGCTGGTCCTGCTGGGGCTGGAGCTGCTCTGGGGAAGCTGCTGGGCTGGGAGGGCTGGAGCTGCTCTGGGGCTGGAGCTCGGGCTGGTCTGGGGATGCTGCCAGGCTGGTCCTGCTGGGAGGGTTGTCTGGCTGGGGCTGGTCTGGGGAAGCTGGAGGGCTGGAGCTGCTCTGGAGTTGGTCTGGGGAAGCTGGTGGGCTGGGAGGGTTGGTCCTGCTGGAGGTTGGAGATGGTCTGGTCCTGCTGGTCCTGCTGGAGGCTGGAGCTGGGGCTGGTCTGGGGAAGCTGCCGGGCTGAAGGGCTGGTCCTGCTGGGGCTGGGGCTGGTCTGGGTCTGGTCTGGAGAAGCTGCTGGACTGGGAGGGCTGGTCCTGCCAGAGGCTGGAGCTGGTCTGGGGAAGGTTCTGGGCTGGGAGGGTTGGTCCTGCTGGGGCTGGAGCTGCTCTGCTTGTTGGGCTGAGTAAAAGGAGAGAGGGGAAGGGATGGGGCTGCGTTCCGTGAGGAATTTGGGGGATCAATAAATAAACGGGGGAAGCTGTTCAGAGGATGATTTTGCAGGCTGGACAAGGGGATATAAAGCAGGGTTGAATAAATTAAGGCTGGGAATTAATGGAAGTTTTTGAGTTGCGGGTGGGCTGGGAGTCTGGGCAAGGAAGTTACAACTTGATGAGGGCCAGGGCTGATAAATGCTCAGCTCTGGCTGTGGGTGGGGAGGGGCCTGGGGGAGCTCTCTGCCCACCAGTGCAGGGCTCAGAGGTTGCTGGTACCCAGACATTCCATGTATTCCCTAAAAATCATTCACAGCCACATCTAGACAAGCACTTTGAGGAGCTGGTGGTACCCACAGAGGTCTAAGAGCAGTGTGGAGAGAGGCACAGCTGAATTTGTGCATCCAGAGCTGTGTGTGCCTCTTGCAGAGACCACGGAACAGCCTGGGGAGGGCTGGAATTCTGATCCCGTGCTTGGCTGGCACCTGTAGGGCAGAGATTTATTTTGAAACTGTTTTAACAGATGATTTGCTGGAAACATCTCATTTTTTAGGGCATGCAGGAAGGGGAGGTGGATGGGGAATGTTCATCTGCTGTTGGTCTGTTCCATCCCTCAACAGTGTCTGCTTTAGGCAGGAGATTGGTGAACTTTGTGATCATATCTCAAAAAAACCCCAAAAAACAGAACAGGGAACCAGCAGAGAGTTTTTGAGGTGGTCAATCCCACATTCCAAAGACATGCCAAGGGTTTTTTTGGGCACACCTGGAGCTCGGTCCGTCCTTGTGTTCCCTTGGCTGTCCGTGTGTCCCTGTGCTGTCTGTGTGTCCCTGTGCTGTCCGTGTGTCCCTGTGCTGTCCATGTCCGTGTGTCCCTGTGCTGTCCGTGTGTCCCTGTGCTGTCCGTGTGTCCCTGCGCTGTCCATGTCTGGTTGTCCCCGTGCCGTCCATGTCCGTGTGTCCCTGTGCTGTGTCCGTGTGTCCCCATGCTGTCCGTGTGTCCCTGCGCTGTCCGTGTGTCCCTGCGCTGTCCGTGTGTCCCTGTGCTGTGTCCGTGTGTCCCTGTGCTGTCCGTGTGTCCCTGTGCTGTCCATGTCCGTGTGTCCCTGTGCTGTGTCCGTGTGTCCCCATGCTGTCCGTGTGTCCCTGCGCTGTCCGTGTGTCCCTGTGCTATCCGTGTGTCCCTGTGCTGCCCGTGTGTCCCTGTGCTGTCCATGTCCGTGTGCTGTCCATGTGTCCCTGTGCTGTGTCCGTGTGTCCCTGTGCTGTCCGTGTGTCCCTGTGCTGTCCGTGTGTCCCTGTGCTGTGCTGGCTCTGGCAGTTCCTGTGGCTCTGGGGCTCCCAGCCCTGCTCCGACACACTTGGATGGCCCAAATCCCAAAATTAAAACGACCAGACACAAATCCAATTAGGGATGTGCTGCCAGCTCGCCAGTCCCGTCCATTCTGCAGCTGAATTTTGTGTCCTGTCCACGCTCACCTGTCCCAACACCAGAGAGGTTGGGGTGCGGGGACAGAGGAATCCCAGACTCTGTGGGGCTGGAAGGACCTCTGGAGATCCTCTGCTCCAATCCCAACCCCAGAGAGGTTGGGGTGCGGGGACAGAGGAATCCCAGACTCTTTGGGGTTGGAAGGACCTCTGGAGATCCTCTGCTCCAGTCCCAGGGTCACCTGGAGCAGGGGGGTTTGGAATGGCCCCGGAGTGGCACACCCATGCCCTCCCTGGGCTGCATGGCTTGAAAGCTTTTGGAAATGCTTTGGCCTTTGCAGTGTCCCTTGGGATCCAGCAGAAATGGGGAACAGAAATGGGCAGGAACAGCCCATCCGCGGCTCCTCCACGGCGCTGTGTGCTGAACGAGTCCCTTGGAGCACCTGGGCTCCCAAACATTGTGTGTCTGCCTCAGAAAATGAATTTTTGGGCTGCTGGGGCCATGTCAGGAGCGAGCAGAACCCTTTGGTAACGAGGCAAACACAGATTTCCCTGCTCAGGAGCCATTCCCTGAGGAAAACCTGCGAGTCTTGTCCTTTCCCAAATAAAACCTCTTTTTTTATTATTTATTTATCACAACCCTGTTTTGCTGATGTGCTTTAAGATTATTAGTTGATTATTTCAGTGTAATTATATTCCGAGACCAGCACTTTCCTTTCCAGAAGGACTTTTGGCTCTGCTCTCACAAGTAGGTATTATTTGCTTTATGTAATTGTACAGCTTTGGTTGCCTGGGCAACGGGACACAGTTTTAAATTTAGAAACTAATTTGTTTTCTGTCACTTTGCTCTTTCCTGTTAAGGAGACAAGCTGTTTGCTATTAAATAAAACTTAAAAAGAAGGAGAGATTAAACGTGGATAAAAATATAATGCATGAAATACCGCGTAGCATTCGCTCGGAGATGAAGGAGAAAGCACTGGCAAGGCCAGGAGGGAAATTCCTGAATTCCTTGGGAATTAAGGGGAAGTTTTTGTGCTGCTGAGGGGAATATTTTGTGTGTGTATGGGAATAAATCCAACAGGGCTGCTGTAAAGGCCTAAACTCCCAAATTCCTGAGTTTTAATCCCATTTCTTTGTTCTCTGCAGTAGGGAGGGGCACTTGGCCTCTTTAATTTTTGGCTAAAATCGTGACAATATGCAGGTGATTTAAGCAAGTGGCAGAGCTAAGAACCTGAAAAATCTCAAGGTGTTTTTTTTCCCCTCCTCCCAACACCTGAGGGATTTCCTGGTGTTTGTCTATCCTGTCCTAAAACCTGATGGAGATCCCTGAATAATAATTGGAAAAAATCCCATTTCCTGGTTAGACCTCCTTCTGTGTAAGCCCTTTTCTCTTGGGTTATTCCCAGTGGATTTGTCCTTTCTCCTTTTGCAGGAACTTTCCATCTCTCGAGGCTTCTCTCGGGCCCCTTGAGGGTGTGGGGGGTGCAGAAAGCAACAAAATTTGTGGCTAAATGAAAAGCAGAGGGACAAAATTCTTTGCCAATTGCCAGGTGTCCAAACCGCCAGGAATTTGGCGCTATTTTGGAAAAAAACTTAAATTTATGTTTGGCCTGGAAGGGATTCAAATGCCTTTCAAATGGAAGGATGGCCCAGCTCTAATTTTATACGATCTAGATTAGATAAAAAGGAGATGGGGTAATTATTTTGTTGAATGGCTTTTAGTTTAGTGTTGGCTTAAAATTAAAAAGAAAGGAAAATGAAAAATAAAAAACAAGCACTCAAGAATACTGTCAGTGTTACTGTGCAACATCTCTGGGAATTCAGTCTGCGTTTTTTTGATATTTGTGTGTTATATTATTGTATTTTGGTTCAGTGTGTTGTATAGTCTGTATTGTAGTAGATAAAATTGCAAAATTTGAGTGAAAATCTCCATGCTCAGAACTTTCTGGTGATGTCAGCAGAGGATTCCTCAGGAAAATCCCATGGTGGGAATCACCCCTCAGTGCCTGGGACAGCAGACACATTCCCAGCTCCACGAAAAGTGCAGGAATCCTCCAAATTTCTGATTTATCGCTTTTGTCTCCCTGGCGGTGTGTGAGCTCTGCCCAGATTTCCTGGGAAATCCTGGAAATGCAGAATGGGAGGGAACATTTTAGGCGCTCACCAACTTTCTCATGAAGTTTTCAGGCTTCGCCACCTACCAAAAAAAAAAAAAAAAAAAAAAATTAAGCGGGTCAGTCTCCAAATGGATAATAAAGGGATAAAAAGGAGGTGGAATGGAAAGTGCTGCTGGCAGGGATGGATTGCTGGGCCGAGCTGCTCACCATCAGCATCGCTGTTAATGGCTCTTTATTCAAATATATCCATGGGGACAATTCCAGCCATTCCTAAACATCCATGGCCACCCTGATGTGCCAAATATGCCATGGAAATCAGGCAATAATCTTTCACCGGTCCTTCTAGGAATGCTCTGTGGCAAAACAAGCTGGTTTTGTTAGGAATTGTGAATTTTCGTTATCCTAATGCTTTGTCCATGGTGGGTTTTGTTGGATTTTTAATTCTCAGACTCTTTCTGGAGCTCTGGGTTTTGTTGCATTTTCAATTCTCAGACTCTTCCTGGAGCTCTGGATTAACGCTTTGTCCACGGTGGGTTTTGTTGGATTTTTAATTCTCAGGCTCTTTCTGGAGCTCTGGATTAAGCTGTGATGTTCCCTTGGAGACAAAGGTGATATTTTATATTACATAATGTGGGCTCAGTACTTTTATTTAAACAACATCTAAATCAGCCTGGGATCTTTACAGCAAAAGGGAGAATGTAAAATATTGATGTTCCTGCTGGAAAAGTAGGTCTTTCACATTAATTTTTTTTCATAAAGTAGAAAGATTTTTAAATGACTGGAAGAGCCAGGCTGGTGAATTTAGCCAAGAAGCTGCAGGTTTGTCTTGGAGATTTTTTTTTTTTTTAAACTCACACTGATGGCCTCAACTCAGGCTGGTGAAACTGAAATCCAAAGTGAAAACTTTTCATGGAATCCTGGAATGGTTTGGGTTGGAAGGGCCAGCAAAGGCCCCCCAGTGCCACCCCTGCCATGGGCGGGGACACCTTCCGCTCTCCCAGGGTGCTCCAGCCTGGCCTTGAACACTTTTATGATTATTTTTAACCCTGTTTTGAATTGTTAAATGCAGATATAGATCTAATATCGATATCCACCTGAGATGGACAAAGACTCTTTGATTTGTTAAGGTTAGAAAGTGTGTGTTTATTTGAGCTGCAGGGATAGCTCCCAAAGGTACAGCTCCAGAGTGACAACACAGAACTTATTTATCTAAAGCAATAATGCATATTTCAAATACAGATATATATCCATAGCATAAGCACCTCCCATTCCCCACTTCATATGGAAATTAGCAAAAAGTCATTAAGCACGTGCAGTTAATCGAGTCGGTGGTCATTAATTTGAGTCTGAGGGCTGCTTTGGATGAAGTAAAATGAGTCTTCCTCAGTGTGACCTTCTTACCTCTCTGGTTTTTGACAATACATTTGACCCTGGAAAAATCCCAATGCTCTCTTCTATTGCATCTGGGCAAAATTTGTAACTGTCTAGGCTCTCCTTTGAACCTTGTAAGATTATTAATTGTCTATTCTAAGCCCAGCTGAGTAAATATCAAATAATCAAAATGCTACTCTTCATTCAATCATTAATTTCTTTCTAGCTGAGTTCTGCGTCTTTTTCTAGTCTAGTTGATTTTAACAGAACTAACTTTTATCTAAAATCTCTCCATTTGAGTGGCTAAAAGAAAACTCTGTGTTTCAGTTTTTCCTTGGAGATGAGTCCGTCTGGATAAAGCTGAGTCTCCAGATTTGCGTGCGAGTGCTCAAGCCTTGCAGGAGGTTAAGTTGAGCTTTGGCACTTTAGGCAGGACTGGCCATGGGATGCCATCTGCTGCTGTTTGGGGATGGCCCATGGCCCTAATTGGGCCATTAAATATTCAGATGTCCCGTTTATCCTTCAGGCCTGCATTTCCATGGAAACGGCAGCACTCGGGGCAGAAAAAAGGAATTTGGGAGGTGGCAGTTCTGCAATTCAGCTCAGATTAATTTTGTCATAAAAATCTGAGCTGGAGCAGACTGAGTTCCACACATTTATACATTTTTTCTGGGCAGGAAAGAAACAAATTATGGGGTCTGATCCCAAAATTCCTAAGTTCTGGCTCTGGAATTGTCCTGCCAATCTCCTCTGTGAAATGCACTTATTCAGGAGGATGGAGAGCTCCAAAATTGATCAGATGTCCTAACATTTATAGCAAAAACATGCCAAGGGAATTTAATTCATAAAATTTGGAATTGACACAAATGTCAATTTAATTTATAAGAATTTTAATTGAATTTATAGAAGTTTTAAAAGTTCAATTCAATTTATAGGAATTTTGATTTAATTTTATGGGAATTTTCATTTAATTTATAGAAGTTTGAATTTATAAAAAACCTCTATTTTCCCCAGAATACTCATCTGGGCACGGAAGTTACATTTAAATAGTTTTCAAACTGAATAAAACCTCTGATTAAAGGTCCAGCACAGCTGAAAGGTGTGTTTGTATAGCTTTTATATTGTACTCAAATTAAAAAAAAAAAAAAAAAAAAAAAGGAGGCTGCACATAATCTTAAAAAGAGGTGGGTGTGAGCTTTGTAGTCCCAGAGTGTGGCTTTGAGAGAGGAATTTGAAGAGCAGCAGCACTTCTGCTTGTCTTTAGAACAAAACTCATGGAATTTGGTTCAGCCAGAGGAAACGGAGCCAATTATAAATAACGCCTTTATTTTTAGTGGAGTGGAATAATAAGATGCACCACTCAATGTGGCATTTGGGTGTCTTCAAATAATTTTTTTTTTCCCTACCCAAGCAAACGCTGTGAAGAATTTATGAATAAGTGACTGGTTTTATCTTAGCTCAAGAGTTTGCTTTCTTTGCTGTTATTATTCCTGGTTTAATCAAAAAACAAGGATTGAGTTGCTGTTCCTGGAGCTGTTTGAGGAGAGCTTGGGTAGTAGTGGAAATATTAAACCAGGCACAAACCTAATGATATCAATACACAATAAAATGTGTGTGTTCTGTCATGAAAAATGTCTCCTAGAGATGAAATTGTGGCTGGTTTGGAGAAAACCAGCTCGGGATTTAAAGATTTTTTCATTGTGTGTTGAAAGTTTGGGGTGGTGGTGGCCAAAAAATGTTTTAAGGTGCTCAGGAATTGTGTGGGGAGTGAGGATTATCCCCCTGTGGACCCATCCCTTCCCAAGGGATGCTCAGATCTCCCAATCCTTGTTTTTGACACACCCAGAACTTCTCTCAGCCTCTCCTGCTGGTGTTTCAGCCCTGAGTGTTTGACCTGGGCTTTCAGCCAGAGCTCTCCTTTATGATATTTTATTTTCCCCTTTGGGTAATGAGAAAAGTGCACGAAGCCATAGAATTCCCTCCATTTCCCCGTTCGGTTTGCTGGGACGCTGATTGGATAATCTGAATTACGCAGGAGTGAGAGAAGAGAGGCCTGGCTGTAGTTTGGATCTGTTTTCTGTCATTGCCACTGGAATATCTTTTTCTTGGATAACCATTGGCCATGGAATCGCTCGGTGCTTGTCAGCACTTTGTGAGGAGAGCTCTCAGGAGCTCCAGATGTTTTTCTGGAAGGAATCAGCAAAAGGCACTGACAACTTTATTGGCTGCTGACGTGAGCTTGGATCCATCCCTGGAATGGCTTTGGAAGGAGCGATGGAATTGCAACAACACAGCCCCGAGGTTAAAATCAAATTCAGGGATTCTTTGCTACATCTTGGATGAACATTTTTAGCCAAAGCTACCCAATGTTTCTCCTAATTTGGCCTTTCCAGTGATCCATTTTGTGGTGAAAAATGCCGAGCCTGAATGGAAAATATTGGAAGTACATTGGGAAACACAATTTGCACGGCTAATTTATGTCTGTGCTTCATAACCTGACAGCATTTCTGCTGTGCTGGCTCTGACTTTATGCCCACTCGGTTTCCTTATCAGCTCTGTGCCAGTGCCTATCACACAATTCTCTTTCCTGCTCACTGGACCTGAGCCTGCTCGATTTACTTCAGCTGCCAATGGCACCTCTCTGTTCCTTAAAACGCAGGCCTTTCCAATTCCCGGGAATGTTTACAGTCTCCTCCTAATTCGGAGCAGGTGTTCGAGCCTCTCCCTCTGCTGTGCAGCAGAAGGTTCATATATTTTTCATTATAGATGGAGACAAATCCTGGTGCTCGGGATGACCATCTGTCAATGGGTTTCTTCTCCTGGACTATAAATAAAATGCTTTGGGTTTTGTTTTAATTTATTTTGTTGTGAACGCTGGTGTTGATGAGGCATCCCACTTCCCACATGGAATTTTATGGTTGGTCATTTCCAATCTGCTTAATTCCTTGATGGGACTTCCTTTTTTATTGGGATAATTCTGGTGAAAATCAGGTCATGGGAGCGTGAGCCAAAAATTCTCTGTTGAAACCTGATGGAGCTCTCCTATGATTCAGGATCGCTCCTGTGGGATGTGCCCCAGAGCTTCCAGCTGACAGTAAATACATCCTAATAAAACCTTGGAGGAGGCTGTCCAGGGAAAGGATGGAATCACAGAATCACTGTCCCTGGGAGAGTTCAGAGAATGTGCAGGTGTGGCCCTTGGGGACATGGGTCAGTGGTGGCCTTGACAGTGCTGCTTGATTATCTTAGAGGGCTTTTCCAACCTCAGCGATTCTGTCATGATGAGGAATGTTGGAAAAGGGCTTTTGGTCCTGCTGGAATTTTTGTGCTTTTCGCTTTTAAATATTCTGGGTGCTATCCGAGCTCATTATCCCACTCTGCATCTCATCCCCTTCCCTGGAGAGAACAAAATTCCCAAACTCATCTGCCCAGCTCATGGCATCCCCCCCGGTGGCCTTTGGGTGATCTTCTGTTTTTTCCAGCACCTTCATCACTTCTCATGACTCTTTTCAGGGCAGGGCATGGATTCTGCACGGAGCAGGATTGGAGATGCTCTGGGATTTGCTTGGAAACCAAGAGGTTGTGGGACCTTCATGATGAGCTCCCTGAAATAAGAGTTTCTGATGGAGATCAGGCTGTGGGAAAGGGCAGGGAGGTACAGAGATGGTGCCATGAGCCAGCAGAAAGCTGGGATTCCGTCAGGAGTCTGCAATCAGAGTGCTTTTGGAATAGTTTGCTCTTTTTTGGAGCTTGTTTAGTGATGGAGTGTGGTCGATGTGCTCGAGTGTGTGAGCACAGCTGCAGCTGTTGTGCGTTCTGGAGGGAACAGATCTTCTATCCCTGCCCCAAGGAATCTTAGGGGAATTTTCCAGGAGCTCATTAACAGCAGAGCCTAAGTACACATTCCACTCCAAAAATGAGCACTCTGGGCTCTGCTTCATTGTTCTGCCAATTAATTTTATCCAAGAGCTCTTTCAAATGAAGGCTGTGGGGAGGTGAGATTGTTGTATCAGCCTCGTTCTTTCTGCTCTCATCCCACCTGAAATGATCTGTGCAGAGCTGCAGGAGAAGGGTGTGGATCCTGGAGGGCAGCTCATGATGAGCTGGAATGAAACCTTTCCCGAGGCCATGCGTTTGAGGGGATATCTGGAATTGTTTTCTGTAGTTTGGAGGTACAGAAAGCTCTTCCCTAAATCCCTGTGCCCTTTCCTGATTTATCTATGAGATGTTACTCACCTTTGGAATTGCAGCTGGCAGCGATGGCTCCTTTTTCCCAGGAAAACTAGCGCTGGGAAGGGTAGGGAAAGCTGTGGTTTGGGTTTCAGGGAAGATCCCTCTCCTTGCTCCGGATTTGGCCAGGGAAGGGTCTGGCCAGCTGGAATTCTGTCCTTGCCATCCACGTTTTCTTTTCAGAAACAGAAGAAAGGGTTCTTCAAATGTAATTTAAGAGATGTTTCAGAGCTTGTCTTACAATTCAGTCCAAAGCAGGATTTGGGAAATGTGTGCTGGAATGAAGGGATCTGGGCACGTGGAGCACTTGGGCAGATTTGAGCATCTCAGCTGCAGAAGGAAAGAAAATTCTTCTCATCCAAGTCCTTGGTGTCATTTACTTGGGCACTCAGAAATTGGAGTTTGGCTCTTTATTCCCCAGCGTGTCTAGTTCTGGTCCTGTGGAAATAAAATAATTATTATTTTTTCCCATAATTTCAGTATGTTTCAGTCCTATGAAAAAGAACAAGCAACACTTTTGACTGGTTTGACTGATGGATGCTGGGAAATAAAATAGAACTTCTGCAAGAAAAGGATGAAAATAAATAATAGGGTTGAAAAATAAATAATAGGGTTGTTCTCTCTCATAACTTTCCAGGGTAGTTCAGAATAAATAAGTTGGAGAAGTTTTGCACAGAAAATCTCAAGAGCAGACATCCTTTACGTATGGTTTTACTGCAGCCTAATAAAATAATTTGGTAATTAAGCTCTTTCTTTGCATTTTGAGGTGAGATGGCCACTACTGAGCTAAAAATTTCAGTGTAATGACTCCTACAAGAGACACTCCTGAGGTGCTCAGAGCCAGGAGAAAGTTGTCTGAGGTATTTTCGTGCTGTGGCTTCTTCTACAATGAGCATTTTGTTCTATTTTCTTCTCAAGGTGCAGGACATGCTTAGGGGATTAAAAACTTGATTTTTTTGACAGATTCAGCCCTTTCCTTCCTTTGCCATGGTGCCATCACCAAAAAAGTAGAACATTTTCAGATCCTTCCATCAGTGTGAAGTAAAGCTCAAGTTTCTGCTTATTGTACATCCAAGGGCAGCAATGCTCTCACAGATTTTGCTTCTTGGCATGGTCAGAATTTGTGCATTTTGCAAGAAATTAAAGTTATCTCAGTCTGTAGCTGAGACCATCTTGCTAATATGAAGCTCTAATTTGGGAGGGTGCTCCATAAAACAAGACTTTTCAGAAAAGAGGGATAATGGATGGAACTGAGTTCTGCAAAGAGAGACTAAAATTGTAGGAATTGAGTCAACGCCCCACAGGAATGACTCTTTATTTCTCCTCTTCGACCGTGACCTCTGTTTTGAAGTCTGTAATTGTTTGAGTGCATCTTAAATGTCTTTCTTTAGGTTTTTATTCTCTACCTAGGCACATCAGGAAATGAGAAATTAGCTACCTGGTCTTGAAGTGACCAAGGGGGGAGCTTATATGGACACAAATTATATGTACTTTAAAAAATTTAAACAGAATCTTTGTCTCCTCCATGTCCACGTTAACAGAACCATGGATCAGGTGGCAGAACTTTGGGAATTCATGTCTCCTGCCCTTGTGAAGCTGTGGAGAAGAGGAATGTCCCCCGGTGCTGTCCAGTCCCTCAGTGGCACTGGGATGCCACTGGATGTAGTTGCACTGTTTTAGAAATCTTTCTCTTCTTTCTCAGGGAGAACAGAGCTAAGCTGCATTCTTGTACTTTTTTAATCTCTGTGTTTGGTGCTAGGTGTTGTATAGCTGTGAGCAATGGTTTTAGGAGGTGGATTCCCTACTGACCAATAGTTGCTAGATTATTAATGGATATATAAAGAGGTTTTTGTAAATAAAGTTTCTCCTTTCGCCATCTTGGGTCCTTCTGCCTGCTTCCTCTGCCAGCTTCTGCGAATCTCAGGAAATCTAAACCAACAACTGGAATTTGTTATCTCATGTCCTGACTGACCTCAGGAGAGCAGTGAGGGGATTTAGGATCTGCCAGGATGGAAAAGGTCAAGGGCTGCAGAGCAGCTCAGAAATGCAGGATGAGGGTTGGAAATCTCAGGTGTGGCACTCCTGGATCTTTTTTTGGGCTGTAGTAATTGGGTTGTTATCTCTGCAGTGAGACCTTGATCACTGAGGGGATGGAGAAGGGAACGGAGCTGGGAGGGAATGGAGCCCCAGGAGAGGCTGAGGGAGCTGGGGAAGGGCTCAGCCTGGAGCAAAGGGGATCAGGGGGACCTTGTGGCTCTGCACAGCTCCTGACAGGAGGGGACAGCCGAGGGGTCGGGCTGTGCTCGCAGGGAACAGGGACAGGAGGAGAGGGAACACCTCAGGCTGGGGCAGCAGAGGCTCAGGGTGGACATGAAGAGGAATTTCTCCATGGAAAGGGAGGTCAGGCCTTGGAACTGCCCAGGGAGGTTTGGAGTTCCATCCCTGCAGGTGTCCAGGGAAGGACTGGAGGTGTCCCTCAGTGCTCTGGGCTGGGGACAAGGTGGGGTCAGGCCCAGGTTGGATTGGATGGTCCTGGAGGGATTTTCCAACCTCATGATCCTGGGATTGCTCACCCAGCTCAATGCTCCTCACCCTCCCTCAGCCCGGGCTCCTCCCCACCTGTCCCAGCGCTGTGCCAGTATCACTTACAATTTAGTATATATAATATTATTTCTAATTTATTGTAACGGCAGATGGGAAAATTGCTTTGGACCAACACCTCCCACTCGGCAGGGAACCATTCCTGGAGGTCAGGATCAGGATGGTCTCCCTGAGACAAATCCCTGTGTTTTCCTGCTGCAGGAGCAGCCCAGCTCTGGAATAAGCAGAGCTCCACTGATTTGGAACCTCCCACTTTACCTAAGCCCTCATATCTTGTTTTCCTTAGCATTTTCCTAACCTTCAAAGAGGAATGGATTAACTTTTTAAGCAGCAACGTGCTGGCAACTATCAGAACTTGTGTTTACCACCCAGAAAAAAAATCTTGTCAGGAGAATAAGTTTAGAAGAGGAGGCAGTGATTCCTTGCTTAATTATACATTAAAAAATGGTAAATTTATTCCTGCGGATTATTTAAAATGAATTCCGCAGTCACCCTTGGGGAGCAGTGTGAAATGGGAACGCTTGGGTTCTTCTGCAGGAGCAGAATCCTCCTCCCCTGGGTTCTGGGTGGGAGTTGAGCTGGGATCAGAGCCCGAGGACTGGGAATTAGGGAGGAGCAGAGGATCACCCCAGCCCTACGGAGAGACACCTGACCTGCAGGGATTTGCTGCTCCTGCACTGATCTCATCTCAATTAGCACAGACTTTCTCCTGATTTCAGATTTGTGGGACAGTGGAAACCCCTAAAGCACCACCATCTGTTGTGGGGGAGGGAAGAGAGGGATAAAACACTCTCTGGGCAAAATTTGGGTATGATCTCAGTGGTTTTCGTGACCTGACAGTGAATTGCGGTTATTTTGCTCACCTTGAGATTCACCTCCTGCACTGGCGTCTTCTGTGCCTTGGAAATGAGAAATTTGGGATGTGGTCAGGCCACGAGCAGCCTGGGAATCCTCAGGGATATTTCTAACAGCTTCATGGCCAACCTGGGCATCCCCTGCACGGTCTTAGGGAGTTTTAGGGAGCCAAGTGGAATCTGGGATGGGCATTTTGTGTAGGAAATGTTCTCATGCCCCATTTTCCAGAAATCATGGCATATGTGAAAAAAACAAAGTGATTTTCTTCCTGTAATAAAATATTTCTGCCAGTTCAGCATTCCTGGGAAATCAGAGCTTTCCCCATTCCGGAGTGAGTTTTCCTTTGGCTGTAATGTCTCGAGTCCAGTAACTCAACCCACACTGTGAATTTTCTGCAATAAGAAATGGGATTTTCAATTCTGGGAGAAAAGACTTTAGCTAAATTCCATGGGGGAAAGTGCCCTGGATCTGGGAGAGAATTGGGATCTCCTGATTTAGGATTGGCGGCAGAGAACTTGTGAGGGTTGGCTGAGGGCAGAGTGGAGCTGCCTTTTTCTCCCTTTTTTTTTTTTTTGTTGGATGAGAAATCCCTTCAGAATTCCCTGCTTTGTTAATCCCTTAAGAAGGATGCCTCAGTTTTGGGTTTTTTTGTGCTTAATCCAGAATCTCTGTTGGTCCCTGGCTGGCTATTCCCACAGGAGACAGCTCCGAGATTGCAGCCAAGATGGGAGAGGACAAAACACCCAAATTTTAAGTGCTAAATATTCATCCAGAAGACAAATTTTCCAGGGTAACCGGCAAAAAAAAAAAAAAAAAAAAAAAAAAAAAAGTGGAATCTGGGATGGGCATTTTGTGTAGGAAATGTTCTCATGCCCCATTTTCCAGAAAACATGGCGTATATGAAAATAATGAAGTGATTTTCTTCCTGGAATAAAATATTTCTGCCATCTTTAAGCCCAGTTCCCAGGGGTGAAAGTCTGGAAATTGTTCTCCAATAATAAGTTTGCCATTTTGTTTTATTTGCAAGATGACAACAGTGAGTAATCACAGAACACTATTTACCAAATTAAACCAACGGAAGTGCGTGCAATTCAAAGAATGAATATATCCACACACTCAAAAAAAAAAAAAAAACCCCAAACAAATCAGAGGGAATTAATTTGTCTGACAGCCATAGAAAAGGAATAATAAAATGGAAAAAAAAAAGTGAGTTTGGAGTTATTTGGCTGGGAATAATTTGAGAAAGGAAGAGAGAATGTGGGGGGAGGAATAGGAAAGGAGGGAAAACAGTATTTTGAATTAAATTGCAGCCTAAATGGATGTATTCCTGCAGGATGAATATGAGGTCACAGGTGTGTGGTTTTAAATTCTTTGCAGTGGTTCCCAGCTAATCCTTCCCATCAGCTCTTAGGTTTAGGCAAAATCTGCTGATGAATTTTTCTTCTGGGTGAGATCTGCACTTTGTGTTTTCCGTTTCTGATGTTCCTTGGCAGGAGGAGCGGTGAGGGATGAGCTGCACCCTGGAACTCTGAGGAGGTTTTTGGTTCCTCCCTGTTTTGAGTTGAATTTGGGCAAGTTGGCAAAGCTTTATCTACCAAATATGTTCATTTCTGTGTGTTTTGGTGAGGGGTGTGAGCTGTGACTACTGTGAAAAGTCAGGACACTGCACAGACCGAGGTTCAGTGAAATATTCTCTGTGGGGATGATTCTCTGCATCATCTTCCTCCTAATAAACACAGATATCTGGAATTTTATTCATATTCAGGCTGAGTAAGGGCGGCATTAGCACTTCTCTGGATGACTGAAACCACACACATGCTCTAATCCCCACCTGGATTATTGTCCCCACTTCTCCAGGAGTGTTTTTATCTGTTTAAATTCCATGAAATGCAAATCCACTCAGGGCTGGGGCACTCTCTGTGTGGGCCAACATCAGCCACATCCTCAAGAGCTCATTGATGAGGAATTGCTTCAGAAACTTTGCTTGAAAACTTGGGAATTCCTTACTATCAGTGATTTTATTTCTCATTTCTCTTATTCTGTATTTTTTCCCCTTTGCTGCATTTAAAATTTCTGGCACAACAACATTTTTCTCAAGTTTTTTTGCTGACCACGGGCATGAAAATTTAAAATCTCACCAGAATTATTTCACTCTTGACTATTTCGGTGTTGGCATCCAAACAATTCGGTGAGCAGGACTAAAACCCTGCCAGCTCCTCTTTGGGAAATGCTGGGAGTGTTGCAGTCTGAGGTTAACTGGAGTAGCTTTTCTCTCTTTCCTGGTTTTAATCAATGCCTCGGGGCATTTTGTTCGGTTAAATCAAGCAGCAGACAGAATGCAGTGCACTGCTAACCTCCCAAGTCTGTGCACAAAGTTTCTTCATAAAATATGCATGCAGAACACAGAGCTGTAATGATCGTGATCCTCTCTAGGTTATTCCATAAAAGATTCAACATTTTAGGGTCTGTAGGCTTTGATTTTGAGGGTTTTTTTTCTTTTCTTTTTTTTGAAAGGGGTTCCAAGGATTTTCCTTTTGTATTTGTTTATTTTTAATGAACTTTCCATTAGCATATGAAAGTCATATTAACATCCACTGTGCCGAGCACTCACTTTAGGTTTGTTTCCACTGCTGGGACTTATTTAGCTGCAAAAATTTATGCTAAAGGCCTGCAGATGGCATTCTTGGTCAGCCTTTAAACTCAGCTCTCGCTGCACGAGCAGTGCTGATGTGGGAGATAAATGGGAATTTAGGATCTGCCTTTCCCCGTGCTGCATATTCCGAGTCTAATCCATTTGGGGCATTCCTGCAGAGCCCGAGGGCGATAAGGAGCGCAGGGAGCTCTCCTGATAACTCTGGGAGTGATTTCTGCTGCTGCCGTGTCTGACACCGACATCATCTGCGGTTAAATACATGTTCCCTGCAGAGCCTGGGGCTTGGAGGCAGAGGTGCTGCTCCAGGTCCTTTTTTTCCCTGGAAAATGTTTTTTTTTTCAGGTAGCAGAATGGTTATTTATAGGAATATACGGCTGTTTTCTGTTTGCACTCCCAGATTTCCCAGCACAGTTACTAAACAGAGTCTGAGGATGGGAAAAGCCTTCCAGGATGAGGTGTGGGATGGTTCAGGGGAGCTGGGGATGCAGCAGCCGTGTCCTGCTCTTTGATCCCCTCCTGTGCCCTTTCTGTTTCTCAAACCCAAGGAAACCCTTTTCATCAAACCTGTGTCTTTCCAGCCTTTTCCAAGAGAGAAATAGGAGCTGATTGTCCACCAGGATCCATCTTTGGATGAAGGGTTAGAGTCACATCAATCCACACATCCTGGGCTGGGACACTGTGGGACCAGAGATTGGATCAAAGAATCCCAGACTGGTTTGGCTTGGAAAGACCTTGAATCCAATCCAGGGACAGGGGCAGGGACACCTTCCACTGTCCCAGGCTGCTCCAAGCCCTGTCCAGCCTGGCCCTGGACACTGCCAGGGATCCAGGGGCAGCCACAGCTTCTCTGGGCACCTGTGCCAGGGCCTGCCCACCCTCCCAGGGAACAATTCCTAATTCCCAGTATCCCATCCAGCCCTGCCCTCTGCCATGGGAAGCCATTCCCTGTGTCCTGTCCCTCCACCCCTTGTAGCTCTGTCCCAGACCCTCTCCCTCCTTCCTGTGACTCCTCCAGGAGGGCCACAGTGAGGTCACCCCAGATTTTCCCATCTCCAGGCTGATTTGATGGTGCCCCAAGAAGAGCTGCAGTGCAGAGGTTCTGCTCCCCACATCCCAACTCTGCCTTTTCCTGGAGGTTTCCTCCGCAGGAAGCCTCTGGAGGTGTAATTTTCTCATAAAATACCCCAGAAATCTGTCTGGGCCAGCTGTGCCAGGTCAACAGCAAACCCCATGTGTGCCAATACCCTTAACATGACTGCAGAGGTAACCCTGAGCAGGGGAGAAGAGGCAAGAAATATTCCAAATATTCTTTTACGAACCGAAGTCACAGGCAGAGTGAAATGTCCTTAATGGACAGGCACAGCAGGATAATATTGGGTTAGGATGAGCTGCAGTTTGAATAATTTTATTGGATATGATTGACTTTCTTTGAGGATTTCTTTCATGGCTTCTCCTCAGGAGCCCTTGTTTTAATTGTCAGAGGAGCTGAGCAGCAGTGCTGAGGCGATTGTCAAGGTCACCGTGGGCTGTGCTGAAAGACAGAGGAGGAAAAGCCAAAAAATGAGACACTTTGAGTCCTGGGCTGTGTCTGTCACTGAACTCTGAACAAAACCTCCAGGAGGAGAAAAGATGGAGCTGGAACATCGCTGTGGGACCAACATCTCCTCCATGGCAGGGACACCTCCCACTGTCCCAGGCTGCTCCAAGCCCTGTCCAGCCTGGCCTGGGACACTGCCAGGGATCCAGGGGCAGCCACAGCTGCTCTGGGAATCTGTGCCAGGGCCTGCCCACCCTCCCAGGGAATTCATATCAATGGAGGGACATTGATTTTCTGCTTTTAGGGGATTCTGTGGGTGTTTCATCAGGTTCCCAGAAGAGTGTGGCTTTGTGCTCTTTGTGCTTGGGTGTCCTGAGGAGGTTAAATCAAGGAGTTTATCAAGGTTTAAACTGAGGAGCTGCGGCAGAGGTGGAGCTCTGCTCTCCTGTTCAGAGGTGATGGCTTTGGGAGCCCAAGGGAGAGGCATTTCTTGGGGTGTAGAAGGATGGAAGGGCAGGCCAAGCCCTGGAGGGCTGAGCAGCTCTGCTTGGCACCACTCCATCCTGGCCTCCCTCAGGAGGTAAGTAGAGGACAGGAAAGAAAGGAAAAATATCTGTTCCCAAATTTATCTAAATTACAGCCATTTTTCTACAGGAATACATTTTTTAACCAGCCCTGGAAGATTAAGCTGATATCATTTTCCCACATTTTTTCAGTCTTTTCTGTCTTGTGATCTGCATTCTGGGAATATCAGAGGCATGCAGACGAGATCACAAGATGGAATGTTTGGGATATCAGGGCAGGAATGATAATGCAATGCCTTTTAACTTTTGATTTCCATCTCGGATCCAGCTCTGTGCCACATTAAAGAGCGACTCCTGTGCTCTGATAGCTGTGCTGGGACAACGCTGTCCTTCCCAAGGTGACAGGCCTGTGCTGGAAGACAAGGAGAAGGAAAATTGTTTAACTCAAGGAAAGAAGTTCCACTTTCCTTGTGGTTGTTTTCCACGTAGCGCTGTCAGTGGTTTATCAGGAAGGAAATATATTCCGAACACACGCTGGAATAAACAGCGCACGCGGCTCAGCTCTGATGGGTGCTCAATACGGAGCTGTCGGAGCTGGATGAGTTTGCACTTTATTTATTTATTTTTTGTCTGTTCAAATGCAAAGCCTGAGAGTCAGGGATGTCATGGGGACTTGTGACATTCAGTGGCAGACACTGAATTAAAAGAAACAAACCAAAAACCACCCAAAAATGTGTTGCTTTCATTCATGCAGTGACTCTTGCAGCCATTCCCTACCTCTGGCAGATTTAATATTCTGGGCAGAGAAGCTGTCCTGATGGTTAATAAATATTCTGATAGTTAATAATCATTTCGGGGCAAAAGCCATGTTCAGCTCATATTGAATCTTATCAAATGATTCTTGTTGACTCAGTGGCAGCACTGAGACCTCAGAACGGCTCAGACCAATCCAATCAGATTATTAATTCTTTGGAGAATGATGATTTAATTTTTTATCAGCCCAGGGTGAGAAAAAGCTCCTTATGCAGCAGGAGAGAGTGCTGGGAATCTCTGGTAAAAATTGTGATATATGGCACAGGGCAGGGGTGGGACTCTAGGGTCCTTCCCAACCCAAAGCTGTCTGGGGTTCAGAGTTGCCCCTGCCCTGGAGGGTTCAGAGTTTCCATCCTGAACTTGCTCTGCTGTGGCTGAATCGTTCTGGGAGAACAACAGCTCTTGAGCAGCTGTTTGAGTCTTTTGGGGTTTTTGGGATCTGTGTGGGGAGATGAGGTCAGCTCAGATCGCGGTTGTGGGGGCACAGGGTCAGGAAATCCATCAGGAGGCAGCTCTGGGCTGTGCTGGATGAGCCACAGCACTGAGATCTGTTTGTGCTGATTTTGTGCAGCTGAAGGGAATCCTCTGGAGCTGTTCTGGGATTTCACAAAGGTGGGACCTGCTGGAATCCTCATTTCCTTCTGGTGTTTCACAAAGGTGGGACCTGCTGGAATCCACTGTTCGTTCTGGGGTTTCACAAAGGTGGGAACTGCTGGAATCCGCTTTTCATTCCAGGGTTTCACAAAGGTGGGAACTGCTGGAATCCGCTTTTCATTCCAGGGTTTCACAAAGGTGGGAACTGCTGGAATCCGCTTTTCATTCCAGGGTTTCACAAAGGTGGGAGCTGCTGGAATCCTTTTCCCAACGCTGTGATTGAGGATGTGGTGATTCCTGTGCCTCGTTCCCAATCTGTGCCTGCACATCCCATACAGGAGAGCATTCCTCCTTACCCTGCAGGCATTTTAAACTCTTTTAAATGTAATTTTAAACTTTTAAACATTTTAAATGTAATTACTCTGAGCTCTGCAGTACCTTACAAGAAATACAAAATAATTTGCTAAACCAGCCTGGCATCCCATGTGTTAATGGAACATTTTCATTTGGTAGGGAACAAGGGGGTCCATTAAATGAAGTTTAAATAAAATATGAGCTAGAAAAGAGTGTGTGGAAATTCTGGAAAAACACCTGTGGGATGCTGAGTAGCCAACACATTTCAGAGTGCCTGTGCCAGGATTTTGATGCCCCAGACAGTGTTGGAGACTTTAAACACCATCAAGGAAGAAAAAATGATGAATTTAAAAAAGTCTGGGAACCAATCTCATGTTATTATCATCTTAATTGTGTACTAAAAGGAAGGAGCAAATTTGGGTCAAAACTTACAGCCGTCATTTACCTTGATGGGTGTGTAAAAACTTTAAAGAGCAGTGGGATCAGAAGAACAAAGCTGATAAAAAGAATTTCTGGGTTATTTCTCAGCTTTGATACCTTCCTGAGGTCAGCAGGGGTGGGTGGAACCTGTGGCAGCTTTGTTTTTGATGGCAGCACCGAGGAAAAAGCAGAGGATTCAGGATTTCCATCCCATGGCCGAGCCAGGCCATGTCACCAACTCTCACCGAGGCACTTCTGCTGGTTTCCCCCCTAAAAATCACCGAAAAACACAAATTCTGTATGAACCCAGTGCTGTGTAAAACAAGCTGTGCAGATTTATCATTCTGCCGGTGCTCGTTGACCTCAGCTCCGCTCCCCTTATCTTTAATAGAAGAGCGATTTTGCATTCCCGCGGCTGCTCCCGCGACGAGGCCGCGGCAAACCAAACACGGAATAATTCGGAATATATTGCCGTCTCTCAGGTGACGTTGGAGGTGCCCCAGTGGGCGATGGCAGCCTGTGACACGTGTGACAGGTGGCGGGAGGGACGGATTTGGGATGGACGGGGAATAAACGCGGCGATCAATGGCTCCTGCCGCCCGCGGTGAACTGCGCGGGGCCTGCGCCTCGCAATTTCATGTTTTATGCAAAAGGAGAAATTCTCCCGGAATGTGTTAAGGAGTCTGTGCTCAAAATCATTTACAGAGAAAGGGAATGTGTGGAGAGCAGAGCGGTGAGCAAACCCAGGGTGACTGCGGCTGCTCTGAGGGGCTGCTCACAACTTCCCCAGCTGTGCGCGTCTGAAAAACTCACACTCAATATTTTAGGGAAAAAGCCATCCTTTAATGGAGCTCTGGAGTGATTACATTGTCCTTCTTTAAGGGCATTTAAAGGTTGTGGTATTGTTCCATTAGCAGTGAGAGAAAGGGATTTTTTTCCTTTTTTTTTTTTTTTTTTTTAGTAACCTTAAGAAAATGTGGCAAAAATGGCCTTTCTTAGTTGGCCTCACCCACAGTGTCATTTCTGTGATCTCATCTGCTGCAGACCACTCTGCTCCTCCTGAGAGCTTGGACCTTGCTCATCTTCCTTGCTTTAAAAAGCCATTTTTTGTCAGCCTGCATTGGAATTCTCGCTGTGAAGATGTGGAACGTGACCCTCTCCTCAAGGTCTCTAATAATGAAAAGAGAGCCCTAATTTCACACTTGCAAATAACTGGGTGCGATTCTGCTGACTTTGTTGTATTGCTTTGGAATAGCTGAGATCTAAAAATCAGTGACTTTAATGCCTGTCGTGTTCCGGTGCATTTATTGAGCATCAGAGAGCTGAAGAGAGTTAATTTTTATTTTATTTTATTTTATTTTATTTTACTTTACTTTATTTTACTTTATTTTATTTTACCTTATTTTACCTTATTTTACTTTACTTTATTTTATTTTATTTTATTTTATTTTATTTTATTTTATTTTATTTTATTTTATTTTATTTTATTTTACTTTACTTTATTTTACTTTATATTACTTTATTTTATTTAATTTTATTTTACTTTCTATTACTTTATTTTATTTTATTTTATTTTACTTTATTTTACTTTATTTCACTTTATTTTACTTTATTTTATTTTTAAAGTAAGGCTGGATCAGGGTTAGCTTGATTACCTGAATCATCTGTCTTTGTCTACAAACATAAAACTTTCAAAATTATGAATAATCCCCGAAGTCATGAGATAGAAGGATGAGCTGATTAAATTTCATGCAGAGTCCACCCTTCTTGCCCTTTCGTATTTTGGCCCTCTGAGTTCTTCTCTATTACTGTCAAAGATAAGGATAAAACTTTCTTAGGTCAAAGTGAAATTAATTTTGAAATTTCTCCAGTTTCATAAATTAAAACCCCATGAATCTGCAGGAGTTGCTGACACCGTGTAAAGAAAAATACCTGCATGATACAAAGGAGTTATGAGAACTGAATCTTGGATTAAAAAAAAGGCCTTTTATTGATTAAATGTGCAGTTTATATAAAGAAAAATAATTACCTCAGCTGTGATTTGGTACTTAATGTGAAGATGCCAAAATATCTGCCCACCAAAGTCAATTATTTTCTATATTTTTGCCAATGTATTTCAGAATATGAAACTGCAAAGGATTTTTTGCTTTTTTTCCTTGAGATATTCGCATTCAGGTAACCATCCATTAACGTGGGTTCAATTCTAAAACATGCAAAATGGGAGTGCAAAGAATTTGGGTTTTATGCAGGAACATTTTTGCTCTGAAAGTTTTTAGGCATTTGCTCAGGAATTAGCCCTGCCTGGCATGAAAATGAGTCTCGTTCCTGTTAGAAAAGGAGAAAAATCTGTCTGTGCTGAGGATTTCATAATGAAAACAGAAGAAGAAGGTCAGAACCTGATGTTGGAGTGGTTTTCTTTTAGTTTTGCCACTAATATTTCCCATATTTCTAAACAATAACAGCATCATTACCTGACCAGAAATTAACTTCTCCAGGTGAAGGTGAATTAAGCAGCTGAAAGATTTGATTCAAAACCTGCCAGTGGCAGAAATGGCTTTTTTTCCCCCTTTTTTTTCTGGTTTTTTTCCTTTTCTTTCTTTCTTTTATTTTCTTTTTTTTTTTTTTTTTTTAATTTATTTCCTGGTGGAATAATATTTTATTTAGATTTAGATTTTTTTTTTTTTTTTTTACTTTTAAATGAAGCAATAAAACCTTTAAATGTTTTCCTCCCGCATCTCCTGAGTGGTGGAGCCAAGCCTAAGCCTCACACTTTGAATAATGCATTAATTTCCCTGCAAGATGTTCAAGGCTGGAGACTCATTTTTGTCAGAATTTGTGCTTCTGGTAACTTTGAACTGAAACTTTTTGTTCCAGCTCAGTGTCAGGGGGGGATGTTCCCATACAATGCACAATTTATCCAAAGGAAATGATTTATCCACCGCTGGGTAAATTCCAGGAGATTCCCACCTGGAATTTATGGGGAAAAACCCTGGAATTAATGGGGAAAAACCCTGGACTTTATGGCTTGGGCTTGTCAGTGCTGGGACTTGTTCCTTTTTTGAGTTCCTGTCCATCCTTCAGCCTCTGTGAGCAGTGAAATGGAGGAAAGTGATAACAAAACCTCTCCTTTTTGTTTGTTTTAAATTCAATGAAAATGTTCCTTAAATGGTGTCGAATGGCAAATGCAAAGGGTGAGTACCTAAAAGTATATTTTAAAAGGAATTCTTCAGGTCGTGTGGTGTTTTCCTGCAGTTTGAGAGCTGAAGTGGCACCATTTTCCTGAAATGAGATATTGGCCTTGTGTTATGGAAAGGATTTATCCACCCCTGGGTAAATTCCAGGAGCTTCCCACCTGGAATTTATGGGGAAAAACCCTGGAATTTATGGCTTGGGCTTGTCAGTGCTGGGGTTTCTCCCTTTTTTGAGCTCCTGTCCATCCTTCAGAGAGGCAAAATGCTCTGTGAGCAGTGAAATGGAGGAAAGTGATAACAAAACCTCTCCTTTTTGTTTGTTTGTTTGTTTATTTGTTTTAAATTCAATGAAAATGTTCCTTAATTGGGGCTAAATGGCAAAAGCAAAAGGTGAGCACCTAAAAGTATATTTTAAAAGGAATTCTTCAGCTTGTGTGATGTTTTCCTGCAGTTTGAGAACTGAAGTGGCACCATTTGCCTGAAATGAGATATTGCTTTGCGTTACGGAGAGCTGAATTGAAGTCCCTAAAGGTCTTAGGCCACTCAGGTCCCCTGGAAAGGCTCGGTCAGAGAATAAATTCCAGCTCAAACCTTTATTAGAAAACTTGGGCTCTTGGGCAAGGGTTAAATATTTTGTCTCTGGGGTGACACAGGCTCTTGATAAATCCTCCAGCCGTGCCAGGGAGAGGCACAGGGCCAATGAGCAAATGCCCTCTGCTCTCGTTTGAGCCCTGTCACCGCTGTGACAGATTCATTTCTGTCCCCTGTGATTGAGAAGTGTCTGTGCCTGGGGGAGCTGAAGGTCAGCCTGAGGAGGAATTTTATTTTCCTGCCACCTCAGCCTGGTGGGGTCAAGGCTCTTCTCCTTGCTCCTAAAAAATGTAGGAAGGAATTAGGATTGATTCGTGCCAGGAGCTACTGGGCTTGTTTTGGGTTGGATTGCCTTTCTAGCAGGAGAAAAAACCCCAAACCAATATTCCCCTTCCCAACCCCATCACCTGGGCTGGAAAAACTTCCAGCACACTGCACGAGTCTTTAGAAGAGCTGATGGTTTTTGTCTCTCAATCTTGGACTAAAAATAAACATTAGAGGTGTGTAATGCTATGCAGGCAAACGATTGAATAAATAATTTCCCACTCAGCCAGGGGATAGGTGAGAAATCTGTCAAAATATTCCTGAAAGGTGGCAAAGTAATTAAATGATACCAGGATTTGGGGCTTCCACCCTTTTTTTCCCCCTTCCCCCTTTTTTCCCCCCCTTCCCTCGTCTTTTTTCCCCCTTCCCCTTTTTTCTCTCCCCTTCCTCCATTTTCCTGCTTCCCCTTTTACCCCTCCCCCTTTTTTCCCCCTTTCCCCCTTTTTCCCCTTCCCCTTTTCCCCCTTCCTCTTTTTCCCTTCCTATTTATTATTGCTCTTTACCGTCTCTTTTTAAAAACTATCCCCCAATTCCTTCCCCCCAGTCCCTCATTTCCCCCTCCCCAATTCCCCCTGCCCCAAACACCCATTTTGGTGGCAGCAGTTCCCTTTTTTTCCCCAGCCTGGCATTTTGAGGGCTGTACCCAGGAGCTGTTTTTCCCTGGATTGAGACTACTCGAGCCCAGTTTTAGGGACAGGTGCAAAAATTCCCGATTTTTGGGATGCGGGAAAAGCTTTGGTTTGTGTGAATGCAGCAGTGAAAGCAAAGAGTCAGCCTTGAAAGTTTTCCTCTCTTTTTCCTTCAAAACAGCCAAAATTGGGAAGGTGCAGCCCTGGAGGGGAATGATGCTGGAGGCTGTGCAGGATTCCCTTGATGTGGGAGCTATCCCGAATTTCCAGCTGGATTCCCGCTGGATATTAAAGCTGTGTGAGGCTCCAGGGAGGGATTTTTGGGGGATAAGTGTTGGGAGCACACTGGGATGTGCGCTCTGACAAACAGGATGGAGAGCTGCGGATTTGGAGTGCCAAGAGGGGAAATGTTCTCTGTGTCGGGAGCTCCGCGGGGCCAGAAATTTAACGTGGAAATTCCTGTGAAACCATCAAAGTTTAGGCTTAAGCCGAGCTCGAGTGAATGGGGCCTTGAACCCGCGGGGAAACTGCACCCTGGCTGCTGATTTTGGGGAAAGAAGCACTTTAAACTGGAGAACACAAGGTTTGGTGGGGATAGAAACAGAGATCCATTCCCAGGTGAGCAAATCGGGACTCAAATCTGCCCTGCAGTGCCTCGGCAGGGATTTGATTGTCCTGGAGAGGGCTGAGCAGTTCTATCAGTGATTTATTGCAAATATGATGATCAATCTGGTTTGATTTTGCCTCCCAGGCACCCCCGCCTGGGCCTCCCTGTAGCTGCACTATTTTAGAAATCTTTCTCTTCTTTCTCAGGGAGAATAGAGCTAAGCTGCATTCTTGTACTTTCTCAATCTCTGTGTTTGGTACTAGGTGTTGTATAGCTGTGACCAATGGTTTTAGGAGGTGGATTCCCTGCTGACCAAGAGTTGCTAGATTATTAATGGATATATAAAGAAGTTTCAGTAAATAAAGTCTCTCTTTTCGCCGTCTTGGGTCCTTCTGCCTGCTTCCTCTGCCAGCTTCTGCGAATCCCAGGAGATCTATACCAACACTTCCCCATCCCAGATTTACCGAAAATTGGCAAATACAGAAATGAATTAATGAGGAGGGGAAAAGCTCAGCCACTCTGGAAGCTCTCAAGGTCTTCAGTCCCTTTGGGGTTGGGCTTGTCCCCATGGCTCCTGTGCCCTCGCAGCTTCTCCCAGGGAAAGCTTTCCGAAGTTACTTTGCCGATAGTTTTTCACCAACTCATCTGTTCCACCCAATCTTCCCTAAGATTAATTTCCCACTCTTTCTGTGAAGATTTTGAGGGAACTATTAATCTTAACACCGAAATTCTTGACCAATTAATGGGTTTATTAGCTGTTATTAATCAAGTGTTGTTTACTGCGCTCTTTATAAATGTCATTTTATATTTTTACCAACTCTTTACACACCCAGCTTGTTGCATTCCCAATTGCCCTTATATTTCATGGAAAACAAAAAAAAGAGGATTCACAAGCAAAATACTTGATGTTTTTTTAAATACAAGTGCTGTTTCTTTAAAGGGAAAACACTTGAAGGTGTTAACGGGGATTTAACAGCAAAAATGCAGAATTTTTTTCCCTTTGCTCACAGTTTCCGTGGAATTGCAGAATCGGGGAATGTTGAGCACAGCCCCAGGTGTGTTACAACCTGTTGCTCTGATTTTCTGATATTCTGATATTCTGCTCTGATATTCTGATATTCTGAGGTTCGCGGAAGCTCGCAGGGAGGTCAGGCACTCAGCACACGAGATGGCGAAAAAAGGAACTTTATTTACAAGAACTTCTTTATATATTCATTAATGATCTAATAATTATTGGTCGATAGTTTTTCCACCCCCTATAATTACAACGCTAGAGCATCCAGTACCAAAACAAAGAGATTAGAAAGCACAAGAATGCAACTTATCTCTATTCTCCATGAGAAACAAGAGAAAGATTTTAAAACAGTGCAACTACAACATCCTGATCCTGTTTCAAGGCCCAGCACTTTCCCTGCTCCCTTGGGAACGGCCCTGACCATGCCCCACATTCCCCACGCTGCGTTCCATGGGGAAAACAGATCCTGGGAAAGGACCAAGGGGCTGAGCAAGCAGCACCTGCTGGGAACTCTGCCCCGAAGTCCTCGGCTCACTGCGTTCCTGAGAATATTCTTAAAGCATCTTCTGCTTTCCCTCAGCCATGAAATTGCTTTTGCAGAACCGGCGCTGACGGCTCTGTCCGGTATCCATCTTTTCCCCGGCGCATCCTTGGAATGCCAAAAACCTTTATTGCTGCCAGCAGCACAAAATGCATCCTGCGTCCGCAGGGGGAATATCTTCGCTGGGGACGTGGAGAGCCACCTGTGCATATTAAACAGCTTAATAATGGTTATTAAATTGCAGGGGAAAATCAGAATGGGTTGGAAAGAGGCTTTGCCTTCCCCCTGTCTGGTTTGGCAGTGAGATGTGGCCCCGGACACCTCAAGGAGACAGTGCTGAGTGTCACGGAGTTCTGGAGCTGTGCTCGCTGTGATCGCTGATAAATTAATTAAGCTTCTTTTAAAAGTGAAGGAAACGACCTATTTATAGTTGAGAGCATATTTACCAGCCTCGGAGGGAAACTGCAATTACATTTTCAGTTTAGAAATGTCATTGTCTGCGCTGACCTTTCGCGGCTTCGCGCTGCCCTTCGGAGTGAATGAGTTCCTGGGAAGTGCTGGGCTGGGAGCTCGAGGAGGTGGCTGTCACTTTGGAGGGCAGAGGCTCAGGCAGCACCGAGACAGCTCCCACAGAGCTCTGGGAATGCCTTTCGTTCCCCTTCCCTGCAGGATTTGGGGAGAGCACAGAGCATCCCATGAGCTCAGGCTGGGATGGAGAAGCTGTGGGAGCCCCCGGAGCAGCCGGGATGGGGACAAGGGGCAGGGACCCAACAGCCCTGCCCCAAAATCCTGGGTGTGTCCTTTTTGTCTCCATGGGCCTTGGGCTGAGTTGGGAATTTTGGGAATTTTTGGCCACGCAAACCTCTCCCTGCTGGTGTGGGAAGAGCGACCCTGCAAGCAGCAGATTCCAGAGGCAGCCCCAGAATCCCAAATGGGTTGGGTTGGAAGAGACCTTGAAAATCATCGCATGCCACCCCTGCCATGGCAGGGACACCTCCCACTGTCCCAGGATGCTCCAAGCCCTGTCCAGCCTGGCCTTGGACACTGCCAGGGATCCAGGGGCAGCCACAGCTTCTCTGGGCACCTGTGCCACTGGATGAGCCATAACAGCTTTAATTCCTTCATGAAATTAATTAAATGTGCTCCAGTGCCATTTTACTCAACCCCTGCTGCCCTGTGCCTCCCCCACGAGCTGTTATACATTTATTTTTAATGCTGGATCTTGTTTTTTTTCTAACAGGGAGCAGCAATTACAGGTGATACCCTTAATAAAAGGTCCTTTGTGTTTTGGTTTTCTTTTTTACACAAAAGTTCTTTTGTTTTTTTGTCTTACAAAAACTCTTCCAACTTCTTGGTGCCTGTTCATATTTCAGAAGACAACGCAGATTTGAAGTCTGTAACAACAAACGCTGCTCCAGAGCAGTTTAAAATCCTCCTGAGGAAAGCATCTCCCATCTCCAGATGGCTCCGCGTTTATTGTCATCACAGTGGCGTTCGCCGCAGGAGAATGAGTTCCCTCTCATAAATAAAACCCCGCACCCCACACCAGGACAGGTGCCCAGAACTCTGTGTCCAGGACATTCCTCCACTGGACAACAGCTCCGTGGCCTCGTCTGGAGCCTGTGGAATGATGGACGTGACCTTGCGCTTCCCGAAAAACCCACGGCGACAGCTGGAAATGGCTGCGGGGGATTTCGGCATCCCAGAATATCAGCAGACAGGTGATGGTTGTTCGAAACAGAGAGCCAGACCCCATCCAGCCTCTCCTTTCCACGAGGAAATCAAAATAATAGCGATGCAGGAGAAAAATCAATAATATTTGAATTTTAATCCGTGCCTTGGTTGGGATGTTTGTGCGAGGGGAGGGAAAACAAACAGCGTGGGGCCTGACAGAGCCTGCCCTCTCAGAGCTGACATTTCAAATGTCATTTCCCAGCAGAGGGAGGGACATTGGCCGTGCTGGAAGGTGAAGATGGTGTTGGTGACAGCGACTGGGAGGCACTTTCTGCTTTCCCTTTCCCTCCTGGGCCATGCACTCCCACCGTTCCCTGGGCACAAATGGGATTTTTATTGGGATTTTATTTTATGTTGCTTTCCCCTTTCAAAGTCAAGCTCTGAACTTCAGGGAGAAAACACGTGGCTTGGTGGTCATTCTGATAATTAATTTAGAAATTTTTTTTTATTTTTTATTTTTTAAGAATAAGATTTAATTTTCCCAACTCCCTTTATTTCAGAATTCTGTCACCTCTGGGATGCTGCTGCTTCTACAAGGTTATTAATCCATCTGACTTCCCAAGGCTTTGCCGAATCTTCTTTTATAGCAATAATTGAGTTTAGCCCTTTAATGTCACCTGTCCTAATCCATTTAATGGCCCTGCAAAGAACAGCTCCAAGGGGGAAGGTTTTGTTCCAATGCTCAGATCTTAATTTTGAGGTTTTTTAGGTTCTGAAATGAAATCAGAGGACCCACTCCCCTCACAGCCGATGGATTTGGTGGAAATCTGCGTTTCTTTATTTCACTGCGTCTCCTGAATGTGACACAGAGTCCTTGAAATTGTGTCATCACTTTGGGCTGATATACATTTCCTGCACCAAAATTTTGTTATTTCTAGTCACGGAAGATGCTGCTGAGTGTGAGATTTTGTTTTAAATGTCTCGGTTTTCCCAATTCTGGTGTTTGGGATGTCGATGGACAATGAGCGCTTCCCTTTCCACATACTTTTGATTTTCTGCAGCAATTCTGATCTGGTTTCTCCCCCGTGCAGTGATGAACACAGAATGTTCTGATGGAATTTGACACCAAAAAAAGGCTTTTTGAAGCCTTTTATAGAAGGACTTAACAGTCACAGAAAAATAACTGTTAAGAATTCATTTTAGCCTGGAAAAAAAGGATTTTAGTAGAGGGAGTAGACAATAAATAACAGAGGAAATTCCACTAGAGTGGAGAAATAAGAAATCTGCAGGATTATTTTAAAATGTTGTGTCCTGTGGGTGTCCATTATCCAGGAACACAACTTTGTCTGCCTCCACCCTTTCTAAAATAGTCCCAGCATCCAGATGCTCCTTTGGGAATTATGGTTTGTCCACTTTTAATGAGAAAAATATTGACTAATGGAGTTATGTCAACAGAAATGTGTTGTGGTGATATTTGAATTAACACTGAATTGAAAGTCTCAGTGGGTCTTATTTTACTGAATCCTTTTGGATTAGAGATTATTTTTTATTTATTTAATTTTTTTTTTTGCCTTTTTTTTTTTTTTTTTTTTTTCTTTTTTGGGGGTTTTGTTTGTTTGTTTGATTTTTGGGTTTTTTCTTGTTTTTTAAAAAAAATTTTGTCCACTAGCTAATTAATACCAAATACAAGTTTGGTGGAATTATATATTTCATAGTTGGAGTTAATTAAGCAGGGCAATAAAAGGAACTTTTCATTATGAAGGCATTGTGGTGAATCAAGTGTCAAGCTGGAGGTTTCATTTCTTCAAAAGCCTTTCCTCATGGAAAAAATTCCCAAATTAATCTCGAAAACTTGCAATAATCTAAATACTGGCCAGGCAGCATCCAGTTTGCTCCACCCTCCCAGTGCTAATTAAAAAGCAGATTTTTGTCGAAATAAACACAACCAGAGCTGTGTGTAAGCAGCTTCTGAGTGCTGAGCCACCTTTCAGCTGAAACAGCTCTGAAATTCTGCATCTTTTTTGTGCTCCTTGAAGAGATTTTCCAAAAACCAAAGTTACAAACATCTGGTCAAGGTCTGAAATGCTTTCGAAGCACAATTTTGTGGCTCATCACTTCTTGCCGGTGACAGGGGATGGATGTTCTGACGGCTGCACCGACTAAAGGTTGTAAACTTCAAAAAGAGTTTAAAGTTTTTAAAAGGAGAGAGGTTGTTGGCAATGAGCATCTCTGCCTGCTCCAGATGGGAATGTTGGAGCTGCTCCCGAGGGAAGGAAAACAGGGGTTTGGGGAAAAAGGAATCCAGAGGGAAAGTGAAAATTCAGCAGTGGAAGAAATGCTCAGTTTGGTTCCCCCACGCTTAAACTGTGGCTGATGGAGCGTAAAGGTAAAATTTATTCTTCTGCCAAGAGATGTTGAATTTTTGAGCCCACGTTCTGTGCTTATGCACCAAAATGTATAAAATAAAACCTTCTAATTTAGGTTAGGATAAACCTAGATTTTGCCGATTTTGGCATGATGTGTTTTAAGACTGAGAGTTGATTGACCCTTAATTAATGAAAGATTTTAGTCACAGGGTTTGAAATTTTTTGATGGGATGGTCTTTCGAACAACACTCGCCTGTCAAAACAAATTGGGATTTGATTGCTCTTTTCCCTCTCCAGGATTTTTCAGGATTATTTCTGAAATCTCCCAGTTTTGCCCCCGGACTGTTACGGATTTGTGCCTGTGGGGATCTCTGCTCTCCTGTTCTCTGCAGAGCTCCTGGAAAGTTTTCCAGGTGAGTTTTCCAGGCAAGCCTGAGTCTCTGAAATCCAGATCTTGGTGCCAGTCTGGCTCTCCTCGAGGATGGAAATTCAGCTGATCAGAGAGCAAAATACTTGGAAACCTGCGCTGTGGTTGATATATATTTCTAATTTTATTTTATCATTTTTTTGGCTGCCCATTGACAAATAGTGTGTAAAAATGAGCAAATTTCTGTCCCTTTTTGTTCAACTCCTGTTTTATGACAAAAGCTGCAGGAAACAGGCAGGAACATGCAAAGGACTGATTTACACAGAAGTATTTCCCTTGAAAAAAAGGGGGGAAAATCCAACCCAATGCACTTCATAATTTAACTTAATTAAGCCCAGCTTTGAAATTTCTAACCCATAAATCTGCATGAAGTGCTAATTAGCTAACAAGCCTAAAAAAAAAAAGTGGAAACCAAAGTCAGTGAAAAATGGAATAAACCTGCAGTGAACAGGACTTGGTCCATGCTTTGTTATTCCCACGGAGGGGCCTGGGATTCCCTGGGCTCCCTTTGGTCTGCCCAAGGGAGGGGCAGAACTGCTGAAAAGTGACACAAAAAACCCCCAAACCAACCCAAAAATCTGCATGTTTTCCATCTTGAAATGACAAACTTGTTCCCACTTTCACAGTTTTTATTTTTAAAGATGTACTTTTTTATTTTGTGCTGGGTTAGGACAGCTGCTGCAGATTCTTCTTGTCTGAATCCCGATTTGGTGATGCTAAAGGAAGAGTTGGTTTTATTTCACTTGATATAAAAATATTTTGGTCTGAGACCTAAACTCCTCCTTGAAGAAAGGGCTGGTTGGGTTCTCCTCTGTGGTGCTTTAATGTTAAATTCCACTTTTCTTTCGCAGACATTATGCTAAAATGATGAACTGAAAGATTTCATTGAATCTACATGACCAAATAGATTTTTTCAAAACATTTTCTGTATGAGGCCTGACATCCAAAGCAGCTCCTCTAAAATATTTGATGTTATTTTGGTGTTCTGATTGAAATTCTCGCAAAGCCATGTTTTTGTGGCTGCTCTTTCTGAACAGTAACTAATTATGTCGAAAGGATTACTGCTGTCATTTTAAGAGCAACAAAATGATGATAAAGTACAAAAATGGTGCGAGAGCTTGTGATTTGCAGTCTCGGAAGAGCAGATGGAATTAACTTGAAATAACTCCTTACATTGCTGCAGTCAGAAATGGGCAGGGTGTGCTACTGCCACAGGATCCGCAGACTTTGTTTGGCTTTTTGCTTGATGTGCTCTCACTCTGATTCAATTTGGATGGATTTGGGTGTCTGATGGTCACCCCAGATGGATTTGGGTGTCTGATGATGACCCCAGATGGATTTGGGTGTCTGATGGTGACTCCAGAAGGATTTGGGTGTGTGATGACCCCGGATGGATTTGGGTGTTGGATGACCCCAGAGGGATTTGGGTGTCTGATTATGACCCCAGATGGGTTTGGGTGTTAGATGATGATCCCAGACGGACTTGGGTGTCTGATGATGATCCCAGAAGGATTTGGGTGTTAGATGATGATCCCAGATGGATTTGGGTGTCTGATGATGACAACCCCGGATGGATTTGGGTGTTAGATGATCCCAGATGGATTTGGGTGTTGGATGACTCGGGATGGATTTGGGTGTTGGATGATGACCCCAGATGGATTTGGATATCCGATGATGACCCCAGAAGGATTTGGATATCCGATGATGACCCCAGAAGGATTTGGATATCCGATGATGACCCCAGAAGGATTTGGATATCCGATGATGACTCCGGATGGATTCGGATGCAGACCTGAGGGATGGATTTGAGGTTCCAGGCAGGTTATCGCAGCAGCAGCAGCAGGAGGGGCGATGTGCTGCTGCTTACCTGTGCTTTTGATTTCCCTTCACACCTTCCTGAACAACACTGAGCTCAAAGAAGGGAACAGATCCCATCAGCTTTTGAAGAAAGACCTTGAGAGCTCGTGAGGAGAATGAGGAGAAGATGAAAGAGGCAGCGTGGGGGGTGTTGGGATGGAGATGAACTGCAGGGCACTTCTCTAATTAGTTTAAGGATTCAATATTTCTTCCTATTTATGAACTTTCTCTATAAATCTGTGGCGACATCTGAGAGTCTCGAGGACTTAATGGAATTTTTAGCTTCCTCCCCACCCTCCTTATGGTTTCTTTTAGGTCAAAAGGACACTTTTGCTCTGTTTGGGACAATGGCTTGGTGTTAGGAATAAAAAGGGATAATCATAATAATAAATACCTTGTCTACAGCTTGCTCAGAGGGATCCTTCCCAACGTTTTCTGAGGACCTTGGAGTTTGAATCCCAACTCTCCTCTGGAAGTTTTCCATAGTCAAATGTGCCCTGAAGGACAATGAATTTTTCATTGGGTTCTAAATGTTGGGTTTTACTCACAGCTTTAAGCCATGCCTGATCACCAAACCATGCATCCTCTTCGACTGATTCATGCATAAAAATGCATTTTTAGCTGCATTTGCTTCACTAAATGCATTTCTGATCTCTGCTTGCCAAAAGCTGATGCAGACCTGTGCTAAATGTTTTTCCAGGCGATAGAAACTCTGTGATTATGCAGGTGTGTGATTAAAAATCATTATGTTAATATAACGGCTGTAAAGCCACTGGCTTGATTTGAGGAACCTGAGGGGGGAAAAGTATTTTTCAAAGAATTGTGGCAGTGCTTGTTTGTGGGCAAGAACCTCATCAAAAATATTGCAGCTAATTACACCTCGTTTCGTGAAACTTGTCCCCTGGAATTGTTCAATTGTACCCTGGGCTGGACTGGGGGCGGTGGTTTTTTCAAGGATTTGTCACATTCATGGAAAAATTGCACATTTTGTTTTCTTCAAATGGATCAGACTGTCTCTGCTCAGATAATGCCCATGGAACGGGAGTTTGTCAGGGGAAAATGGCCCTGCTCCGGATGCTGGGGAGGGAACTCGGGGACATTGATGGGAAACAAACAACAAGGTGAAGTAGAGACATTTATTTCCAAAGCAGGAGGCTTTTATCCTGTCTAAACTATCTGCATGATTTTTTTCCAGATTTTTTCCCCTTTACTCACATCTACACCAAGTGACTCATGGTCTATATGATTTTTCCCTATTTTTCCCCTTTACCTGCATCTATACCAAGTGTCTCATTGTCTATTTGATTTTTTTTCCCTATTTTTTCCCCTTAACATCTACCACAAGTGTCTCATTGTCTATATGACTTTTTCCTTATTTTTCCCCTTTATCTGCATCTACACCAAGTGTCTCATTGTCTATCTAATTTTTCCCTATTTTTCCCCTTTACCTGCATCTACCCCAAGTGTCTCATTGTCTATATGATTTTTTCCCCTATTTTTTTCCCTTTACCCACATCTACACCAAGTGACTCATTGGCTATATGACCTTCTTTCCCTATTTTTTTCCCTTTACCTGCATCTACACTAAGTGACTCATTGTCTATATGATTTTTTCCCCCTATTTTTTCCCCTTTACATCTACACCGAGTGACTCACGGGCAGGGTCCTGACAGTTTGCTTTAATGGTGTTGCAGGTTTTTGTGCCCTGGCTGGATCCAACGTTATGGGAATGAAAGATGAAACAATTCCATGTTTTTTGAGAAATCCTGGACTCACAGCAAGGTTCCTCCTTGTGGGTAAGGAGCACTCAGTTTCCCACGCTGCTCATCAGATCAGAGGGGAATGGGTTCCCACGGAGAATGGGATTTTGGGAAGGAATTCCTCCCTGGGAGGGTGGGGAGGCCCTGGAGGGTCACGGCCTGTCCCAGAGGGTGTTGGATTGGACCCTGGAAGCTGAGAGGTTTTTATTCCCTCTGTTTGCTATGCGCCTGCCAGGACTGGGGCAATAATGGGAAGAGGCTTCTTGACCCCAAACTCTGCCACTGGCAACATCCCCGGGAGGAGAGGGGGAAAATTTACATTTACATGAGGTTTCCTATTCATGAATGCATTATCCAGCAATTCTGGGGAGATAAGTGAGTGTTTATCCAGTGTACATTGCAAGAAGTTACAGATATTGCTGCTGGAAGGAAAAATAAGCGTAGGAAAAACGCAGGAATTTGGGATGTGTGAGCAGAGCTGCTTTTGGGAATCAATTTCAACTCATCTGATGCCCAGTCTGGGAAATATTGCCTGATGTGTGATAAACACTGCAGCTCAGAGCTCTGCCCTGGGGAAAAAAGTCAATCCAAGGTTGAATGTGGAAGAGAGCTGTGGGTAGGGTGAGCTCAGGGTGTCTGTCCCACTCTGCTGGGGACAGGTTCAGGGTGGATATCAGGGATAGGCTCTTCCCCCAGAGGGTGCTCAGGCACTGGAACAGGGAAGGAAAAAGGTATTTTTAATAATTCATTATCGATTGTTCCCATCTCAGAGCGATGTGGGTGCAGCATCACCCCTGCTCTGTCCTGCCCCAAGCCTGCACAGGCTGGAGAAATAGATTTTACTTTCTCATTAATGAAATATTAATTGCATGTTTATATTTTGGTGTGGCCTAAAGTGAATATTAAAGTGCCCATAAATAAAACATTACCAACTTTAATACAGGACGGGGTTTTCTCACATTTGTCTTAAACGAGCTCATTATAGTGGAGAAGGTAATAAATATTTGATATCAGGGCATGTTAATGAGGTGCTTGCTCGTGAATTCAAAGTGTTTAGCAGAGTTTTCTCTCCCCTTCAAACGTGTTATACAGTACAAACATTTTGAATTATTTAATCGGGAAGATCCTTAAGCACTCTGGTGCTGTGTTTAAAAATCTAAACCCACAGAGCCACAGAAGCAATTAATGGCTGCAGCTTCCCAAAGTGACTCTAATTTGGTGAATAATATTTGTTTTCAGTTCGGGGTTTTCATGGAGGGCTCCCCTGCCTGTGGAGCTCTCTCTGCCCACAGTGTGTCCCAGCAGTGGCACTCAGCCCGGGTGGGCACACTTTGCACAGGATTTATTGGGATTTTAACGCCCTGGCCTGTGCCATCAAGGCTGTTCCAACACAGATGCAAACTGTGGGACGGGAGCTTTGCAGTTCAATCCATATTTCTCACCAGTCCCCCCCACATCCTCATGGAAATGCTGCAGGTGTGGGAGAGCAGAGGTGGAGATGTGCAGTCCAACCTGGTGGAGTTTGGTTTGTCTCCTCAGCTGTTCTTTCTGTCTGCCTGGGTATGAAATTCCTATATTGTTATAATCTGTGGGGGTTGTTAGAATTGCACATGGAATTATGATTATACCTGGATTGTGGAAAGAATTCCTTCATGGGAGGGTGGGCAGGGCTGGGATGGAATTCCCAGAGAAGCTGTGGCTGCCCCTGGATCCCTGGCAGTGTCCCAGGCCAGGCTGGACAGGGTTGGAGCAACCTGGGACAGTGGGAGGTGTCCCTGCCATGGCAGGGGTGGCACTGGGTGAGTTTTAAGGTCCCTTCCACCCCAAACCATCTCATGATTCTAAAAATACACTATCCCACTCAAAGTGGCAATCCCAATTATTTCTCTTCACACGAGCCTGTTGTTTTATTTAGCCACTCCATTAACGCCACGCTTTTTTCTCATTTCTTACCTCTCCTTTGCATCTCTGCCAGTGAACTTTGAAGTGCCTGTGGTTTTCGCACTTCCATCAAAGCTTCTCTGATCAATGCAGAGGTGAGAGCAGCTCTGGCAGGTGCTGATGGCAATGCCACACTCCTTGGTGGGCGAGGGCAGGGCTCAGCACGGAGCATTTCCTCTGTGAGAGCTTTGTGGTCTCCTGGTGGGTGTTTGGAGAGGAAGAGGGGCTGCAGGAGCTGCAGCGATTCATGAAAAGCTAAAGTTCTGTTTTCTTCTGTGCCTGTCTCAATAAAAACTTTCTCCTCAGAAAAGATAGGCTCAGAAATTCTGGAGACTTGACAAAACAGAGCTGATGAAATTCCTGGTTTTAGTCTGGCTTTAGGAGGAGTCATAAAGACACAAGCCTGAGGTTGCTGTCAAATCCCAATATTCAGAGTCATCAAGCTGAGCAGAGCTTTGGGATCAGCAGATGAGATCCATTTTCCACATTCCCACAGGGATGGAGACCCTCCAGGCCAGGCTCAGCTGGAGGAGCTTTCTCTGCGGTGACTCCTCAGCTGCAGGTGCCATTTGTCACCCCCGGGCTGGGAATGTCCCCGTGGGTCCATCCTTCCCCCAGGAGCGGTGGCTGCTGCCCAGGATGGGCAGGGAGCAGGACAGGGCCCTTGCTCCGTGTCCTGGGGGGAGCATCTTCACTGCCCCATCCCACATCCCTGAGCTTCCATCCCAGAGCCTTCCCTGCTCCCCAGGGAATGAATTCCTCAGAGAAAAAGTGGCAAATCTCCGTGGAAAACAAACAAACAAACAAAAACAACAACAAAACCCCAAAACCCCCCAAAGAAACAACAAAAAAACCACCCCAAAACAAACAAAAATACCCCCCAAAAACAAAAAAACAAAACAAAACAAAACAAAAAAAAAAAACCCAAAAAAACCAACCAAACCCCCCCCCCCAAAAAAAAAAAAACCCCAAAAACCCCCAGGTAACTGCATGCTAGAAAAAGTGAGAGTGAAAACATTTCTCACTTCTCCCAGCCTTTCCAGACATCCCTTCATCCATAATTTGTGCTGCTCCAGGCTTGGAGGGAGGGCAAAGCTCCTCAGGTTTTTAGCAATCTCTCTTTTTTGGACATTCCTTCTTTTCAATTCCTTCTCCTGACAGCCATTAGCAGGGAAGGAACACTTTGTTTTTGAGGCAGCAGGTTCCATAGTTTCAGCTGGAAAGAGCCTTTTAGGACAGGTTAGGAAGGGCACACCTTTGAGGGGCTGAGTCCTGAGTTTTGAAACATTCCCACTCTTTCTGACACAAAGGGAATTACCAGCAGGCAGAAAAGGAATTTGTTTTAAAAAGTGGTAAAACCACATCAAAGTTCATCTCCTTTCCCGATAAAAAGCATTTTTCTCAAATGCTGTTCCAAAATATCTGTCCTGAGTGCTGTGGTTTTCTCCTCCGTGGCTCCATTTTCTCCATGAAGGAAGATGACCCAAGTGATTTGAGATATATATAATATATTTTCAACCCAGGGCCTAACTATTTCCCCAGGCTTAATCTCAATTTTAAACCTGTTTTCACCTCAGGAAATGCCTGCCGAAGCACTTTGTGAAACCCAGGCTCGGCAGGAAAGTTAAAACGCAAACCTAAATTCAATGAAATATTAAATTTAAAGCCATTTACACTGAAAACAATGAGCAGTGGGTAAGCAAAACCAACTCTGGAGATTGAGGGGCTGGGGCTGGTGATGGTTGTCGCAGGTTGGGATTCAAGAGTCACATCCAGGTGCTGATTATTCCTGATTTGGGAAATATTCAGGGACAACAAGGCCTTGACTTGCTAAAAATTAAGTATATTAAGCTTAGTTTGGGATGTTTATTAGAACAACAACAACAACAACAACAACAACAACCCCCCCAAAAAAAAACCAACAAGAAAAACCAAAACAACCAAACCAGACAAACAAAAAAACCAACAAAAAAACCCCAAACAAAACCAGACAAACAAAAATAAAAAAAAAAACAAACCCAAAAAAACAACCCCAAACCCAACAAAACCCAAATGATATTGCAGTGATGAATGGCTTTAATTAGAAGTAGGTAACGAGCACTTTCAAAAAGATAGAATTTCAAGCAGTTTCTGTACTTTAGTGCTCCTGGAAGGCAAAGAGTATTAATTCCTGAAGCAAGAATTGGAGAAGTCATTTGGCTTAGCTTTAATTTAGTCGTGATATCATCTAGCTATAATTAAAAGGGAGCAAAAAAAAAAATCTGGGGAACGAAATTGAGTTAATTTAGGTACAAACTTGGTTTGTTCCTCTGTAGTTAATTTGCTCCTTAAATTGTGAAGCATCACCATCCCCAGGTAAACAGAACAGCAATCAACAAGCCGTGACTTCCACAATATTATTTAAGAAGTTTGTGAGGAAAAAGTGGTAGGAAAATCCTAAATGAAGATTGTCCTGGATCTTCTCCTTCCTTCTAGCTGAGAGGCCTAATTGTGACAAAAATGGACCCATTATGATTTGTGGTTTTAACTTAGAAATTTGAGACAATCTGTTGGTTTTTTATATATTCTTATGTTGCTAGATTTTAATAAATTTGGCTTTTTAGACTGCCACAAAGGTTGCTGATACAACGCTGTTCAGGAACATGAAATCAAATTTCAAAATAATTTGATGAATCTTCCATCATATCCGCAAAAATAAAATTTTAAAGCCTGGAGAAGCAGCATTCAAATTCCTTTTTTTTTTTTTTTTTTTTTAAGTTAGAAAGATGCCTATCCACGGCAGACATTTGGTAATGAGGAATTATATTTATTAAGTTTAAAAACTGATCTGCAGGGGCAGCCAATGAGTCTCTGCATGCATCTGGGTGATTTGACTCTATCAATATTGATCCTGCTTCTTGCAGTTGCTGTTAATCCCTCTGGGAAATGGATTTCCTCCATAATATTCCTGGAGCAGATGTTGGTTGTTGATTTTGCAGTTTTATTCCTGGTACTCTCAATTTTCCCGAGAAGGAGGAGAAACTGCCTTAATCCCAGGCGGAGATAGAAATAAAAATGACAGCTAAAAATAAAAAAAATCTGAATTTGCTGCCCTTCTGCAGCTCTTGGAGTACTCGTGGCGTTGAGGAGGGAGGATAAGCATGACTGCCTGTGTCTCTTTGAAGTGCTTTATCAGTGTTCTTAAAAAATATCAAAGGAGGAACTTATTCCATGTTAAAATAGTTCTGATTGTACCCTCTTGGGCTGGATCTGATCCAGCTCCTGTGCTGTGCCTCCATGAGGTGACTTCCTGAATATTCAGGGGAAAAATGGCATTTTCAGGGATGAAATTGTTTCTGAGGCCATTTCTAATTTCTGGGAGCATTTTTAATTTTTGTTGTCATTTTGTTCTGAGGCCCATGGGTTCCTCCTTAGCTTCTAGGCTCTATCCCAGTGTTAAACCCCAGTTTTAGTAGCTCAAATTCTACACATTTTCATTGAAAAAAAGCTTCATTTTGTATCGGCTGTGAGTGCCTGGAGGTTCAGATTTTGGAGGAAACACAGCACAAAGTGGTGGCTTTTTGTTTGAAGAAATCCTCAGCTCTGCTCCTCCTCCTCTGCCTTGTTCGGTGTCATCTCCTGGGGTGAATTTGCTTCTTCTGGATGTCCTTTGGCATTATTCATTATTTCTTTTGTTTAAAACTAGGCGAGAACAGGTTCTTAAATCGCCAGAACAGGCTGAGGGTTCCTTAATTATTAAGAAAAAGGAATTGATGCAGTTGTGTTTTCAGATCCCTCCTTCTGGTCATTTTTAAATGACTTTATATTTAGTGTAGAAACACATTCTTAAGAACTGTAAAGAAATCCTCTTTTGTGTCTGTCTTCATTACTGGCTTATCTCTTCTTCTTCGTCTTCTTTCTTCTTCTTCTTCTTTCTTCTTCTTTCTTCTTCTTCCTCCTCTTCTTCCTCCTCTTCCTCTTTCTTGTCTTCCTCCTTCTCCTCCTCGTCCTCCTCTTCCTCCTCCTCTTCCTCCTCCTCTTCCTCCTCTTCTTCCTCCTCTTCCCCCTCCTCCTCCTCCTCCCCCTCCTCCTTCTTTCTTCTTTCTTCTTTCTTCTTCTTCTTCTTCTTCTTCTTCTTCTTCTTCTTCTTCTTCTTCTTCTTCTTCTTCTTCTTCTTCCTCTTCTTCTTTTACCACTCTTTATATTTAATTTCCAGCCCTCCACCCTTCAAAAATCTTTGTAAATGGCTAAATAAAAAGTGCAATTTTTCCTCCTGTTTAATGCAAGTCGGGCTGTGATGGCTGTGACATCTCTGACTAAGAGGGAACAAAGAAACCACTCAGCTCCAAATTATCCGAGTCTGACTTGTCAGAGTTGGGGTATGGTGCCTATTAAAGCTTTATTGCAAAAGCAGTGGTGCTTAAACAAATGTGCAGACCTTTCTGGGCCTGGCTCTGCACTGGCTCAGGCATCTTGTTAAAATCAAATTTCACTCAAAGACAGCAGAGCTATCTGCAATAAAACTCAAATACGGCATAAAATCAGCCAGGGATTTTTAAATTTTATTTTATTTTTTTAATGTTGCAAATGCTTTATTTCAACTTTTGTTTTTGGGTCTGTTTGGCTGGGAGGAGGCTCAGGAGGATCCTTGAAATGATCTCTGGTGACTGCTGAAGAATTATTCATCAGTAACTCAGAGGCTGCACTAAAACATTGTGAAAAGTATAAAATTTGCAAACTTTGGGTCATTTTCTACAGGTGGTTGCAGGGCTTTTCCTCCTCCATCCTCCATGGATGCACCTTGGAATAGCTTGAGCGGAGTGAAGAGCTGACGCTGTGGTTCTGAAAAGGCACAGGTAACGAGCAGAGCCTTAAAGGTTGACATTTGTAGCTCACAAAAATGTTACCTCAAAAAAAAAAAAAATTCAGTAAGAATAAATCGGAGTAGGTTTTCTGGTGCCATGTTCCTGAAACATGCTCAGAGTCCTTAAATCAGGCAGGAATTCTTTAGTTGTGACTCTGAAATGCATCAGCGCCTCTCTCCATAGGGATAATTCCCCAATAAATTCTGGAGCTGTAGGCAGGGGCAGCGTTTTCCAGCAGTGCTGGCCCTGGCAGGAGCAGCAGGAGGAGAATTCCTGAATTCGTTCAGGTGCCAGGAGAAAAAGAGACCAAACTGGGGCATGGGAAATGGGCCTGATCTCCATCCCATCGAACCCAGTGGAAATCTGCCAGGGAATGGATGAAACTAATATTGAATTTCCCAATTTCTGATATTGCCAGGCTGGATGAACATTCCTGGATGGCCTTGGCTGCCACAGGAGCCTGAGCAGCTCTGAGAGAGGCTGGCCTGGCCAATTCTGACAGATCGTGGTCATGCCTTAATAATGTCTGTTTTTTTACTCTTCATGTATCTGTAACTTGCTGTAGTTCTGTGCTCCTTACAAAGTGCTAAAATCCTCTGTTCGCTGCGCCTTGAGCCAAAACAAAGCTCTGAATAAGATTCAAGCACAAATTCGTTGCCTTAGGGTCCAAAAATATGTAAACAACAGTGAGCTGGGGGAGAGGGCCTGGGGTGGTGAACATCATCACCTGAGGGTGAGATTGCAGAATTAAGGGCCAATCTGCTAATGGGGCAGAAATTATCAAAAGTGAAGGGATTGTGAAAATGAAATCATCCATTTTGGGTGTCGTCCCTGAGGGGGAATTTGCTTGCCCGAATGGACCTGCAAGGTCTTTGCAGGCCTTGAATAAAATATCTGCTTTTAAACTCCTAATTTGTCTGGGGCTCTGTTTCACGTGGTCTGCTTTTAGGAACAATGGGAAAGGCTTTTCCTTCCCTTGGACAGGTGCTCAGGGAAGTGATTCCAAGAGCTCTGGACAGGTTTTTTTGGGATCCTGAGCCAAGTCTTAGGCTGCGCTCACAGTGCCAGGGAAGGATCCAAGGAGACTTGAAAATACGTGTTTGGTTTTGCACATCCAAACGGGAATTTGGGAATGGGAATATGGTGGTGGCACCTCAGCCTGAAAGGACGGCCCATTAACCATCAGGTTTGCACTGAGATTTTATTCCTGCCGTTTTATTGCACCATTTTATTTATGATTTATGGGGTTTATTCTGGCTCTTTAAGGGATGATGTGTCTGCAGCCAAACCCAGGAGGGGCTCTGCGAAGTGAAAAGGAGGAAAGGGAAAATGCTTCCTTTTGGGAAGCCCAATTAGGGCGATAAATGGCACAGATGACTTCACTAATTTATGTTCCCTGCGATTCCTGGGATGGAACACAACTCACAGGCTGCTCCTCTGCTCCTCGGGGCTTTGGGTAGTTTACTGTTTGTGGCTGCAAAAACACAACAGGGAATACCTGAACATATGCTGGAGCTAAATAGGAGCTGGGAAACATCAAATGCCTCTTCCTGAAGTGTTAGTGCGCAGAAAAAGGAGCTCTGACTCCATGATTTCCCAGCCCTGCTGGAACACACTTTTGGAGCACACTTCACCAGAGGTGCTGCCTCTTCAATACCTGAATTATCCTAAAAATCATCCTAAAAATCATCCTAAAAATTATCCTAAAAATCTCTTCTTGTTCATCAAAACAACCTCCCCCTTGATGGGCTCATCCGTCAGGGCAGGAGCAGCCAGGCTGCCACTTCACTGCCCACGGGGTTCCTCGGGCATTTAACATTTCCCTCCATGTTCACGGAGGAGAGTAAAAAAAAAATGGAAGCAATTCCACAGCTTTGCAGCTCTCATCTGATAAAGCATTATCCTATAAAATATTTAAGTGTTCCTTTACCTTCTGTTCTCACTCAGGGAACGCTGTGGATGGGCTGAGAGCCTGGGGTGGCTCCTGCTGGGCTGAGTGGCCAAAGAGAAGCTGATCCAACCCAAACCCAATGGCCCTGGGACCTGTGGATGTGTCCCTCAGGAATTCTCGGTCTGAATCCCTCTGAACAAAATGCAGTTTCAAATATGATCCCAAGGGAGAACCCACACAGTGATGGCTCCTGCGCTGAGCTGGAGTAACGCCTTCAGATATTTTGGTTCAAAGGAGGTATGTTCTGAAAAGGATGGTGAATTTTGGATTCCTTTGGGGTTTTGTGCAGGTGAGAAAGGGAACCTTGGCTGAAATAACTGAAATATCATTTCTTTTTACCAGAAAGTGGAAATCTCAGAATTAATCCAATTCACAAAGAATTTCCAGGGTGAATTTTTGGTTTACTGGTTCAAGACATTTGGGGTAAGTTTTAGATTCGTTTTGAAATGGTTTCTGAATTAAATAGTTTGTAGTTGATTCATTTTCATGGCTATGTTCTTTCATTTCCATTTAAGTGGACTAAACGATAAAAAATAATTTAAAAAGTCCCGAGGTGTCTTTTAAGGAGTCATTAATTAATTGCTTTGGCTTTTGAGACATGACAGCCTTATTTTTGTGTTTTCCTCGCTGCTGTGATACTCCAGGAATGCTAAAACTAAATGAGATGTCACTTTGCTCAGCTGACATTGCCTCAATTGCTTTTATCAGCAAGCAGATGACACTTACAGGTCATTTGTCCTCATTGGCATTCTGGAGTTGCTGAGTTATTTTTTATTCATTCTGAGAGTATTTATTTTAATGGTATTTTTGCCTGTTTTACTGTGGTTTTCAGTACAAGTCCAGGTAGGTATAAAAATGAACAGACTGTTTCTAGCCAGTGACCAGGGAAATATTTATGGGACCATCTGTGCCACTAAAGTTTCTCATCTGGTGCATGCAAAGTTTCTTCTATCTGCACAATCCATCGAGATTCTGATGGAAAACATCAAGTTTCTAAATCCAGCTGCAGTTTGAGGGACAATATAAACATATTTTGCCACCTGAAACAGTCGAATTCCTCTTATTAATGAGGCAATGAGTTTTCATGGGATCACAGACTACTTTGTGTGGGAAGAGACCTTAAAGATCTCATTCCAAACCCCTTCCAGTGTGGCAGTGATGGATCTGGGGCTGAGGAATGGTGGTTCAGTCCAATTCCAGTCACGGAATCCCAGAAGGGTTGGAGTTGGAAGGGAGCTCTGGAGATCACCTGCCCAACCCCTCTGCTTCCAGAGCATCTCGAGCACATCCAGGGGGGCTTGGAATGACTCCAGAGCCGGAAAACTCCTACAGAAAACCATGGAGAGCAAACAGCCAAACCTCCAAACTGCTCCTGTGTGTGGGAAAATCACTGGTGTGACAAAGTTCTGTTTGAGGGGTTGGGTAAGGACTGATTTTGGTTTATATTTTTTCTTGATTTTTTTATTTGCTTTGGAAACCCTTCCCAGCCTGCAAACGGGAGCAGTCTCACTCCCCAAACCTCCTCTAGGAATGAGGCAGCCACTTCAACTTTCCTGGAAGACAAAATGGATGAATTTTGACTTTGAAGCAGTGGGAGGAAGAGCAGAAGAGCCCTCGTCAGACACCTGTAGCTCAAAGCACTCCTCACGCACTGACTTTGTGCTGCTGCTGCCGAAATCCTCCTCATCTGCAATTCAGCACTCGGGGCTGAGGAGTTTCCTTCCATTTGGGCTCCATGGGGGTTCTCAGGAGAGACTGGAGTCATCTCAGACAATCACTCCAATTAATGCAGAAATGAGGCATTAATGAGCATCAGGACTCGACTTTGCATATTGCAAGGCAGGAGCCCCAAATCAGATTTAAAGGGTATTTATTGGGAGGAATTGGGCCTTGATTAAAGACCTGCATTTCCAGATCACAGAGGGATCAGTGCTTTCTAAATGGGCATTGGAGCCATGGAGATCAGAGGGATTTGGGATTTTCTGGGTGAGTTTTTTGTATGTTAAAAATATCATGGAATCACAGAATGATTTTGGGTAGGAAGGGACATTAAAGCTCATCCCATTCCCATGGCAGGGACACCTCCCACTGTCCCAGGCTGCTCCAAGCCCTGTCCAGCCTGGCCTGGGACACTGCCAGGGATCCAGGGGCAGCCACAGCTCCTCTGGGAATTCCATCCCAGCCTTCCCCACCGTCCCAGGGAGGAATTCCTTCCAAAATCCACTCTAACCCTTCTCTCTGTCATTCTGAAGCTGTTCCCCCTTTGGTGCTGCTGTGCCCCATCCTGGGGGCAGCAATGCTGCAGGGATTGCCTTCAGCAGCCGCAGCCCCATTTTCAGGCTGAAACCCAAAAAACTTCACCTAAAACCCAAAAAACTTCGCCTAAACCCCAAAAAACTTCGCCTAAAACCCCGTGAATTCTTTGCGCAATAGCTTGGAGCTGTCCTTTGTGCTGAACTCGGCCTCCTGTGCTCACGGGAGTCTTTAAGGTATCAGGGCATTGAAAAACTTGAAACTTGTCAGGAGGAAATAATAACCTGCAATTGCTCAGTTCCTGATTAAAAAACCCACAGCAGCGGCTGGGGGAGAGCAATGTTTTCTCAAGCATTAGTGATACTTTAATTCAACACTGCAACAACAACCAAAAAATGGATTTTATTGCTCTCTATTTTATGGATCATGAATTTAACTGAGCTAAATGGTCAAAGTCCAGGTGAATAATGCTGCTTTAGTGAGCTGCTGACCACATTTCCTCCTGCATTTCACTGACGATTTTTTTGTTGTTCTGCTTACTCAGCTTTTCACATTTTTAACTCCCAAGAAGAGCAAAGAAGCCAAGGCTGTGTTTGCCTTTCTGTGCTGAACAAGGTTTTGTGCCCCTTCTCCGGGAGGTTTTTTTCTTCTGAATGGAATTCAGTAAAACTGTGAAGAATATTTGATTTTAGGGCCCAGTTTGGGGGCTCTGTCATGAAGTGTTTTGTTTCAACAATCATGAACATGAAGTATTTTGAATTTTGCATCTAAAATGCCCATGGGCCTGGATATTGATCATATTTAGAGATTGTCCCTGCTTTGGAAGAGTTCTAATATTGATAATATGGGAAAAACGAGAGCTGATGTGTGCACAGAGAGTCCAAGAACTTCTTTAATTTCCCTAAGGATTGAGGCAAAACCAGAACAATGCTCCTGTGAAAAAGCTGCCCTTGGATCCCTGGCAGTGTCCCAGGCCAGGCTGGACAGGGCTTGGAGCAGCCTGGGACAGTGGGAGGTGCCCCTGCCATGGCAGGGGTGGCTTTAATGAGTTTTAATGTCTTTTCCAACCCAAACCACTCCAAGATCCCATGGTTCCATGAAATATAAACAATTTCTCCAGATTTCTTTTTTTTTTCCAATAGTAAATGGTCTTCACTCATGAATTTTAAGGGAATTCACCACTCCTAAATATCCATAGGGTTGATTTCAGTGCCAGACCATTCTTTTGTAGGTTTAATATTCCTGTTACCCTCAGTGCAAACACAGAGCTACACCTTGGAGTCAAACAGGTACAAATAAATTAATTCGCATTTTTTTGTAGTCTGAGGTATTTTCTGCTCAGATTTGAATCCGAGCCACCCCACTGCAAACCTTTTGCATTTTGCTGAGGTGGAGGAGAAAACTCTTCCTTAGAAATGATAAAAGCAAGATTTTTTTACCTAACCTATTATCTGCATAAATCCTCTCCTGTTTTTCTCCACTAATTCCCTTTCTCCAGCTATTCCTTCAATAAGGAATATAGATCCCATCTGGAAGGGGAAGGCACAGGAATTCCTTAGACTTTCAGGGAAAGGAGCTCATTTCAAAGCTAACAATACGTGCTGAATTTCCCCAGCCCTTTGAGTTAATTTGTAATGAGTAAAAGATTCTCTGAGGCTGCACAGACTTTTAAACACTCCCGAATTCCACATGGGAATGGTTTTCCCTGAAAAAAACATTTGTCCTTCAGTAAGGATTAATTGAATCCCCAGCAGCAGAGCTCAAAGAGTTAGAGGTGATTTTTAGAAAGGAAGTGAAAAAGTGGTTTGGTCTTTTTTTTTTTTTTTTTGTTTTTTTCCGGGTTTTTTTTGTGTTTTTGAGGGGTTTTTTTGTGTCTTGCTTTGTTTTGTTTTTTTGTTTTTTGTTTTTTTGTTTGTTTTTTTGTTTGTTTTTGTTTTTTTTTGTTTTTTTCCTTTTTTTTTTTTTTTTTTTTTTTTTTTGTTTGTTGGTTTTTTGGTTGTTTTTTTTTTTTAATTGATCCAAGAGAGTTTTGCTGCAGGTGTTCACAGGAAAAGAGATTTAACTCAGAAATTATGGTTGGATTCAATGATCCTGGAGGTCTTTTCCAAGGATTCCTTGGCTTCAAGGATTCAAGGATTTCTTGATGCTGTAATATTCCTAAGGCTGGGCTTGATGCTGCAAAAATTCCAGAGGAGTGGCAGAAGTTTATGTTACAAAAATGAGTTCCTCTTGTTTTTCATAACATTTACAGCGACGTTTTACTTGTGAATTCATAAAACAGAGAAATGCTCGTGTCAAAATTAGCAGCCTACAGGGGAAAACCTCTTGAACCAATAAAAAATCCTTACTTTTGCTGCATTCATTGCCTCCCCTTGCTGGGTGAGGGAAAGGTGAGCTGTTCACCGCTGTGCAAACGAGTTTTGATTATCTGCAGACTTTTACAGGCCCATTTCCCAGCAAATTAAAGCCAAGCAAATTTTCTAGGGGGCAAAAAAACCTCTTTTTTGCCTGGAATTGCTGAGCCTCATGCACAGGGGCACAAAAGGCACATAACCCAAACCTGGGGCAATGACAGCAGCAGCACCAGCAGGAGCCTCCTCTCCCAGGTTAATTTTCCGGGAATGAGGCTCCCAGCTGCTGGAATTACAGTGCCACGATAATGAGGGAGTTCATCTCTTTAAGGAGCTGCTTTTTTTTGGCATTTACCTGGAAATGTGCATTGAAATGGGAGCAGGGATGCTCTGGGGGCAGGAGGGAGGAGGGCAGAGCCTGCAGCGAAGGTATCCATGCACAAAATCCTTGTGTGAGCGCTTTCCTTTGGAAAACTTGGAGCAGGAGCCGCAAGAACTGCTGGAAGGGAATGTGTGGATGGTGGTTTTGGGAAGCCTGGGGTATTTTTAGCAGGCTTTGGGAAAAAAATGGAGGTTTATTATTCTCCAAAGGGGATGGTCTGAGCTGGGAGGTGCATCCTGACAATCCTGGCCGTGGGAAGTGTGGGATGGAATTGGATCAGCTTTAAGGTCTCTTCCAACTCTGACCATTCCATGATTCCATGTTTTTTACTTACTACCGCTTTTTTGTGAGCTGGAGAGGTTTCCTGAACCAGAAGGACACTTCAGGGATATTTGGGAGATTCCCTGCTGTTTTCTCACCCAGGTCAGCTCTGGTTGGAGACTTCTCAAGTTGCATTTTCCATGAATATTTTTTTGGAAATTTGCAACCCTCTGAAGGGCAGCTGGGAGTTTTGAAGCTTTCTGTTATGGAAATAGGGAAAAGCCCTTTGGGAAGAGAAGGATTGTTCCTTTTTTTCCTGTGGTGTTTAAATGAGGAAAGGACCAGAGCTCCTGGAGGAAAGAAGAGATGTTTCCTGTTATTCATCCCTTGGTGTTTGGGGGTGAGAATCCCAGAATGGTTGGGATTGGGAGGGACCATGGCCTGGGCAGGGACACCTCCCACTGTCCCAGTGAGAGGAATGAGAGGGAAATGTCTTTACAAACTGTGGAGCTGCTGGGAGATAAGGACAGAAACTGAGAGGTGACAGAAGCAATGGGAGGAACCATCGATTCCATAGGAATTCCATGAATTGACACAGACTGTCACTCACCCAAGGCTGTGCTAAATCCCTGGACTTAGAGAAAAAGAACAGAGGCACAAAGAAAACAAAAGGGGGGAATGTACATTAGAAGGGGCTCTGTATTAGGTGATTTGGGAAGTCTGTACCTCTCGAGTACCTCAGCCAGTGGGGAAAGGGAGAGGGAACTGTGGCTGGGAAATTAGGATAAAAAGAGGCTGAGTCCTCTAGCAATTTGAGAGACCCCATGGGAAATGCCCATGAGCTCTCCCTTTATTCATGGATAAAGTTACAGGACTCCTCTGCCTCCTTTTTGGACACAAACCTCTGGTGTTTGTGGATTCATTTTTCCTGACACCAGGCTGCTCCCAGCCCCTTCCAGCCTGGCCTTGGACACTGCTGGGGCAGCCCCAGCTCTGAGAATGTCCCTCCTGTGTCAGCTGGGACAAAGCACTGGGCACCAATTGAGTTTGGCCTTTCGATAACAAAACAAGTCCTCCCCTAAATGAATTTGTTTATGATGCCATTTCCTTCCTTTCTCCCTTCCTCCTTCCACCCCTCCCTCGTTTCCCAGTTTTTGGCAGCTGGATCTCAGGATTTTGCCTTTTGGGGGCACAGTGTAGACAGCAAAAGGCCTCAAAGTGCTTTCTTTGATGAAATATTACCTGTGTTTCCCACCCCTAACTTTAACAAATATAAACCCAGTGCATGATGAAGGTTTTGGGATTTGGCTGCTCTTCTATCCCCTCTGTTCCTGAGATGTTTTAGTGGGTGATTCATGGCCCCATTACTGACTTTATTCCTTTCAGAGCACCTGCAGGGACAATGTTTCAACATTACCCTAAAGAGCTGAGCTGCTTTTCTGCATAGCTCCAAATCTTCCACTTAATTCCACTCGAATTTAAATGTTTCCCGTTAACTTTCTGCATTCTTTTTCAGCTTAAAAGAAGCTACTTTGTTTTTTACCCTCTAAACTTCACTGAGGGAATGCGAAATTGGGTCAAACTCCAGTTTTATTTTGTTCTGCTGCAAAGTTATTTTCCTGATATGGAATTACTTCATTTATGGGAGTTGCCAGTGGCAAATTCAACTTGATGTTTCAGCTGGAGGAGGTGGCACATTCCTGGTGTGCAAAATGTCCTGTTCCCACTTTTCCTGAGCATTTCCTCAAAGGTGAAAATGGCCTGAGGGGATGGTGGAAATAATTAAGGCAACTTTTGTGCTGGACTGTGGCATTTAAATTATTTTAGTTGGGAGAGATCAATTCCTTTAACAACATTTGGGGTGGATAACCCAAAAAATTCAGGTGATATTCTTTCCCTGAGTCCTACAATGAGCTTGGGTGGTTTCCTGTGGAGGGAAATGGGATGAGGATGTCAACTTTTGTGCTGGACTGTGGCATTTAAATTATTTTAGTTGGGAGAGATCAATTCCTTTAACAACATTTGGGGTGGATATCACAAAAAAATTCAGGTAATATTATTTTCTTGAGTCCTACAATGGGATTTGGTGGTTTCCTGTGGGGGGAAATGGGATGAGGATGTTGGTCGTGTATGCAGCTCACTCTCAATGGTTCCCCATCTCCCAAAATATTTCGGGTATGTCTCACCTTGGAGCAGAGGACAATTGGATTAACTGCTCTCAGCCTTATTGCATGCCTGGCTCCATGAAAATTAAAACCATTCACCCCAAAACTTTGGGAAATGGATCCACTATTGCTAAAATTTTAAAGGATTTTCAGGGCTGTGTGAGGTCCGTTCCAATAAAGGTTCTTAAAAAGGGGGGAAAAAGTTCCTGAAAACGTCTGAAAATGGAACAAACTTTGAGATACATTTTAAAGGAGTGAAAGCAGGAGCCTGAGCCTCTCCTACAGCTGATGAGAGTGGGACATAAGTGGAAGGTGGGAGCTGTTCTGGACCTCGAATTCCACTGGATATTCCTCATTTAGGAATTCCTCGGGTCCAGAACCCCCCTGGGCTTTGCAGAGCAAACAAACCCTGGGGGATGCTTGTCCCAGGAATGGTTTGGAGTTTTCCAGGAGTTTGCCTCCCATTCTGTGATTCCTGTATCAGGAGCAGCCAGGATTGCCCTGGGCCAGGGGATGAGACTGGAAACACACGGAAAATGTGTGGAAAATTGCAGTGCCAGGGGTTTGTTCCTTGCTGGGCTGAGATAAAGAGGAACAGCAGCCCTGAGCAGACAGCCCTCAGGACATTCTTGGATTTTTTGGGGTTTTTTTTGGCTTTTTTCACAAATCTGTTTGCTTTACCGTCATTATGATTATTTTTTCCATGAAGGACTAATGGCATTTTAAAATATTTTAAATTAAGAAGTGCAGAAATCATTGTAGGAGAGACAATTGTAGGAGGTAAAGTGAGTTGATAAAACTTTAAAAAAATGTGAATATATAAAATGCTTTTGCTCACTTTGTTGTTCCATTACTGGACACAGTGA